>JBBPBR010000133.1:1032163-1135447 GCA_037974775.1 Cicer pinnatifidum | reverse complement strand
CTAGGGAGGGCGAAAATGACCTAAATGTTCGTCCAATGACACAAACACACCTATTGGATGCACAAGATTGCATAAAAACCCTAATTGGACAAGAATAAGACTAGGGAGGACGAAAATGACCGAAATGGTCCTCCAATGACACAAACAAACCTATTGGATGCACAAGATTGCATAAAAACCCTAATTGGACAAGAATAAGACTAGGGAGGACGAAAATGACCTAAATGTTCATCCAATGACACAAATGAACTTATTGGTTGCACAAGATTGGTTAAAAACCCTAATTGAACAAGAATAAGCTTACGGAGGGTGAAAATGACTTAAATGTTCGTCCAATGAAACAAATGAACTTATTGGATGCACAAGATTGGTTAAAAACCCTAATTGGACAAGAATAAGCCTAGGGTGGGCGAAAATGACATAAATGTTCGTCCTATGAAACAAATGAAATTATTGGATGCACAAGATTGGTTAAAAACCCTAATTGGACAAGAATAAGACTAGAGAGGACGCAAATGACCTAAATGTTCCTCCAATGACACAAATGAACTTATTGGATGCACAAGGTTGGTTAAAAACCCTAATTGGACAAGAATAAGCCTAGGGAGGATAAAAATGACCTAAATGCTCATCCAATGACACAAATGAACTTATTGGATGCACAAGATTGGTTAAAAACCCTAATTGGACAAGAATAAGCCTAGGGAGGACGAAAATGACCTAAATGTTCCTCCAATGACACAAATGAACTTATTGGATGCACAAGATTGGCTAAAAACCCTAATTGGACAAGAAAAAGCCTAGGGAGGACGAAAATGACCTAAATGTTCATCCAATGACACAAATGAACTTATTGGATGCACAAGATTTGTTAAAAACCCTAATTGGAAAAGAATAAGCCTAGGGAGGACTAAAATAACCTAAATGTTCATCCAATGACACAAATAAACTTATTGGAAGCACATGATTGGTTAAAAACGCTAATTGGACAAGAATAAGCCTAGGGAGGACGAAAATGACCTAAATGTTCGTCCGATGATACAAACACACCTATTGGATGCACAAGATTGAAGAAAAACCCTAATTGGACAAGAATAAGACTAGCGAGGACGAAAACGACCTAAATGTTCCTCCAATGACACAAACACACCTATTGGATGCACAAGATTGCATAAAACCCTAATTGGACAAGAATAAGACTAGGGATGACGAAAATGACCTAAATGTTCCTCCAATGACACAAACACACCTATTGGATGCACAAGATTGCATAAAAACCCTAATTTGACAACAATAAGATTAGGGATGACGAAAATGACCTAAATGTTCCTCCATTGACACAAACACACCTATTGGATGCACAAGATTGCATAAAAACCCTAATTGTACAAGAATAAGACTAGGGAGGACGAAAATGACCTAAATGTTCCTCCAATGACACAAATGAACTTATTGGATGCACATGATTGGCTAAAAACCCTAATTGGACAAGAATAAGCCTAGGGAGGACGAAAATGACCTAAATGTTCATCCAATGACACAAATGAACTTATTGAATGCACAAGATTGGTTAAAAACCCTAATTGGACAAGAATAAGCCTAGGGAGGGTGAAAATGACCTAAATGTTCGTCCAATGACACAAACACACCTATTGGATGCACAAGATTGCATAAAACCCTAATTGGACAAGAATAAGACTAGGGATGACGAAAATGTCCTAAATGTTCCTCCAATGACACAAACACACCTATTGGATGCACAAGATTGCATAAAAACCCTAATTTGACAAGAATAAGACTAGGGATGACGAAAATGACCTAAATGTTCCTCCAATGACACAAACAACCTATTGGATGCACAAGATTGCATAAAAACCATAATTGTACAAGAATAAGACTAGGGATGACGAAAATGACCTAAATGTTCCTCCAATGACACAAATGAACTTATTGGATGCACAAGATTGGCTAAAAACCCTAATTGGACAAGAATAAGCCTAGGGAGGACGAAAATGACCTAAATGTTCATCCAATGACACAAATGAACTAATTGGATGCACAAGATTGGTTAATAACCCTAATTGGACAAGAATAAGCCTAGGGAGGACGAAAATGACCTAAATGTTCATCCAATGACACAAATGAACTTATTGGATGCACAAGATTGGTTAAAACCCCTGATTGGACAAGAATAAGCCTAGGGAGGACGAAAATGACCTAAATGTCCGTCAAATGACACAAACACACCTATTGGATGCACAAGATTGGATAAAAACCCTAATTGGACAAGAATAAGACTAGGGAGGACGAAAATGACCTAAATGTTCCTCCAATGACACAAACACACCTATTGGATGCACAAGATTGCATAAAAACCCTAATTGTACAAGAATAAGACTAGGGAGGACGAAAATGACCTAAATGTCCCTCCAATGACACAAATGAACTTATTGGATGCACAAGATTGGCTAAAAACCCTAATTGGAGAAGAATAAGCCTAGGGAGGACGAAAATGACCTAAATGTTCATCCAATGACACAAATGAACTTATTGGATGCACAAGATTGGTTAATAACCCTAATTGGACAAGAATAAGCCTAGGGAGGACGAAAATGACCTAAATGTTCCTCCCATGACACAAACACACCTATTGGATGCACAATATTGCATAAAAACCCTAATTGGACAAGAATAAGACTAGGGATGACGAAAATGACCTAAATGTTCCTCCAATGACACAAACACACCTATTGGATGCACAAGATTGCATAAAAACCCTAATTGTACAAGAATAAGACTAGGGAGGACGAAAATGACCTAAATGTTCCTCCAATGACACAAATGAACTTATTGGATGCACAAGATTGGTTAAAAACCCTAATTGGACAAGAATAAGCCTAGGGAGGACGAAAATGACCTAAATGTTCCTCCAATGACACAAATGAACTTATTGGATGCACAAGATTGGCTAAAAACCCTAATTGGACAAGAAAAAGCCTAGGGAGGACGAAAATGACCTAAATGTTCATCCAATGACACAAATAAACTTATTGGATGCACATGATTGGTTAAAAACCCTAATTGGACAAGAATAAGCCTAGGGAGGACGAAAATGACCTAAATGTTCGTCTAATGACACAAATGAACTTATTGGATGCACAAGATTGGTTAAAAACCCCAATTGGACAAGAATAAGCCTAGGGAGGACGAAAATGACCTAAATGTTCGTCCAATGACACAAACACACCTATTGGATGCACAAGATTGCATAAAAACCCTAATTGGACAAGAATAAGACTAGGGAGGACGAAAATGACCTAAATGTTCCTCCAATGACACAAAGGAACTTATTGAATGCACAAGATTGGCTAAAAACCCTAATTGGACAAGAATAAGCCTAGGGAGGACGAAAATGACCTAAATGTTGATCCAATGACACAAATGAACTTATTGGATGCACAAGATTGGTTAAAAACCCTAATTGGACAAGAATAAGCCTAAGGAGGACGAAAATGACCTAAATGTTCATACAATGACACAAAACAACTTATTGGATGCACATGATTGGTTAAAAACCCAAATTGGACAAGAATAAGCCTAGGGAGGACGAAAATGACCTAATTGTTCGTCTAATGACACAAATGAACTTATTGGATGCACAAGATTGGTTAAAAACCCTAATTGGACAAGAATAAGCCTAGGGAGGACGAAAATGGCCAAAATGTTAGTCCAATGACACAAACACACCTATTGGATGCACAAGATTGCATAAAAACCCTAATTGGACAAGAATAAGACTAGGGAGGACGAAAATGACCGAAATGTTCCTCCAATGACACAAACAAACCTATTGGATGCACAAGATTGCATAAAAACCCTAATTGGACAAGAATAAGACTAGGGATGACGAAAATGACCTAAATGTTCCTCCAATGACACAAACACACCTATTGGATGCACAAGATTGCATAAAAACCCTAATTGGACAAGAATAAGACTAGGGATGACGAAAATGACCTAAATGTTCCTCCAATGACACAAACACACCTATTGGATGCACAAGATTGGTTAAAAACCCTAATTGGACACGAATAAGCCTAGGGAGGACGAAAATGACCTAAATGTTCGTCCAATGACACAAACACACCTATTGGATGCACAAGATTGCATAAAAACCCTAATTGTACAAGAATAAGACTAGGGAGGACGAAAATGACCTAAATGTTCCTCCAATGACACAAATGAACTTATTGGATGCACAAGATTGGCTAAAAACCCTAATTGGACAAGAATAAGCCTAGGGAGGACGAAAATGACCTAAATGTTCATCCAATGACACAAATGAACTTATTGAATGCACAAGATTGGTTAAAAACCCTAATTGGACAAGAATAAGCCTAGGGAGGGTGAAAATGACCAAAATGTTCGTCCAATGACACAAACACACCTATTGGATGCACAAGATTGCATAAAACCCTAATTGGACAAGAATAAGACTAGGGATGACGAAAATGACCTAAATGTTCCTCCAATGACACAAACACACCTATTGGATGCACAAGATTGCATAAAAACCCTAATTTGACAAGAATAAGACTAGGGATGACGAAAATGACCTAAATGTTCCTCCAATGACACAAACAACCTATTGGATGCACAAGATTGCATAAAAACCATAATTGTACAAGAATAAGACTAGGGATGACGAAAATGACCTAAATGTTCCTCCAATGACACAAATGAACTTATTGGATGCACAAGATTGGCTAAAAACCCTAATTGGACAAGAATAAGCCTAGGGAGGATGAAAATGACCTAAATGTTCATCCAATGACACAAATGAACTAATTGGATGCACAAGATTGGTTAATAACCCTAATTGGACAAGAATAAGCCTAGGGAGGACGAAAATGACCTAAATGTTCATCCAATGACACAAATGAACTTATTGGATGCACAAGATTGGGTAATAACCCTAATTGGACAAGAATAAGCCTAGGGAGGACGAAAAAGACCTAAATGTTCATCCAATGACACAAACACACCTATTGGATGCACAAGATTGCATAAAAACCTTAATTGGACAAGAATTAGACTAGGGAGGACGAAAATGACCTAAATGTTCCTCCAATGACACAAATGAACTTATTGGATGCACAAGATTGGCTAAAAACCCTAATTGGACAAGAAAAAGCCTAGGGAGGACGAAAATGACCTAAATGTTCATCCAATGACACAAATGAACTTATTGGATGCACAAGATTGGTTAATAACCCTAATTGGACAAGAATAAGCCTAGGGAGGACAAAAATGACCTAAATGTACATCCAATGACACAAACACACCTATTGGATGCACAAGATTGCATAAAAACCTAATTGGACAAGAATAAGACTAGGGATGACGAAAATGACCTAAATGTTCCTCCCATGACACAAACACACCTATTGGATGCACAATATTGCATAAAAACCCTAATTGGACAAGAATAAGACTAGGGATGACGAAAATGACCTAAATGTTCCTCCAATGACACAAACACACCTATTGGATGCACAAGATTGCATAAAAACCCTAATTGTACAAGAATAAGACTAGGGAGGACGAAAACGACCTAAATGTCCCTCCAATGACACAAATGAACTTATTGGATGCACAAGATTGGCTAAAAACCCTAATTGGAGAAGAATAAGCCTAGGGAGGACGAAAATGACCTAAATGTTCATCCAATGACACAAATGAACTTATTGGATGCACAAGATTGGTTAAAAACGCTAATTCGACAAGAATATGCCTAGGGAGGACGGAAATGACCTAAATGTTCATCCAATGACACAAACACACCTATTGGATGCACAAGATTGCATAAAAACCCTAATTGGACAAGAATAAGACTAGGGAGGACGAAAATGACCTAAATGTTCATCCAATGACACAAAAGAACTTATTGGATGCACAAGATTGGTTAAAAATCCTAATTGGACAAGAATAAGCATAGGGAGGACGAAAATGACCTAAACGTTCATCCAATGACACAAACCCACATATTGGATGCACAAGATTACTTAAAACCCTAATTGGACAAGAATAAGACTAGGGAGGATGAAAATGACCTAAATGTTCATCCAATGACACAAATGAACTTATTGAATGCACAAGATTGGTTAAAAACCCTAATCGGACAAGAATAAGCCTAGGGAGGACGAAAATGACCTAAATGTTCTTCCAATGACACAAACACACCTATTGGATGCACAAGATTGCATAAAAACCCTAATTGGACTAGAATAAGACTAGGGAGGACGAAAATGACCTAAATGTTCATCCAATGACACAAAAGAACTTATTGGATGCACAAGATTGGTTAAAAATCCTAATTGGACAAGAATAAGCATAGGGAGGACGAAAATGACCTAAACGTTCATCCAATGACACAAACCCACATATTGGATGCACAAGATTGCTTAAAACCCTAATTGGACAAGAATAAGACTAGGGAGGATGAAAATGACCTAAATGTTCATCCAATGACACAAATGAACTTATTGGATGCACAAGATTGGTTAAAAACCCTAATCGGACAAGAATAAGCCTAGGGAGGACGAAAATGACCTAAATGTTCGTCCAATAACACAAACACACCTATTGGATGCACAAGATTGCATAAAAACCCTAATTGGACAAGAATAAGACTAGGGAGGACGAAAATGACCTAAATGTTCCTCCAATGACAGAAACACACCTATTGGATGCACAAGATTGCATAAAAACCCTAATTGGACAAGAATAAGACTTGGGAGGACGAAAATGTCCTAAATGTTAATCCAATGACACAAATGAACTTATTGGATGCACAAGATTGGTTAAAAACCCTAATTGGACAAGAATAAGCCTAGGGAGGACGAAAATGACCTAAATGTTCCTCCAATGACACAAACACACCTATTGGATGCACAAGATTGCATAAAAACCCTAATTTGATAAGAATAAGACTAGGGAGGACGAAAATGACCTGAATGTTCCTCCAATGACACAAACACACCTATTGGATGCATAAGATTGCATAAAAACCCTAATTCGACAAGAATAAGACTAGGGAGGACGAAAATGACCTAAATGTTCATCCAATGACACAAATGAACTTATTGGATGCACAAGATTGGTTAAAAACCCTAATTGGACAAGAATAAGCCTAGGGAGGACGAAAATGACCTAAATGTTCGTCCAATGACACAAACACACCTATTGGATGCACAAGATTGCGTAAAAACCCTAATTGGACAAGAATAAGACTAGGGAGGACGAAAATGTCCTAAATGTTCATCCAATGACATAAATGAACTTATTGGATGCACAAGATTGGTTAAAAACCCTAATTGGACAAGAATAAGCATAGGGAGAACGAAAATGACCTAAATGTTCGTCCAATGACACAAACCCAAATATTGGATGCACAAGATTGCTTAAAACCCTAATTGGAAAAGAATAAGCCTAGGGAGGACGAAAATGACCTAAATGTTCATCCAATGACACAAATGAACTTATTGGATGCACAAGATTGGTTAAAAACCCTAATTGGACAAGAATAAGCCTAGGGAGGACGAAAATGACCTAAATGTTCGTCCAATGACACAAACACACCTATTGGATGCACAACATTGCATAAAAACTCTAATTGGACAAGAATAAGACTAGGGAGGACGAAAATGACCTAAATGTTCCTCCAATGACACAAACACACCTATTGGATGCACAAGATTGCATAAAAACCCTAATTCGACAAGAATAAGACTAGGGAGGACGAAAATGACCTAAATGATCATCCAATGACACAAACACACCTATTGGATGCACAAGATTGCATAAAAACCCTAATTGGACAAGAATAAGACTAGGGAGGACGAAAATGACCTAAATGTTCATCCAATGACACAAATGAACTTATTGGATACACAAGATTGGTTAAAAACCTTTATTGGACAAGAATAAGCCTAGGGAGGACGAAAATGACCTAAATGTTCGTCCAATGACACAAACACATCTATTGGATGCACAAGATTGCATAAAAACCCTAATTCGACAAGAATAAGACTAGGGAGGAAGAAAATGACCAAAATGTTCCTCCAATGACACAAACACACCTATTGGATGCACAAGATTGCATAAAAACCCTAATTGGACAAGAATAAGACTAGGGAGGACGAAAATGACCTAAATGTTCCTCCAATGACACAAACACACCTATTGGATGCACAAGATTGCAAAAAAACCTTAATTGGACAAGAATAAGACTAGGGAGGACGAAAATGACCTAAATGTTCATCCAATGACACAAATGAACTTATTGGATGCACAAGATTGGTTAAAAACCCTAATTGGACAAGAATAAGACTAGGGAGGACGAAAATGACCTAAATGTTCATCCAATTACACAAACACACCTATTGGATTCACAAGATTGGTTAGAAACCCTAATTGGACAAGAATATGCCTTGGGAGGACGAAAATGACCTAAATGTTCATTCAATGACACAAATGAACTTATTGGATGCACAAGATTGGTAAAAAACCCTAATTGGACAAGAATAAGCCTAGGGAGGACGAAAATGACCTAAATGTTCATCCAATGACACAAACACACCTATTGGATGCACAAGATTGGTTAGAAACCCTAATTGGACAAGAATAAGCCTATGGAGGACGAAAATGACCTAAATATTCATCCAATGACACAAATGAACTTATTGGATGCACAAGATTGCTTAAAAACCCTAATTGGACAAGAATAAGCCTAGGGAGGACGAAAATGACCTAAATGTTAATCCAATGACGCAAATGAACTTATTGGATGCACAAGATTGGTTAAAAACCCTAATTGGACAAGAATAAGCCTTGGGAGGACGAAAATGACCTAAATGTTCATCCAATGACACAAATGAACTTATTGGATGCACAAGATTGGTTAATAACCCTAATTGGACAAGAATAAGCCTAGGGAGGACGAAAATGACCTAAATGTTCATCCAATGACACAAATGAACTTATTGGATGCACAAGATTGGTTAAAACCCCTGATTGGACAAGAATAAGCCTAGGGAGGACGAAAATGACCTAAATGTCCGTCAAATGACACAAACACACCTATTGGATGCACAAGATTGGATAAAAACCCTAATTGGACAAGAATAAGACTAGGGAGGACGAAAATGACCTAAATGTTCCTCCAATGACACAAACACACCTATTGGATGCACAAGATTGCATAAAAACCCTAATTGTACAAGAATAAGACTAGGGAGGACGAAAATGACCTAAATGTCCCTCCAATGACACAAATGAACTTATTGGATGCACAAGATTGGCTAAAAACCCTAATTGGAGAAGAATAAGCCTAGGGAGGACGAAAATGACCTAAATGTTCATCCAATGACACAAATGAACTTATTGGATGCACAAGATTGGTTAATAACCCTAATTGGACAAGAATAAGCCTAGGGAGGACGAAAATGACCTAAATGTTCCTCCCATGACACAAACACACCTATTGGATGCACAATATTGCATAAAAACCCTAATTGGACAAGAATAAGACTAGGGATGACGAAAATGACCTAAATGTTCCTCCAATGACACAAACACACCTATTGGATGCACAAGATTGCATAAAAACCCTAATTGTACAAGAATAAGACTAGGGAGGACGAAAATGACCTAAATGTCCCTCCAATGACACAAATGAACTTATTGGATGCACAAGATTGGCTAAAAACCCTAATTGGAGAAGAATAAGCCTAGGGAGGACGAAAATGACCTAAATGTTCATCCAATGACAAAAATGAACTTATTGGATGCACAAGATTGGTTAATAACCCTAATTGGACAAGAATAAGCCTAGGGAGGACGAAAATGACCTAAATGTTCATCCAATGACACAAACACACCTATTGGATGCACAAGATTGCATAAAAACCCTAATTGGACAAGAATAAGACTAGGGAGGACGGAAATGACCTAAATGTTTATCCAGTGACACAAACACACCTATTGGATTCACAAAATTGGTTAAAAACCCTAATTCGACAAGAATAAGCCTAGGGAGGACGAAAACGACCTAAATGTTCGTCCAATGACACAAACACACCTATTGGATGCACTAGATTGCATAAAAACCCTAATTCGACAAGAATAAGACTAGGGAGGACGAAAATGACCTAAATGTTCCTCCAATGACACAAAGGAACTTATTGAATGCACAAGATTGGCTAAAAACCCTAATTGGACAAGAATAAGCCTAGGGAGGACGAAAATGACCTAAATGTTCATCCAATGACACAAAAGAACTAATTGGATGCACAAGATTGGTTAATAACCCTAATTGGACAAGAATAAGCCTAGGGAGGACGAAAATGACCTAAATGTTCATCCAATGACACAAATGAACTTATTGGATGCACAAGATTGGGTAATAACCCTAATTGGACAAGAATAAGCCTAGGGAGGACGAAAAAGACCTAAATGTTCATCCAATGACACAAACACACCTATTGGATGCACAAGATTGCATAAAAACCTTAATTGGACAAGAATAAGACTAGGGAGGACGGAAATGACCTAAATGTTTATCTAGTGACACAAACACACCAATTGGATTCACAAGATTGCATAAAAACCCTAATTGTACAAGAATAAGACTAGGGAGGACGAAAATGACCTAAATGTTCCTCCAATGACACAAATGAACTTATTGGATGCACAAGATTGGCTAAAAACCCTAATTGGACAAGAAAAAGCCTAGGGAGGACGAAAATGACCTAAATGTTCATCCAATGACACAAATGAACTTATTGGATGCACAAGATTGGTTAATAACCCTAATTGGACAAGAATAAGCCTAGGGAGGACGAAAATGACCTAAATGTTCATCCAATGACACAAACACACCTATTGGATGCACAAGATTGCATAAAAACCTAATTGGACAAGAATAAGACTAGGGATGACGAAAATGACCTAAATGTTCCTCCCATGACACAAACACACCTATTGGATGCACAATATTGCATAAAAACCCTAATTGGACAAGAATAAGACTAGGGATGACGAAAATGACCTAAATGTTCCTCCAATGACACAAACACACCTATTGGATGCACAAGATTGCATAAAAACCCTAATTGTACAAGAATAAGACTAGGGAGGACGAAAATGACCTAAATGTCCCTCCAATGACACAAATGAACTTATTGGATGCACAAGATTGGCTAAAAACCCTAATTGGAGAAGAATAAGCCTAGGGAGGACGAAAATGACCTAAATGTTCATCCAATGACAAAAATGAACTTATTGGATGCACAAGATTGGTTAATAACCCTAATTGGACAAGAATAAGCCTAGGGAGGACGAAAATGACCTAAATGTTCATCCAATGACACAAACACACCTATTGGATGCACAAGATTGCATAAAAACCCTAATTGGACAAGAATAAGACTAGGGAGGACGGAAATGACCTAAATGTTTATCCAGTGACACAAACACACCTATTGGATTCACAAAATTGGTTAAAAACCCTAATTCGACAAGAATAAGCCTAGGGAGGACGAAAACGACCTAAATGTTCGTCCAATGACACAAACACACCTATTGGATGCACTAGATTGCATAAAAACCCTAATTCGACAAGAATAAGACTAGGGAGGACGAAAATGACCTAAATGTTCCTCCAATGACACAAAGGAACTTATTGAATGCACAAGATTGGCTAAAAACCCTAATTGGACAAGAATAAGCCTAGGGAGGACGAAAATGACCTAAATGTTCATCCAATGACACAAAGCAACTTATTGGATGCACATGATTGGTTAAAAACCCTAATTGGACAAGAATAAGCCTAGGGAGGACGAAAATGACCTAAATGTTCGTCTAATGACACAAATGAACTTATTGGATGCACAAGATTGGTTAAAAACCCTAATTGGACAAGAATAAGCTTAGGGAGGACGAAAATGACCTAAATGTTTGTCCAATGACACAAACACACCTATTGGATGCACAAGATTGCATAAAAACCCTAATTGGACAAGAATAAGTCTAGGGAGGATGAAAATGACCGAAATGTTCCTCCAATGACACAAACAAACCTATTGGATGCACAAGATTGCATAAAAACCCTAATTGGACAAGAATAAGACTAGGGAGGACGAAAATGACCTAAATGTTCATCCAATGACACAAATGAACTTATTGGATGCACAAGATTGGTTAAAAACCCTAATTGGAGAAGAATAAGCATAGGGTGGACGAAAATGACCTAAATGTTCATCCAATAACACAAACACACGTATTGGATGCACAAGATTGCTTAAAACCCTAATTAGACAAGAATAAGACTAGGGAGGACGAAAATGACCTAAATGTTCATCCAATGACACAAACACACATATTGGATGCACAAGAGTGCTTAAAACCCTAATTGGGCAAGAATAAGACTAGGGAGGATGAAAATGACCTAAATGTTCATCCAATGACACAAATGAACTTATTGGATGCACAAGTTTGGTTAAAAACCCTAATTGGACAAGAATAAGCCTAGGGAGGGCGAAAATGACCTAAATGTTCGTCCAATGACACAAACACACCTATTGGATGCACAAGATTGCATAAAAACCCTAATTGGACAGGAATAAGACTAGGGAGGACGAAAATGACCGAAATGGTCCTCCAATGACACAAACAAACCTATTGGATGCACAAGATTGCATAAAAACCCTAATTGGACAAGAATAAGACTAGGGAGGACGAAAATGACCTAAATGTTCATCCAATGACACAAATGAACTTATTGGTTGCACAAGATTGGTTAAAAACCCTTATTGGACAAGAATAAGCCTACGGAGTGTGAAAATGACTTAAATGTTCGTCCAATGAAACAAATGAACTTATTGGATGCACAAGATTGGTTAAAAACCCTAATTGGACAAGAATAAGCCTAGGGTGGGCGAAAATGACATAAATGTTCGTCCTATGAAACTAATGAAATTATTGGATGCACAAGATTGGTTAAAAACCCTAATTGGACAAGAGTAAGACTACAGAGGACGCAAATGACCTAAATGTTCCTCCAATGACAGAAATGAACTTATTGGATGCACAAGGTTGGTTAAAAACCCTAATTGGACAAGAATAAGCCTAGGGGGATTAAAATGACCTAAATGCTCATCCAATGACACAAATGAACTTATTGGATGCACAAGATTGGTTAAAAACCCTAATTGGACAAGAATAAGCCTAGGGAGGACGAAAATGACCTAAATGTTCCTCCAATGACACAAATGAACTTATTAGATGCACAAGATTGGCTAAAAACCCTAATTGGACAAGAAAAAGCCTAGGGAGGACGAAAATGACCTAAATGTTCATCCAATGACACAAATGAACTTATTGCATGCACAAGATTTGTTAAAAACCCTAATTGGACAAGAATAAGCCTAGGGAGGACTAAAATAACCTAAATGTTCATCCAATGACACAAATAAACTTATTGGAAGCACATGATTGGTTAAAAACCCTAATTGGACAAGAATAAGCCTAGGGAGGACGAAAATGACCTAAATGTTCGTCCGATGATACAAACACACCTATTGGATGCACAAGATTGAATAAAAACCCTAATTGGACAAGAATAAGACTAGCGAGGACGAAAACGACCTAAATGTTCCTCCAATGACACAAACACACCTATTGGATGCACAAGATTGCATAAAACCCTAATTGGACAAGAATAAGACTAGGGATGACGAAAATGACCTAAATGTTCCTCCAATGACACAAACACACCTATTGGATGCACAAGATTGCATAAAAACCCTAATTTGACAAGAATAAGATTAGGGATGACGAAAATGACCTAAATGTTCCTCCAATGACACAAACACACCTATTGGATGCACAAGATTGCATAAAAACCCTAATTGTACAAGAATAAGACTAAGGAGGACGAAAATGACCTAAATGTTTATCCAATGACACAAACACACCTATTGGATGCACAAGATTTCATAAAAACCCTAATTTGACAAGAATAAGACTAGGGATGACGAAAATGACCTAAATGTTCCTCCAATGACACAAACAACCTATTGGATGCACAAGATTGCATAAAAACCATAATTGTACAAGAATAAGACTAGGGATGACGAAAATGACCAAAATGTTCCTCCAATGACACAAATGAACTTATTGGATGCACAAGATTAGCTAAAAACCCTAATTGGACAAGAATACGCCTAGGGAGGATGAAAATGACCTAAATGTTCATCCAATGACACAAATGAACTTATTGAATGCACAAGATTGGTTAAAAACCCTAATTGGACAAGAATAAGCCTAGGGAGGGTGAAAATGACCTAAATGTTCGTCCAATGACACAAACACACCTATTGGATGCACAAGATTGCATAAAACCCTAATTGGACAAGAATAAGACTAGGGATGACGAAAATGACCTAAATGTTCCTCCAATGACACAAACACACCTATTGGATGCACAAGATTGCATAAAAACCCTAATTTGACAAGAATAAGACTAGGGATGACGAAAATGACCTAAATGTTCCTCCAATGACACAAACAACCTATTGGATGCACAAGATTGCATAAAAACCATAATTGTACAAGAATAAGACTAGGGATGACGAAAATGACCTAAATGTTCCTCCAATGACACAAATGAACTTATTGGATGCACAAGATTGGCTAAAAACCCTAATTGGACAAGAATAAGCCTAGGGAGGATGAAAATGACCTAAATGTTCATCCAATGACACAAATGAACTAATTGGATGCACAAGATTGGTTAATAACCCTAATTGGACAAGAATAAGCCTAGGGAGGACGAAAATGACCTAAATGTTCATCCAATGACACAAATGAACTTATTGGATGCACAAGATTGGGTAATAACCCTAATTGGACAAGAATAAGCCTAGGGAGGACGAAAAAGACCTAAATGTTCATCCAATGACACAAACACACCTATTGGATGCACAAGATTGCATAAAAACCTTAATTGGACAAGAATTAGACTAGGGAGGACGAAAATGACCTAAATGTTCCTCCAATGACACAAATGAACTTATTGGATGCACAAGATTGGCTAAAAACCCTAATTGGACAAGAATAAGCCTAGGGAGGATGAAAATGACCTAAATGTTCATCCAATGACACAAATGAACTAATTGGATGCACAAGATTGGTTAATAACCCTAATTGGACAAGAATAAGCCTAGGGAGGACGAAAATGACCTAAATGTTCATCCAATGACACAAATGAACTTATTGGATGCACAAGATTGGGTAATAACCCTAATTGGACAAGAATAAGCCTAGGGAGGACGAAAAAGACCTAAATGTTCATCCAATGACACAAACACACCTATTGGATGCACAAGATTGCATAAAAACCTTAATTGGACAAGAATAAGACTAGGGAGGACGAAAATGACCTAAATGTTCCTCCAATGACACAAATGAACTTATTGGATGCACAAGATTGGCTAAAAACCCTAATTGGACAAGAATAAGCCTAGGGAGGACGAAAATGACCTAAATGTTCGTCCAATGACACAAATGGACTTATTGGATGCACAAGATTGGTTAAAAACCCTAATTGAACAAGAATAAACCTAGGGAGGACGAAAATGACCTAAATGTTCGTCCAATGACACAAAAACACCTATTGGATGCACAAGATTGCATAAAAACCCTAATTGGACAAGAATAAGACTAGGGAGGACGAAAATGACCTAAATGTTCCTCCAATGACACAAACACACCTATTGGATGCACAAGATTGCATAAAAACCCTAATAGGACAAGAATAAGACTTGGGAGGACGAAAATGACCTAAATGTTCATCCAATGACACAAATGAACTTATTGGATGCACAAGATTGGTTAAAAACCCTAATTGGACAAGAAAAAGCCTAGGGAGGACGAAAATGACCTAAATGTTCATCCAATGACACAAATGAACTTATTGGATGCACAAGATTGCATAAAAACCCTAATCGGACAAGAATAAGCCTAGGTAGGACGAAAATGACCTAAATCTTTATCCAATGACACAAACACACCTATTGGATGCACAAGATTGCATAAAAACCCTAATTGGAGAAGAATAAGCCTAGGAAGGACGAAAATGACCTAAATGTTCATCCAATGACACAAATGAACTTATTGGATGCACAAGATTGGTTAAAAACCGTAATTGGACAAGAATAAGCCTAGGGAGGACGAAAATGACCTAAATGTTCATCCAATGACACAAATGAACTTATTGGATGCACAAGATTGGTTAAAAACCCTAATTGGACAAGAAAAAGCCTAGGGAGGACGAAAATGACCTAAATGTTCATCCAATGACACAAATGAACTTATTGGATGCACAAGATTGCATAAAAACCCTAATCGGACAAGAATAAGCCTAGGTACGACGAAAATGACCTAAATCTTTATCCAATGACACAAACACACCTATTGGATGCACAAGATTGCATAAAAACCCTAATTGGACAAGAATAAGCCTAGGAAGGACGAAAATGACCTAAATGTTCATCCAATGACACAAATGAACTTATTGGATGCACAAGATTGGTTAAAAACCCTAATTGGACAAGAATAAGCCTAGGGAGGACGAAAATGACCTAAATGTTTGTCCAATGACACAAACACACCTATTGGATGCACAAGATTGCATAAAAACCCTAATTGGACAAGAATAAGACTAGGGAGGACGAAAATGACATAAATGTTCCTCCAATGACACAAACACACCTATTGGATGCACAAGATTGCATAAAAACCCTAATTGGACAAGAATAAGACTAGGGAGGACGAAAATGACCTAAATGTTCATCCAATGACACAAACGAACCTATTGGATGCACAAGATTGGATAAAAACCCTAATTGGACAAGAATAAGACTAGGGAGGACGAAAATGACCTAAATGTTCCTCCAATGACACAAACACACCTATTGGATGCACAAGATTGCATAAAAACCCTAATTGGACAAGAATAAGACTAAGGAGGACGAAAATGACCTAAATGTTCATCCAATGACACAAATGAACTTATTGGATGCACAAGATTTGTTAAAAACCCTAATTGGACAAGAATAAGCCTAGGGAGGACGAAAATGACCTAAATGTTCGTCCAATGACACAAACACACCTATTGGATGCACAAGATTGCATAAAAACCCTAATTGGACAAGAATAAGACTAGGGGGGACGAAAATGACCTAAATGTTCCTCCAATGACACAAACACACCTATTGGATGCAAAAGATTGCATAAAAACCCTAATTGGACCAGAATAAGACTAGGGAGGACGAAAATGACCTAAATGTTCATCCAATGACACAAATGAACTTATTGGATGCACAAGATTGGTTAAAAACCCTAATTAGACAAGAATAAGCCTAGGGAGGACGAAAATGACCTAAATGTTCGTCCAATGACACAAACACACCTATTGGATGCACAAGATTGCATAAAAACCCTAATTGGACAAGAATAAGACTAGGGAGGACGAAAATGACCTAAATGTTCATCCAATGACACAAATGAACTTATTGGATGCACAAGATTGGTTAAAAACCCTAATTGGACAAGAATAAGCATAGGGAGGACGAAAATGACCTAAACGTTCATCCAATGACACAAACCCACATATTGGATGCACAAGATTGCTTAAAACCCTAATTGGAAAAGAATAAGACTAGGGAGGACGAAAATGACCTAAATGTTCATCCAATGACACAAATGAACTTATTGAATGCACAAGATTGGTTAAAAACCCTAATCGGACAAGAATAAGCCTAGGGAGGATGAAAATGGCCTAAATGTTCTTCCAATGACACAAACACACCTATTGGATGCACAAGATTGCATAAAAACCCTAATTGGACAAGAATAAGACTAGGGAGGACGAAAATGACCTAAATGTTCATCCAATGACACAAATGAACTTATTGGATGCACAAGATTGGTTAAAAACCCTAATCGGAAAAGAATAAGCCTAGGGAGGACGAAAATGACCTAAATGTTCGTCCAATGACACAAACACACCTATTGGATGCACAAGATTGCATAAAAACCCTAATTGGACAAGAATAAGACTAGGGAGGACGAAAATGACCTAAATGTCCCTCCAATGACACAAATGAACTTATTGGATGCACAAGATTGGCTAAAAACCCTAATTGGAGAAGAATAAGCCTAGGGAGGACGAAAATGACCTAAATGTTCATCCAATGACAAAAATGAACTTATTGGATGCACAAGATTGGTTAATAACCCTAATTGGACAAGAATAAGCCTAGGGAGGACGAAAATGACCTAAATGTTCCTCCCATGACACAAACACACCTATTGGATGCACAATATTGCATAAAAACCCTAATTGGACAAGAATAAGACTAGGGATGACGAAAATGACCTAAATGTTCCTCCAATGACACAAACACACCTATTGGATGCACAAGATTGCATAAAAACCCTAATTGTACAAGAATAAGACTAGGGAGGACGAAAATGACCTAAATGTTCCTCCAATGACACAAATGAACTTATTGGATGCACATGATTGGCTAAAAACCCTAATTGGACAAGAATAAGCCTAGGGAGGACGAAAATGACCTAAATGTTCATCCAATGACACAAATGAACTTATTGAATGCACAAGATTGGTTAAAAACCCTAATTGGACAAGAATAAGCCTAGGGAGGGTGAAAATGACCTAAATGTTCGTCCAATGACACAAACACACCTATTGGATGCACAAGATTGCATAAAACCCTAATTGGACAAGAATAAGACTAGGGATGACGAAAATGTCCTAAATGTTCCTCCAATGACACAAACACACCTATTGGATGCACAAGATTGCATAAAAACCCTAATTTGACAAGAATAAGACTAGGGATGACGAAAATGACCTAAATGTTCCTCCAATGACACAAACAACCTATTGGATGCACAAGATTGCATAAAAACCATAATTGTACAAGAATAAGACTAGGGATGACGAAAATGACCTAAATGTTCCTCCAATGACACAAATGAACTTATTGGATGCACAAGATTGGCTAAAAACCCTAATTGGACAAGAATAAGCCTAGGGAGGACGAAAATGACCTAAATGTTCATCCAATGACACAAATGAACTAATTGGATGCACAAGATTGGTTAATAACCCTAATTGGACAAGAATAAGCCTAGGGAGGACGAAAATGACCTAAATGTTCATCCAATTACACAAATGAACTTATTGGATGCACAAGATTGGGTAATAACCCTAATTGGACAAGAATAAGCCTAGGGAGGACGAAAAAGACCTAAATGTTCATCCAATGACACAAACACACCTATTGGATGCACAAGATTGCATAAAAACCTTAATTGGACAAGAATAAGACTAGGGAGGACGGAAATGACCTAAATGTTTATCTAGTGACACAAACACACCTATTGGATTCACAAGATTGGTTAAAAACCATAATTCGAAAAGAATAAGCCTAGGGAGGACGAAAATGACCTAAATGTTCGTCCAATGACACAAACACACCTATTGGATGCACTAGATTGCATAAAAACCCTAATCCGACAAGAATAAGACTAGGGAGGACGAAAATGACCTAAATGTTCCTCCAGTGACACAAAGGAACTTATTGAATGCACAAGATTAGCTAAAAGTCGTAATTGGACAAGAATAAGCCTAGGGAGGACGAAAATGACCTAAATGTTCATCCAATGACACAGATGAACTTATTGGATGCACAAGATTGGTTAAAAACCCTAATTGGACAAGAATAAGCCTAGGGAGGACGAAAATGACCTAAATGTTCCTACAATGACACAAAGCAACTTATTGGATGCACATGATTGGTTAAAAACCCTAATTGGACAAGAATAAGCCTAGGGAGGACGAAAATGACCTAAATGTTCGTCTAATGACACAAATGAACTTATTGGATGCACAAGATTGGTTAAAAACCCTAATTGGACAAGAATAAGCCTAGGGATGACGAAAATGATCTAAATGTTTGTCCAATGACACAAACACACCTATTGGATGCACAAGATTGCATAAAAACCCTAAATGGACAAGAATAAGACTAGGGAGGACGAAAATGACCTAAATGTTCATCCAATGACACAAACACACATATTGGATGCACAAGATGGCTTAAAACCCTAATTAGACAAGAATAAGACTAGGGAGGACGAAAATGACCTAAATGTTCATCCAATGACACAAATGAACTTATTGGATGCACAAGATTGGTTAAAACCCCTAATTGGACAAGAATAAGCCTAGGGAGGATGAAAATGACCAAAATGTTCATCCAATGACACAAATGAACTTATTGGATGCACAAGATTGGTTAAAAACCCTAATTGGACAAGAATAAGCCTAGGGAGGACGAAAATGACCTAAATGTTCGTCCAATGACACAAACACACCTATTGGATGCACAAGATTGCATAAAAACCCTAATAGGAAAAGAATAAGACTAGGGAGGACGAAAATGACCTAAATGTTCCTCCAATGACACAAACACACCTATTGGATACCCAACATTGCATAAAAACCCTAATTCGACAAGAATAAGACTAGGGAGGACGACAATGGCCTAAATGTTCCTCCAATGACACAAACACACCTATTGGATGCACAAGATTGCATAAAAACCCTAATTGGACAAGAATAAGACTAGGGAGGACGAAAATGACCTAAATGTTCATCCAATGACACAAATGAACTTATTGGATGCACAAGATTGGTTAAAAACCCTAATTGGACAAGAATAAGCCTAGGGAGGACGAAAATGACCTAAATGTTCGTCCAATGACACAAACACACCTATTGGATGCACAAGATTACATAAAGACCCTAATTGGACAAGAGTAAAACTAGGGAGGACGAAAATGACCTAAATGTTCATCCAATGACACAAATGAACTTATTGGATGCACAAGATTGGTTAAAAACCCTAATTGGACATGAATAAGCCTAGGGAGGACGAAAATGACCTAAATGTTCCTCCAATGACACAAATGAACTTATTGGATGCACAAGATTGGCTAAAAACCCTAATTGGACAAGAAAAAGCCTAGGGAGGACGAAAATGACCTAAATGTTCCTCCAATGACACAAAGGAACTTATTGAATGCACAAGATTGGCTAAAAACGCTTATTGGACAAGAATAAGCCTAGGGAGGATTAAAATAACCTAAATGTTCATCCGATGACACAAATAAACTTATAGGATGCACAAGATTGGCTAAAAACCCTAATTGGACAAGAATAAGCCTAGGGAGGACGAAAATGACCTAAATGTTCATCCAATGACACAAACACACCTATTGAATGCACAAGATTGGTTAAAAACCCTAATTGGACAAGAATAAGACTAGGGAGGACGAAAATGACCGAAATGTTCCTCCAATGACACAAACAAACCTATTGGATGCACAAGATTGCATAAAAACCATAATTGGACAAGAATAAGACTAGGGAGGACGAAAATGACCTAAATGTTCATCCAATGACACAAATGAACTTATTGGATGCACAAGATTGGTTAAAAACCCTAATTGGACAAGAAAAAGCCTAGGGAGGACGAAAATGACCTAAATGTTCATCCAATGACACAAATGAACTTATTGGATGCACAAGATTTGTTAAAAACCCTAATTGGACAAGAATAACCATAGGGAGGACGAAAATGACCTAAATGTTCATCCAATGACACAAATGAACTTATTGGATGCACAAGATTGGCTAAAAACCCTAATTGGACAAGAATAAGACTAGAGAGGACGCAAATGTCCTAAATGTTCCTCCAATGACACAAATGAACTTATTGGATGCACAAGGTTGGTTAAAAACCCTAATTGGACAAGAATAAGCCTAGGGAGGATAAAAATGACCTAAATGCTCATCCAATGACACAAATGAACTTATTGGATGCACAAGATTGGTTAAAAACCCTAATTGGACATGAATAAGCCTAGGGAGGACGAAAATGACCTAAATGTTCCTCCAATGACACAAATGAACTTATTGGATGCACAAGATTGGCTAAAAACCCTAATTGGACAAGAAAAAGCCTAGGGAGGACGAAAATGACCTAAATGTTCCTCCAATGACACAAAGGAACTTATTGAATGCACAAGATTGGCTAAAAACGCTTATTGGACAAGAATAAGCCTAGGGAGGATTAAAATAACCTAAATGTTCATCCGATGACACAAATAAACTTATAGGATGCACAAGATTGGCTAAAAACCCTAATTGGACAAGAATAAGCCTAGGGAGGACGAAAATGACCTAAATGTTCGTCCGATGACACAAACACACCTATTGGATGAACAAGATTGAATAAAAACCCTAATTGGACAAGAATAAGACAAGCGAGGACGAAAACGACCTAAATGTTCCTCCCATGACACAAACACACCTATTGGATGCACAAGATTGCATAAAACCCTAATTGGACAACAATAAGACTAGGGATGACGAAAATGACCTAAATGTTCCTCCAATGACACAAACACACCTATTGGATGCACAAGATTGCATAAAAACCCTAATTTGACAAGAATAAGACTAGGGATGACGAAAATGACCTAAATGTTCCTCCAATGACACAAACACACCTATTGGATGCACAAGATTGCATAAAAACCCTAATTGTACAAGAATAAGACTAGGGAGGACGAAAATGACCTAAATGTTCCTCCAATGACATAAATGAACTTATTGGATGCACAAGATTGGCTAAAAACCCTAATTGGACAAGAATAAGCCTAGGGAGGACGAAAATGACCTAAATGTTCATCCAATGACACAAATGAACTTATTGGATGCACAAGATTGGTTAATAACCCTAATTGGACAATAATAAGCCTAGGGAGGACGAAAATGACCTAAATGTTCATCCAATGACACAAACACACCTATCGGATGCACAAGATTGCATAAAAACCCTAATTGGACAAGAATAAGACTAGGGGGGACGGAAATGACCTAAATGTATATCCAATGACACAAACACACCTATTGGATTCACAAGAATAAGCCTAGGGAGGACGAAAATGACCTATATGTTCGTCCAATGACACAAACACACCTATTGCATGCACTAGATTGCATAAAACCCTAATTGGACAAGAATAAGACTAGGGAGGACGAAAATGACCTAAATGTTCCTCCAATGACACAAAGGAACTTATTGAATGCACAAGATTGGCTAAAAACGCTAATTGGACAAGAATAAGCCTAGGGAGGACGAAAATGACCTAAATGTTCATCCAATGACACAGATGAACTTATTGGATGCACAAGATTGGTTAAAAACCCTAATTGGACAAGAATAAGCCTAGGGAGGACGAAAATGACCTAAATGTTCATACAATGACACAAAGCAACTTATTGGATGCACATGATTGGTTAAAAACCCTAATTGGACAAGAATAAGCCTAGGGAGGACGAAAATGACCTAAATGTTCGTCTAATGACACAAATGAACTTATTGGATGCACAAGATTGGATAAAAACCCTAATTGGACAAGAATAAGCCTAGGGAGGACGAAAATGACCTAAATGTTCGTCCAATGACACAAACACACCTATTGGATGCACAAGATTGAATAAAAACCCTAATTGGACAAGAATAAGCCTAGGGAGGACGAAAATGACCTAAATGTTCGTCTAATGACACAAATGAACTTATTGGATGCACAAGATTGGTTAAAAACCCTAATTGGACAAGAATAAGCCTAGGGAGGACGAAAATGACCTAAATGTTCATCCAATGACACATATGAACTTATTGGATGCACAAGATTGGTTAAAAACCCTAATTGGACAAGAATAAGCCTAGGGAGGATGAAAATGACCTAAATGTTCATCCAATGACACAAACACACCTATTGGATGCACAAGATTGGTTAAAAACCCTAATTGGATAAGAATAATCCTAGGGAGGACGAAAATGACCTAAATGTTCATCCAATAACACAAATGTACTTATTGGATGCACAAGATTGGTTAAAAACCCTAATTGGACAAGAATAAGCCTAGGGAGGACGAAAATGACCTAAATGTTCATCCAATGACACAAACACACCTATTGGATGCACAAGATTGGTTAAAAACCCTAATTGGACAAGAATAAGCCTAGGGAGGACGAAAATGACCTAAATGTTCATCCAATAACACAAATGAACTTATTGGATGCAGAAGATTGCTTAAAAACCCTAATTGGACAAGAATAAGCCTAGGGATGACGAAAATGACCTAAATGTTCATCCAATGACACAAATGAACATATTGGATGCACAAGATTGCTTAAAAACCCTAATTGGACAAGAATAAGCCTAGGGAGGACGAAAATGACCTAAATGTTCATCCAATGACACAAATACACCTATTGGATGCACAAGATTGGTTAAAAACCCTAATTGGACAATAATATGCCTAGGGAGGACGAAAATGACCTCAATTTTCATCCAATGACACAAATGAACTTATTGGATGCACAAGATTGCTTAAAAACCCTAATTGGACAAGAATAAGCCTAGGGAGGACGAAAATGACCTAAATGTTCATCCAATGACACAAATACACCTATTGGATGCAAAAGATTGGTTAGAAACCCTAATTGGCCAAGAATAAGCCTAGGGAGGACGAAAATGACCTAAATGTTCATCCAATGACACAAACACACCTATTGGATGCACAAGATTGGTTAAAAACCCTAATTGGACAAGAATAAGCCTAGGGAGGACGAAAATGACCTAAATGTTCATCCAATGACACAAATTCACCTATTGGATGCACAAGATTCGTAAGAAACCCTAATTGGAAAAGAATAAGCCTAGGGAGGACGAAACTGACCTAAATGTTCATCCAATGACACAAACACACCTATTGGATGCACAAGATTGGTTAAAAACCCTAATTGGACAAGAATAAGCCTAGGGAGGACGAAAATGACCTAAATGTTCATCCAATAACACAAATGAACTTATTGGATGCACAAGATTGCTTAAAAACCCTAATTAGACAAGAATAAGCCTTGGGAGGACGAACATGACCTAAATGTTCATCCAATGACACAAATACACCTATTGGATGCACAAGATTGGTTAAAAACCCTAATTGGACAAGAATATACCTAGGGAGGACGAAAATGACCTAAATGTTCATCCAATGACACAAATGAACTTATTGGATGCACAAGATTGGTTAAAAACCCTAATTGGACAAGAATAAGCCTAGGGAGGACGAAAATGACCTAAATGTTCGTCCAATGTCCCAAACACACCTATTGGATGCACAAGATTGCATAAAAACCCTAATTGGACAAGAATAAGACTAGGGAGGACGAAAATGACCTAAATGTTCCTCCAATGACACAAACACACCTATTGGATGCACAAGATTGCATAAAAAACCCTAATTGGACAAGAATAAGACTAGGGAGGACGAAAATGACCTAAATGTTCATCCAATGACACAAATGAACTTATTGGATGCACAAGATTGGTTAAAAACCCTAATTGGACAAGAATAAGCATAGGGAGGACGAAAATGACCTAAATGTTCATCCAATGACACAAATGAACTTATTGGATGCAAAAGATTAGTTAAAAACCCTAATTGGACAAGAATAAGCATAGGGAGGACGAAAATGACCTAAATGTTCCTCCAATGACACAAATGAACTTATTGGATGCAAAAGATTGGTTAAAAACCCTAATTGGACAAGAATAGGCCTAGGGAGGACGAAAATGACCTAAATGTTCATCCAATGACACAAATGAACTTATTGGATGCACAAGATTGGTTAAAAACCCTAATTGGACAAGAATAAGCATAGGGAGGACGAAAATGACCTAAATGTTCATCCAATGACACAAATGAATTTATTGAATGCACAACATTGGTTAAAAACCCTAATCAGACAAGAATAAGCCTAGGGAGGACGAAAATGACCTAAATGTTCGTCCAATGACACAAACACACCTATTGGATGCACAAGATTGCATAAAAACCCTAATTGGACAAGAATAAGACTAGGGAGGACGAAAATGACCTAAATGTTCCTCCAATGACACAAACACACCTATTGGATGCACAAGATTGCATAAAAACCCTAATTGGACAAAAATAAGACTAGGGAGGACGAAAATGACCTAAATGTTCATCCAATGACACAAATGAACTTATTGGATGCACAAGGTTGGTTAAAAACCCTAATTGGACAAGAATAAGCCTAGGGAGGACGAAAATGACCTAAATGTTCAACCAATGACACAAATGAACTTATTGGATGCACAAGGTTGGTTAAAAACCCTAATTGGACAAGAATAAGCCTAGGGAGGACGAAAATGACCTAAATGTTCAACCAATGACACAAATGAACTTATTGGATGCACAAGGTTGGTTAAAAACCCTAATTGGACAAGAATAAGCCTAGGGAGGACGAAAATGACCTAAATGTTCGTCCAATGACACAAACACACCTATTGGAGGCACAAGATAGCATAAAAACCCTAATTGGACAAGAATAAGCCTAGGGAGGACGAAAATGACCTAAATGTTCATCCAATGACACAAACACACCTATTGGATGCACAAGATTGCATAAAAACCCTAATTGGACAAGAATAAGATTAGGGAGGACGAAAATGACCTAAATGTTCATCCAATGACACAAATGAACTTATTGGATGCACAAGATTGGTTGAAAACCCTAATTGGACAAGAATAAGCAAAGGGAGGACGAAAATGACCTAAATGTTCATCCAATGACACAAACACACGTATTGGATGCACAAGATTGCTTAAAACCATAATTGGACAATAATAAGACTAGGGAGGACGAAAATGACCTAAATGTTCCTCCAATGACACAAATGAACTTATTGGATGCACAAGATTGGCTTAAAACCCTAATTGGACAAGAAAAAGCCTAGGGAGGACGAAAATGACCTAAATGTTCGTCCAATGACACAAATAAACTTATTGGATGCACATGATTGGTTAAAAACCCTAATTGGACAAGAATAAGCCTAGGGAGGACGAAAATGACCTAAAAGTTCGTCCGATGACACAAACACATCTATTGGATGCACAAGATTGAATAAAAACCCTAATTGGACAAGAATAAGACTTGCGAGGACGAAAATGACCTAAATGTTCATCCAATGACACAAACACACCTATCGGATGCACAAGATTGCATAAAAACCCTAATTGGACAAGAATAAGACTAGGGGGGACGGAAATGACCTATATGTTCGTCCAATGACACAAACACACCTATTGCATGCACTAGATTGCATAAAACCCTAATTGGACAAGAATAAGACTAGGGAGGACGAGAATGACCTAAATGTTCCTCCAATGACACAAAGGAACTTATTGAATGCACAAGATTGGCTAAAAACGCTAATTGGACAAGAATAAGCCTAGGGAGGACGAAAATGACCTAAATGTTCATCCAATGACACAGATGAACTTATTGGATGCACAAGATTGGTTAAAAACCCTAATTGGACAAGAATAAGCCTAGGGAGGACGAAAATGACCTAAATGTTCATACATTGACACAAAGCAACTTATTGGATGCACATGATTGGTTAAAAACCCTAATTGGACAAGAATAAGCCTAGGGAGGACGAAAATGACCTAAATGTTCGTCTAATGACCCAAATGAACTTATTGGATGCACAAGATTGGTTAAAAACCCTAATTGGACAAGAATAAGCCTAGGGAGGACGAAAATGACCTAAGTGTTCATCCAATGACACAAATGAACTTATTGGATGCACAAGATTGGTTAATAACCCTAATTGGACAATAATAAGCCTAGGGAGGACGAAAATGACCTAAATGTTCATCCAATGACACAAACACACCTATCGGATGCACAAGATTGCATAAAAACCCTAATTGGACAAGAATAAGGCTAGGGAGGACGGAAATGAGCTAAATGTATATCCAATGACACAAATGAACTTATTGGATGCACAAGATTGGTTAATAACCCTAATTGGACAATAATAAGACTAGGGAGGACGAAAATGACCTAAATGTTCCTCCAATGACACAAATGAACTTATTGGATGCACAAGATTGGCTTAAAACCCTAATTGGACAAGAAAAAGCCTAGGGAGGACGAAAATGACCTAAATGTTCGTCCAATGACACAAATAAACTTATTGGATGCACATGATTGGTTAAAAACCCTAATTGGACAAGAATAAGCCTAGGGAGGACGAAAATGACCTAAAAGTTCGTCCGATGACACAAACACATCTATTGGATGCACAAGATTGAATAAAAACCCTAATTGGACAAGAATAAGACTTGCGAGGACGAAAATGACCTAAATGTTCATCCAATGACACAAACACACCTATCGGATGCACAAGATTGCATAAAAACCCTAATTGGACAAGAATAAGACTAGGGGGGACGGAAATGACCTATATGTTCGTCCAATGACACAAACACACCTATTGCATGCACTAGATTGCATAAAACCCTAATTGGACAAGAATAAGACTAGGGAGGACGAGAATGACCTAAATGTTCCTCCAATGACACAAAGGAACTTATTGAATGCACAAGATTGGCTAAAAACGCTAATTGGACAAGAATAAGCCTAGGGAGGACGAAAATGACCTAAATGTTCATCCAATGACACAGATGAACTTATTGGATGCACAAGATTGGTTAAAAACCCTAATTGGACAAGAATAAGCCTAGGGAGGACGAAAATGACCTAAATGTTCATACATTGACACAAAGCAACTTATTGGATGCACATGATTGGTTAAAAACCCTAATTGGACAAGAATAAGCCTAGGGAGGACGAAAATGACCTAAATGTTCGTCTAATGACCCAAATGAACTTATTGGATGCACAAGATTGGTTAAAAACCCTAATTGGACAAGAATAAGCCTAGGGAGGACGAAAATGACCTAAATGTTCATCCAATGACACAAATGAACTTATTGGATGCACATGATTGGTTAAAAACCCTAATTGGACAAGAATAAGCCTAGGGAGGACGAAAATGACCTAAATGTTAATCCAAAGACACAAATGAACTTATTGGATGCACAAGATTGCTTAAAACCCTAATTGGACAAGAATAAGATTAGGGAGGACTAAAATGACCTAAATATTCAACCAGTGACACAAACACACCTATTGGATTCACAAGATTCGTTAGAAACCCTAATTGGACAAGAATAAGCCTAGGGAGGACGAAAATGACATAAATATTCATCCAATGACACAAATGAACTTATTGGATGCACAAGATTGGTTAAAAATCCTAATTGGACAAGAATAAGCCTAGGGAGGACGAAAATAACCTAAATGTTCATCAAATGACTAAACACACCTATTGGATGCACAAGATTGGTTAGAAACCCTAATTGGACAAGAATAAGCCTAGGGAGGACGAAAATGACCTAAATGTTCACCCAATGACACAAATGAACTTATTGGATGCACAAGATTGGTTAAAAACCCTAATTGGACATGAATAAGCCTATGGAGGACGAAAATGACCTAAATGTTCATCCAATGACACAAACACACCTATTGGATGCACAAGATTAGTTAGAAACCCTAATTGGACAAGAATAAGCCTAGGGAGGACGAAAATGACCTAAATGTTAATCCAATGACACAAATGAACTTATTGGATGCACAAGATTGGTTAAAAACCCTAATTGGACAAGAATAAGCCTAGGGAGGACGAAAATGACCTAAAGGTTCGTCCAATGACACAAATGAACTTATTGGATGCACAAGATTGGTTAAAAACCCTAATTGGACAAGAATAAGCCTAGGGAGGACGAAAATGACCTAAATGTTAATCCAATGACACAAATGAACTTATTGGATGCACAAGATTGGTTAAAAACCCTAATTGGACAAGAATAAGCCTAGGGAGGACGAAAATGACCTAAATGTTCATCCAATGACACAAACACACCTATTGGATGCACAAGATTGGTTAAAAACCCTAATTGGACAAGAATAAGCATAGGTAGGATGAAAATGACCTAAATGTTCATCCAATGACACAAACACACCTATTGGATGCACAAGATGGGTTAAAAACCCTAATTGGACAAGAATAAGCCTAGGGAGGACGAAAATGACCTAAATGTTAATCCAATGACACAAATTAACTTATTGGATGCACAAGATTGGTTAAAAACCCTAATTGGACAAGAATAAGCCTAGGGAGGACGAAAATAACCTAAATATTCATCAAATGACTAAACACACCTATTTGATGCACAAGATTGGTTAGAAACCCTAATTGGACAAGAATAAGCCTAGGGAGGACGAAAATGACATAAATGTTAATCCAATGACACAAATGAACATATTGGATGCCCAAGATTGGTTAAAAACCCTAATTGGACAAGAATAAGCCTAGGGAGGACGAAAATGACCTAAATGTTCATCCAATGACACAATTGAACTTATTGGATGCACAAGATTGGTTAAAAACCCTAATTGGAAAAGAATAAACCTAGGGAGGACGAAAATGACCTAAATGTTCATCCAATGACACAAACACACCTATTGGATGCACAAGATTGGTTAAAAACCCTAATTGGACAAGAATAAGCCTAGGGAGGACGAAAATGACCTAAATGTTCATCCAATAACACAAATGAACTTATTGGATGCACAAGATTGATTAAAAACCCTATTTAGACAAGAATAAGCCTAGGGAGGACGAAAATGACCTAAATGTTCATCCAATGACACAAATACACCTATTGGATGCACAAGATTCGTTAGAAACCCTAATTGGACAAGAATAAGCCTAGGGAGGACGAAAATGACCTAAATGTTTATCCAATGACACAAATGAACTTATTGGATGCACAAGATTGGTTAAAAACCCTAATTGGACAAGAATAAGCCTAGGGAGGACGAAAATGACCTAAATGTTTGTCCAATGACACAAACACACCTATTGGATGCACAAGATTGCATAAAAACCCTAATTGGACAAGAATAAGACTATGGAGGACGAAAATGACCTAAATGTTCATCCAATGACACAAACACACATATTGGATGCACAAGATTGCTTAAAACCCTTATTAGATAAGAATAAGACTAGGGAGGACGAAAATGACCTAAATGTTCATCCAATGACACAAATGAACTTATTTGATGCACAAGATTGGTTAAAAACCCTAATTGGACAAGAATAAGCCTAGGGAGGGCGAAAATGACCTAAATGTTCGTCCAATGACACAAACACACATATTGGATGCACAAGATTGCTTAAGACCCTAATTGGACAAGAATAAGACTAGGGAGGACGAAAATGATCTAAATGTTCATCCAATGACACAAATGAACTTATTGGATGCACAAGATTGGTTAAATACCCTAATTGGACAAGAATAAGCCTACGGAGGACGAAAATGACCTAAATGTTCATCCAATGACACAAATGAACTTATTGGATGCACAAGATTGGTTAAAAACCCTAATTGGACAAGAATAAGCCTAGGGAGGGCGAAAATGACCTAAATGTTCGTCCAATGACACAAACACACCTATTGGATGCACAAGATTGCATACAAACTCTAATTGGACAAGAATAAGACTAGGGAGGACGAAAATGACCTAAATGTTCCTCCAATAACACAAATGAACTTATTGGATGTACTAGGTTGATTAAAAACCCTAATTGGACAAGAATAAGCCTAGGGAGGACGAAAATGACCTAAATGTTCATCCAATGACACAAATGAACTTATTGGAAGCACAAGATTGGCTAAAAACCCTAATTGGACAAGAATAAGCCTAGGGAGGACGAAAATGACCTAAATGTTCATCCAATGACACAAATGAACTTATTGGATGCACAAGATTGGTTAAAAACCCTAATTGGACAAGAATAAGCCTAGGGAGGACGTAAATGACCTAAATGATCCACCAATGACACAAATGAACTTATTGGATGCACAAGATTGGTTAAAAACCCTAATTGGACAAGAATAAGCCTAGGGAGGACGAAAATGACCTAAATGTTCATCCAATGACACAAATGAACTTATTGGATGCACAAGTTGGTTAAAAACCCTAATTGGACAATAATAAGCCTAGGGAGGACGAAAATGACCTAAATGTTCGTCCAATGACACAAACACACCTATTGGATGCACAAGATTGGTTAAAAACCCTAATTGGACAAGAATAAGCCTAGGGAGGACGAAAATGACCTAAATGTTCATCCAATAACACAAATGAACTTATTGGATGCACAAGATTGGTTAAAAACCCTAATTGGACCAGAATAAGCCTAGGGAGGACGAAAATGACCTAAATGTTCAACCAATGACACAAATGAACTTATTGGATGCACAAGGTTGGTTAAAAACCCTAATTGGACAAGAATAAGCCTAGGGAGGACGAAAATGACCTAAATGTTCGTCCAATGACACAAACACACCTATTGTATTCACATGATTGCATAAAAACCCTAATTGGACAAGAATAAGCCTAGGGAGGACGAAAATGACCTAAATGTTCGTCCAATGACACAAACACACCTATTGGATGCACAAGATTGCATAAAAACCCTAATTGGACAAGAATAAGCCTAGTGAGGACGAAAATGACCGAAATGTTCATCCAATTACACAAATGAACTTATTGGATGCACAAGGTTGGTTAAAAACCCTAATTGTAAAAGAATAAGCCTAGGGAAGACGAAAATGACCTAAATGTTCATCCAATGACACAAATGAACTTATTGGATGCACAAGATTGGTTAAAAACCCTAATTGGACAAGAAAAAGCCTAGGGAGGACGAAAATGACCTAAATGTTCATCCAATGACACAAATGAACTTATTGGATGCACAAGATTGGTTAAAAACCCTAATTGGACAAGAATAAGCCTAGGGAGGACGAAAATGACCTAAATGTTCGTCCAATGACACAAACACACCTATTGGATGCACTAGATTGCATAAAAAATCCTAATTGGACAAGAATAAGACTAGGGAGGACGAAAATGACCTAAATGTTCGTCCAATGACACAAACACACCTATTGGATGCACAAGATTGCATAAAAACCCTAATTGGACAAGAATAAGCCTAGGGAGGACGAAAATGACCTAAATGTTCATCGAATGACACAAATGAACTTATTGGATGCACAAGATTGGTTAAAAACCCTAATTGGACAAGAATAAGCCTAGGGAGGACGACAATGACCTAAATGTTCATCCAATGACACAAATGAACGTATTGGATGCACAAGATTGGTTAAAAACCCTAATTGGACAAGAATAAGCCTAGGGAGGGCGAAAATGACCTAAATGTTCGTCCAATGACACAAACACACCTATTGGATGCACAAGATTGCTTAAAAACCCTAATTGGACAAGAATAAGCCTAGGGAGGGCGAAAATGACCTAAATGTTCGTCCAATGACACAAACACACCTATTGGATGCACAAGATTGCATAAAAACTCTAATTGGACAAGAATAAGACTACGGAGGACGAAAATGCCCTAAATGTTCCTCCAATAACACAAATGAACTTATTGGATGTACTAGGTTGATTAAAAACCCTAATTGGACAAGAATAAGCCTAGGGAGGACGAAAATGACCTAAATGTTCATCCAATGACACAAATGAACTTATTGGATGCACAAGATTGGCTAAAAACCCTAATTGGACAAGAATAAGCCTAGGGAGGACGAAAATGACCTAAATGTTCATCCAATAACACAAATGAACTTATTGGATGCACAAGATTGGTTAAAAACCCTAATTGGACAAGAATAAGCCTAGGGTGGAAGAAAATGACCTAAATGTTCATCCAATGACACAAACACACCTATTGGATGCACAAGATTGGTTAAAAACCCTAATTGGACAAGAATAAGCCTAGGGAGGACGAAAATGACCTAAATGTTCATCCAATGACACAAATACACCTATTGGACGCACAAGATTGGTTAGAAACCCTAATTGGACAAGAATAAGTCTAGGGAGGACGAAAATGACCTAAATGTTCATCCAATGACACAAACACACCTATTGGATGCACAAGATTGGTTAAAAACCCTAATTGGACAAGAATAAGCCTAGGGTGGACGAAAATGACCTAAATGTTTATCCAATGACACAAATGAACTTATTGGATGCACAAGATTGGTTAAAAACCCTAATTGGAAGCGAATAAGCCTAGGGAGGACGAAAATGACCTAAATGTTCATCCAATGACACAAACACACCTATTGGATGCACAAGATTGGTTAAAAACCCTAATTGGACAAGAATAAGCCTAGGGAGGACGAAAATGACCTAAATGTTCATCCAATGACACAAATACACCTATTGGATGCACAAGATTCGTTAGAAACCCTAATTGGACAAGAATAAGCCTAGGGAGGACGAAACTGACCTAAATGTTCATCCAATGACACAAACAGACCTATTGGATGCACAAGATTGGTTAAAAACCCTAATTGGACAAAAATAAGCCTAGGGTGGACGAAAATGACCTAAATGTTTATCCAATGACACAAATGAACTTATTGGATGCAAAAGATTGGTTAAAAACACTAATTGGAAGAGAATAAGCCTAGGGAGGACGAAAATGACCTAAATGTTCATCCAATGACACAAACACACCTATTGGATGCACAAGATTGGTTAAAAACCCTAATTGGACAAGAATAAGCCTAGGGAGGACGAAAATGACCTAAATGTTCATCCAATGACACAAACACACCTATTGGATGCACAAGATTGGTTAAAAACCCTAATTGGACAAGAATAAGCCTAGGGAGGACGAAAATGGCCTAAATGTTAATCAAATGACACAAATGAACTTATTGGATGCACAAGATTGGTTAAAAACCCTAATTGGACAAGAATAAGCCTAGGGAGGACGAAAATGACCTAAATGTTCATCCAATGACACAAACATACCTATTGGATGCACAAGATTGGTTAAAAACCCTAATTGGGCAAGAATAAGCCTAGGGAGGAAGAAAATGACCTAAATGTTAATCCAATGACACAAATGAACTTATTGGATGCACAAGATTGGATAAAAACCCTAATTGGACAAGAATAAGCCTAGGGAGGACGAAAATGACCTAAATGTTCATCCAATGACACAAACACACCTATTGGATGCACAAGATTGGTTAAAAACCCTAATTGGACAAGAATAAGCCTAGGGAGGACGAAAATGACCTAAATGTTCATCCAATGACACAAATGAACTTATTGGATGCACAAGATTGGTTAAAAACCCTAATTGGACAAGAATAAGCCTAGGGAGGACGAAAATGACCAAAATGTTCATCAATGACTCAAATGAACTTATTGGATGCACAAGATTGGTTAAAAACCCTAATTGGACAAGAATAAGCCAAGCGAGGACGAAAATGACCTAAATGTTCATCCAATGACACAAATAAACTTATTGGATGCACAAGATTGGTTAAAAACCCTAATTGGACAAGAATAAGCCTAGGGAGGACGAAAATGACCTAAATGTTCCTCCAATGACACAAATGAACTTATTGGATGCACAAGATTGGCTAAAAACCCTAATTGGACAAGAATAAGCCTAGGGAGGACGAAAATGACCTAAATGTTCATCCAATGACACAAATGAACTTATTGGATGCACAAGATTGGTTAATAACCCTAATTGGACAATAATAAGCCTAGGGAGGACGAAAATGACCTAAATGTTCATCCAATGACACAAACACACCTATCGGATGCACAAGATTGCATAAAAACCCTAATTGGACAAGAATAAGGCTAGGGAGGACGGAAATGAGCTAAATGTATATCCAATGACACAAATGAACTTATTGGATGCACAAGATTGGTTAATAACCCTAATTGGACAATAATAAGACTAGGGAGGACGAAAATGACCTAAATGTTCCTCCAATGACACAAATGAACTTATTGGATGCACAAGATTGGCTTAAAACCCTAATTGGACAAGAAAAAGCCTAGGGAGGACGAAAATGACCTAAATGTTCGTCCAATGACACAAATAAACTTATTGGATGCACATGATTGGTTAAAAACCCTAATTGGACAAGAATAAGCCTAGGGAGGACGAAAATGACCTAAAAGTTCGTCCGATGACACAAACACATCTATTGGATGCACAAGATTGAATAAAAACCCTAATTGGACAAGAATAAGACTTGCGAGGACGAAAATGACCTAAATGTTCATCCAATGACACAAACACACCTATCGGATGCACAAGATTGCATAAAAACCCTAATTGGACAAGAATAAGACTAGGGGGGACGGAAATGACCTAAATGTATATCCAATGACACAAACACACCTATTGGATTCACAAGATTGGGTAAAAACCCTAATTCGACAAGAATAAGCCTAGGGAGGACGAAAATGACCTATATGTTCGTCCAATGACACAAACACACCTATTGCATGCACTAGATTGCATAAAACCCTAATTGGACAAGAATAAGACTAGGGAGGACGAAAATGACCTAAATGTTCCTCCAATGACACAAAGGAACTTATTGAATGCACAAGATTGGCTAAAAACGCTAATTGGACAAGAATAAGCCTAGGGAGGACGAAAATGACCTAAATGTTCATCCAATGACACAGATGAACTTATTGGATGCACAAGATTGGTTAAAAACCCTAATTGGACAAGAATAAGCCTAGGGAGGACGAAAATGACCTAAATGTTCATACAATGACACAAAGCAACTTATTGGATGCACATGATTGGTTAAAAACCCTAATTGGACAAGAATAAGCCTAGGGAGGACGAAAATGACCTAAATGTTCGTCTAATGACACAAATGAACTTATTGGATGCACAAGATTGGATAAAAACCCTAATTGGACAAGAATAAGCCTAGGGAGGACGAAAATGACCTAAATGTTCGTCCAATGACACAAACACACCTATTGGATGCACAAGATTGCATAAAAACCATAATTGGACAAGAATAAGACTAGGGAGGACAATAATAACCTAAATGTTCCTCCAATGACACAAATGAACTTATTGGATGCACCAAATTGGCTAAAAACCCTAATTGGACAAGAATAAGCCTAGGAAGGACGAAAATGACCTCAATGTTCATCCAATGACCCAAATGAACTTATTGGATGCACAAGATTGGTTAAAAACCCTAATTGGACAAGAATAAGCCTAGGGAGGACGAAAATGACCTAAATGTTCAACCAATGACACAAATGAACTTATTGGATGCACAAGGTTGGTTAAAAACCCTAATTGGACAAGAATAAGCCTAGGGAGGACGAAAATGACCTAAATGTTCGTCCAATGACACAAACACACCTATTGGATGCAAAGGATTGCATAAAAACCCTAATTGGACAAGAATAAGCCTAGGGAGGCCGAAAATGACCTAAATGTTCCTCCAGTGACACAAACACACCTATTGGATGCACAAGATTGCATAAAAACCCTAATTGGACAAGAATAAGACTAAGGAGGACGAAAATGACATAAATGTTCATCCAATGACACAAATGAACTTATTGGATGCACAAGATTGGTTAAAAACCCTACTTGGACAAGAATAAGCCTTGGGAGGATGAAAATGACCTAAATGTTCGTCCAATGACACAAACACACCTATTGGATGCACAAGATTGTATAAAAACCCTAATTGGACAAGAATAAGACTAGGGAGGACGAAAATGACCTAAATGTTCCTCCAATGACACAAACACACCTATTGGATGCACAAGATTGCATAAAAACCCTAATTGGACAAGAATAAGACTAGGGAGGACGTAAATGACCTAAATGTTCCACCAATGACACAAATGAACTTATTGGAAGCACAAGGTTGGTTAAAAACCCTAATTGGACAAGAACAAGCCTAGGGAGGACGAAAATGACCTAAATGTTCATCAAATGACACAAATGAACTTATTGGATGCACAAGATTGGTTAAAAACCCTAATTGGACAAGAATAAGCCTAGGGAGGACGTAAATGACCTAAATGTTCATCCAATGACACAAATGAACTTATTGGATGCACAAGATTGGTTAAAAACCATAATTGGACAAGAATAAGCATAGGGAGGACGAAAATGACCTAAATGTTCCTCCAATGACACAAACACACCTATTGGATGCACAAGATTGCATAAAAACCCTAATTCGACAAGAATAAGACTAGGGAGGACGAAAATGACCTAAATGTTCCTCCAATGACACAAACACACCTATTTGATGCACAAGATTGCATAAAAACCCTAATTGGACAAGAATAAGACTAGGGAGGACGTAAATGACCTAAATGTTCCACCAATGACACAAATGAACTTATTGGATACACAAGGTTGGTTAAAAACCCTAATTGGACAAGAATAAGGCTAGGGAGGACGAAAATGACCTAAATGTTCAACCAAAATGACCTATTGGATGCAAAGGATTGCATAAAAACCCTAATTGGACAAGAATAAGCCTAGGGAGGCCGAAAATGACCTAAATGTTCGTCCAATGACACAAACACACCTATTGGATGCACAAGATTGCATAAAAACCCTAATTCGACAAGAATAAGACTAGGGAGGACGAAAATGACCTAAATGTTCCTCCAATGACACAAACACACCTATTGGATGCACAAGATTGCACAAAAACCCTAATTGGACAAGAATAAGACTAGGGAGGACGTAAATGACCTAAATGTTCCACCAATGACACAAATGAACTTATTGGATGCACAAGGTTGGTTAAAAACCCTAATTGGACAAGAATAAGCCTAGGGAGGACGAAAATGACCTAAATGTTCATCCAATAACACAAATGAACTTATTGGATGCACAAGATTGGTTAAAAACCCTAATTGGACAAGAATAAGCCTAGGGTGGAAGAAAATGACCTAAATGTTCATCCAATGACACAAACACACCTATTGGATGCACAAGATTGGTTAAAAACCCTAATTGGACAAGAATAAGCCTAGGGAGGACGAAAATGACCTAAATGTTCATCCAATGACACAAATGAACTTACTAGATGCACAAGATTGCTTAAAAACCTTTATAAGACAAGAATATGCCTAGGGAGGACGAAAATGACCTAAATGTTCATCCAATGAGACAAATGAACTTATTGGATGCACAAGATTGCTTAAAAACCCTAATTGGACAAGAATAAGCCTAGGGAGGACGAAAATGACCTAAATGTTCATCCAATGACACAAATACACCTATTGGATGCACAAGATTCGTTAGAAACCCTAATTGGACAAGAATAAGCCTAGGGAGGACGAAACTGACCTTAATGTTCATCCAATGACACAAACACACCTATTGGATGCACAAGATTGGTTAAAAACCCTAATTGGACAAGAATAAGCCTAGGGAGGACGAAAATGACCTAAATGTTCATCCAATGACACAAATACACCTATTGGATGCACAAGATTCGTTAGAAACCCTAATTGGACAAGAATAAGCCTAGGGAGGACGAAACTGACCTAAATGTTCATCCAATGACACAAACAGACCTATTGGATGCACAAGATTGGTTAAAAACCCTAATTGGACAAAAATAAGCCTAGGGTGGACGAAAATGACCTAAATGTTTATCCAATGACACAAATGAACTTATTGGATGCAAAAGATTGGTTAAAAACACTAATTGGAAGAGAATAAGCCTAGGGAGGACGAAAATGACCTAAATGTTCATCCAATGACACAAACACACCTATTGGATGCACAAGATTGGTTAAAAACCCTAATTGGACAAGAATAAGCCTAGGGAGGACGAAAATGACCTAAATGTTCATCCAATGACACAAACACACCTATTGGATGCACAAGATTGGTTAAAAACCCTAATTGGACAAGAATAAGCCTAGGGAGGACGAAAATGACGTAAATGTTCGTCCAATGACACAAACACACCTATTGGATGCACAAGATTGCATAAAAACCCTAATTGGACAAGAATAAGACTAGGGAGGACGAAAATGACCTAAATGTTCATCCAATGACACAAATGAACTTATTGGATGCACAAGATTGGTAAAAAACTCTAATTGGACAAGTATAAGCATAGGGTGGACGAAAATGACCTAAACGTTCATCCAATGACACAAACCCACATATTGGATGCACAAGATTGCTTAAAACCCTAATTGGACAAGAATAAGACTAGGGAGGACGAAAATGACCTAAATGTTCATCCAATGACACAAATGAACTTATTGAATGCACAAGATTGGTTAAAAACCCTAATCGGACAAGAATAAGCCTAGGGAGGATGAAAATGACCTAAATGTTCTTCCAATGACACAAACACACCTATTGGATGCACAAGATTGCATAAAAACCCTAATTGGACAAGAATAAGCCTAGGGAGGACGAAAATGACCTAAATGTTCGTCCAATGACACAAACACACCTATTGGATGCACAAGATTGCATAAAAACCCTAATTGGACAAGAATAAGACTAGGGAGGACGAAAATTACCTAAATGTTCCTCTAATGACACAAATGAACTTATTGAATGCACAAGATTGGCTAAAAACCCTAATTGGACAAGAATAAGCCTAGGGAGGACGAAAATGACCTAAATGTTCATCCAATGCCACAAATGAACTTATTGGATGCACAAGATTGGTTAAAAACCCTAATTGGACAAGAATAAGCCTAGGGAGGACGAAAATGACCTAAATGTTCCTCCAATGACACAAATGAACTTATTGGATGCACCAGATTGGCTAAAAACCTTAATTGGACAAGAATAAGCCTAGGGAGGACGAAAATGACTTAAATGTTCATCCAATGACACAAATAAACTTATTGGATGCACATGATTGGTTAAAACCCTAATTGGACAAGAATAAGCTTAGGGAGGACGAAAATGACCTAAATGTTCGTCTAATGACCCAAATGAACTTATTGGATGCACAAGATTGGTTAAAAACCCTAATTGGACAAGAATAAGCCTAGGGAGGACGAAAATGACCTAAATGTTCATCCAATGACACAAATGAACTTATTGGATGCACATGATTGGTTAAAAACCCTAATTGGACAAGAATAAGCCTAGGGAGGACGAAAATGACCTAAAAGTTCGTCCGATGACACAAACACATCTATTGGATGCACAAGATTGAATAAAAACCCTAATTGGACAAGAATAAGACTTGCGAGGACGAAAATGACCTAAATGTTCATCCAATGACACAAACACACCTATCGGATGCACAAGATTGCATAAAAACCCTAATTGGACAAGAATAAGACTAGGGGGGACGGAAATGACCTATATGTTCGTCCAATGACACAAACACACCTATTGCATGCACTAGATTGCATAAAACCCTAATTGGACAAGAATAAGACTAGGGAGGACGAGAATGACCTAAATGTTCCTCCAATGACACAAAGGAACTTATTGAATGCACAAGATTGGCTAAAAACGCTAATTGGACAAGAATAAGCCTAGGGAGGACGAAAATGACCTAAATGTTCATCCAATGACACAGATGAACTTATTGGATGCACAAGATTGGTTAAAAACCCTAATTGGACAAGAATAAGCCTAGGGAGGACGAAAATGACCTAAATGTTCATACAATGACACAAAGCAACTTATTGGATGCACATGATTGGTTAAAAACCCTAATTGGACAAGAATAAGCCTAGGGAGGACGAAAATGACCTAAATGTTCGTCTAATGACACAAATGAACTTATTGGATGCACAAGATTGGATAAAAACCCTAATTGGACAAGAATAAGCCTAGGGAGGACGAAAATGACCTAAATGTTCGTCCAATGACACAAACACACCTATTGGATGCACAAGATTGAATAAAAACCCTAATTGGACAAGAATAAGCCTAGGGAGGACGAAAATGACCTAAATGTTCGTCTAATGACACAAATGAACTTATTGGATGCACAAGATTGGTTAAAAACCCTAATTGGACAAGAATAAGCCTAGGGAGGACGAAAATGACCTAAATGTTCGTCCAATGACCCAAACACACCTATTGGATGCACAAGATTGCATAAAAACCCTAATTGGACAAGAATAAGCCTAGGGAGGACGAAAATGACCTAAATGTTCATCCAATGACACAAATGAACTTATTGGATGCACAAGATTGGTTAAAAACCCTAATTGGACAAGAATAAGCCTAGGGAGGACGAAAATGACCTAAATGTTCATCCAATGACACAATGAACTTATTGGATGCACAAGATTGGTTAAAAACATTAATTGGACAAGAATAAGCCTAGGGAGGACGAAAATGACCTAAATGTTCGTCCAATGACACAAACACACCTATTGGATGCACAAGATTGCTTAAAACCCTAATTGGACAAGAATAAGACTAGGGAGAACGAAAATGACCTAAATGTTCATCCAATGACACAAATGAACTTATTGGATGCACAAGATTGGTTAAAAACCCTAATTGGACAAGAATAAGCATAGGGAGGACGAAAATGACCTAAATGTTCATCCAATGACACAAACCCACATATTGGATGCACAAGATTGCTTAAAACCCTAATTGGACAAGAATAAGACTAGGGAAGACGAAAATGACCTAAATGTTCCTCCAATGACACAAACACACCTATTGGATGCACAAGATTGCATAAAAACCCTAATTGGACAAGAATAAGACTAGGGAGGACGAAAATGACCTAAATGTTCATCCAATGACACAAATGAACTTATTGGATGCACAAGATTGGTTAAAAACCCTAATTGGACAAGAATAAGCATAGGGAGGACGAAAATGACCTAAATGTTCATCCAATGACACAAATGAACTTATTGAATGCACAAGATTGGTTAAAAACCCTAATTGGACAAGAATAAGCCTAGGGAGGACCAAAATGACCTAAATGTTCATCCAATGACACAAATGAACTTATTGGATGCACAAGATTGGTTAAAAACCCTAATTGGACAAGAATAAGCCTAGGGTGGACGAAAATGACCTAAATGTTCATCCAATGACACAAATGAACTTATTGGATGCATAAGATTGGTTAAAAGCCCTAATTGGACAAGAATAAGCCTATGGAGAACGAAAATGACCTAAATGTTCATCCAATGACACAAACACACCTATTGGATGCACAAGATTGGTTAAAAACCCTAATTGGACAAGAATAAGCCTAGGGAGGACGAAAATGACCTAAATGTTCATCCAATGACACAAATGAACTTATTGGATGCACAAGATTGGTTAAAAACCTTAATGGGACAAGTATAAGCCTAGGGAGGACGAAAATGACCTAAATGTTCATCCAATGACACAAACACACCTATTGGATGCACAAGATTGGTTAAAAACCCTAATTGGACAAGAATAAGCCTAGGGAGGACGAAAATGACCTAAATGTTCATCCAGTGACACAAACACACCTATTGGATGCACAAGATTGGTTAAAAACCCTAATTGGACAAGAATAAGCCTAGGGAGGACGAAAATGACCTAAATGTTCATCCAATGACACAAATGAACTTATTGGATGCACAAGATTGCTTAAAAACCCTAATTGGACAAGAATAAGCCTAGGGAGCCCGAAAATGACCTAATTGTTCATCCAATGACACAAATACACCTATTGGATGCAAAAGATTGGTTAGAAACCCTAATTTGACAAGCATAAGCCTAGGGAGGACGAAAATGACCTAAATGTTCATCCAATGACACAAACACACCTATTGGATGCACAAGATTGGTTAAAAACCCTAATTGGACAAGAATAAGCCTAGGGAGGACGAAAATGACCTAAAGGTTCATCCAATGACACAAATGAACTTATTGGATGCACAAGATTGCTTAAAAACCCTAATTGGACATGAATAAGCCTAGGGAGGACGAAAATGACCTAAATGTTCATCCAATGACACAAATACACCTATTGGATGCACAAGATTGGTTAGAAACCCTAATTGGACAAGAATAAGCCTAGGGAGGACGAAAATGACCTAGATGTTCATCCAATGACACAAACACACCTATTGGATGCACAAGATTGGTTAAAAACCCTAATTGGACAAGAATAAGCCTAGGGTGGACGAAAATGACCTAAATGTTTATCCAATGACACAAATGAACTTATTGGATGCACAAGATTGGTTAAAAACCCTAATTGGAAGCGAATAAGCCTAGGGAGGACGAAAATGACCTAAATGTTCATCCAATGACACAAACACACCTATTGGATGCACAAGATTGGTTAAAAACCCTAATTGGACAAGAATAAGCCTAGGGAGGACGAAAATGACCTAAATGTTCATCCAATGACACAAATACACCTATTGGATGCACAAGATTCGTTAGAAACCCTAATTGGACAAGAATAAGCCTAGGGAGGACGAAACTGACCTAAATGTTCATCCAATGACACAAACAGACCTATTGGATGCACAAGATTGGTTAAAAACCCTAATTGGACAAAAATAAGCCTAGGGTGGACGAAAATGACCTAAATGTTTATCCAATGACACAAATGAACTTATTGGATGCAAAAGATTGGTTAAAAACACTAATTGGAAGAGAATAAGCCTAGGGAGGACGAAAATGACCTAAATGTTCATCCAATGACACAAACACACCTATTGGATGCACAAGATTGGTTAAAAACCCTAATTGGACAAGAATAAGCCTAGGGAGGACGAAAATGACCTAAATGTTCATCCAATGACACAAACACACCTATTGGATGCACAAGATTGGTTAAAAACCCTAATTGGACAAGAATAAGCCTAGGGAGGACGAAAATGACCTAAATGTTCATCCAATGACACAAACACACCTATTGGATGCACAAGAATGGGTAGAAACCCTAATTGAACAAGAATAAGCCTAGGGAAGACGAAAATGACCTAAATGTTCATCCAATGACACAAACACACCTATTGGATACACAAGATTGGTTAAAAACCCTAATTGGACAAGAATAAGCCTAGGGTGGACGAAAATGACCTAAATGTTTATCCAATGACACAAATGAACTTATTGGATGCACAAGATTGGTTAAAAACCCTAATTGGACAAGAATAAGTCTTGGGAGGACGAAAATGACCTAAATGTTCATCCAATGACACAAATGAACTTATTGGATGCACAAGATTGGTTAAAAACCCTAATTGGACAAGAATAAGCCTAGGGAGGACGAAAATGACCTAAATGTTCATCCAATGACACAAACACACCTATTGGATGCACAAGATTGGTTAAAAACCCTAATTGGACAAGAATAAGCCTAGGGAGGACGAAAATGACCTAAATGTTCATCCAATGACACAAATACACCTATTGGATGCAAAAGATTGGTTAGAAACCCTAATTGGCCAAGAATAAGCCTAGGGAGGACGAAAATGACCTAAATGTTCATCCAATGACACAAACACACCTATTGGATGCACAAGATTGGTTAAAAACCCTAATTGGACAAGAATAAGCCTAGGGAGGACGAAAATGACCTAAATGTTCATCCAATGACACAAATGAACTTACTGGATGCACAAGATTGCGTAAAAACCCTAATTAGACAAGAATAAGCCTAGGGAGGACGAAAATGACCTAAATGTTCATCCAATGACACAAACACACCTATTGGATGCACAAGATTGGTTAAAAACCCTAATTGGACAAGAATAAGCCTAGGGAGGACGAAAATGACCTAAATGTTCATCCAATGACACAAATGAACTTATTGGATGCACAAGATTGCTTAAAAACCCTAATTGGACAAGAATAAGCCTAGGGAGGACGAAAATGAGCTAAATGTTCATCCAATGACACAAATACACCTATTGGATGCACAAGATTGGTTAGAAACCCTAATTGGACAAGAATAAGCCTAGGGAGGACGAAAATGACCTAAATGTTCATCCAATGACACAAATGAACTTATTGGATGCACAAGATTGGTTAAAAACCCTAATTGGACAAGAATAAGCCTAGGGAGGACGAAAATGACCTAAATGTTCATCCAATGACACAAATGAACTTATTGGATGCACAAGATTGGTTAATAACCCTAATTGGACAATAATAAGCCTAGGGAGGACGAAAATGACCTAAATGTTCATCCAATGACACAAACACACCTATCGGATGCACAAGATTGCATAAAAACCCTAATTGGACAAGAATAAGGCTAGGGAGGACGGAAATGAGCTAAATGTATATCCAATGACACAAATGAACTTATTGGATGCACAAGATTGGTTAATAACCCTAATTGGACAATAATAAGCCTAGGGAGGACGAAAATGACCTAAATGTTCATCCAATGACACAAACACACCTATTGGATGCACAAGATTGCATAAAAACCATAATTGTACAAGAATAAGACTAGGGAGGACGAAAATGACCTGAATGTTCCTCCTATGACACAAAGGAACTTGTTGAATGCACAAGATAGGCTAAAAACGCTAATTGGACAAGAATAAGCCTAGGGAGGACGAAAATGACCTAAATGTTCATCCAATGACACAGATGAACTTATTGGATGCACAAGATTGGTTAAAAACCCTAATTGGACAAGAATAAGCCTAGGGAGGACGAAAATCACCTAAATGTTCATACATTGACACAAAGCAACCTATTGGATGCACATGATTGGTTAAAAACCCTTATTGGACAAGAATAAGCCTAGGGAGGACGAAAATGACCAAAATGTTCGTCTAATGACCCAAATGAACTTATTGGATGCACAAGATTGGTTAAAACCCTAATTGGACAAGAATAAGCCTAGGGAGGACGAAAATGACCTAAATGTTTGTCCAATGACACAAACACGCCTATTGGATGCACAAGATTGCATAAACACCCTAATTGGACAAGAATAAGACAAGGGAGGACGAAAATGACCGAAATGTTCCTCCAATGACACAAACAAACCTATTGGATGCACAAGATTGCATAAAAACCCTAATTGGACAAGAATAAGATTAGGGAGGACGAAAATGACCTAAATGTTCATCCAATGACACAAATGAACTTATTGGATGCACAAGATTGGTTGAAAACCCTAATTGGACAAGAATAAGCAAAGGGAGGACGAAAATGACCTAAATGTTCATCCAATGACACAAACACACGTATTGGATGCACAAGATTGCTTAAAACCATAATTGGACAATAATAAGACTAGGGAGGACGAAAATGACCTAAATGTTCCTCCAATGACACAAATGAACTTATTGGATGCACAAGATTGGCTTAAAACCCTAATTGGACAAGAAAAAGCCTAGGGAGGACGAAAATGACCTAAATGTTCGTCCAATGACACAAATAAACTTATTGGATGCACATGATTGGTTAAAAACCCTAATTGGACAAGAATAAGCCTAGGGAGGACGAAAATGACCTAAAAGTTCGTCCGATGACACAAACACATCTATTGGATGCACAAGATTGAATAAAAACCCTAATTGGACAAGAATAAGACTTGCGAGGACGAAAATGACCTAAATGTTCATCCAATGACAGAAACACACCAATTGGATGCACAAGATTGCATAAAAACTCTAATTGGACAAGAATAAGACTAGGGATGACGAAAATGACCTAAGTGTTCCTCCAATGACACAAACACACCTATTGGATGCACAAGATTGCATAAAAACCGTAATTGGACAAAAATAAGACTAGGGATGACGAAAATGACCTAAATGTTCCTCCAATGACACAAACACACCTATTGGAAGCACAAGATTGGTTAAAAACCCTAATTGGACAAGAATAAGCCTAGGGAGGACGAAAATGACCTAAATGTTCGTTCAATGACACAAACACACCTATTGGATGCACAAGATTGCATAAAAACCCTAATTGTACAAGAATAAGACTAGGGAGGACGAAAATGACCTAAATGTTCCTCCAACGACACAAATGAACTTATTGGATGCACAAGATTGGCTAAAAATCCTAATTGGACAAGAATAAGCCTAGGGAGGACGAAAATGACCTAAATGTTCATCCAATGACACAAATGAACTTATTGGATGCAAAAAATTGGTTAATAACCCTAATTGGACAAGAATAAGCCCAGGGAGGACGAAAATGACCTAAATGTTCATCCAATGAGACAAACACACCTATTGGATGCACAAGATTGCATACAAACGCTAATTGGACAAGAATAAGACTAGGGAGGACGGAAATGACCTAAATGTTTATCCAATGACACAAACACACCTATTGGATTCACAAGATTGGTTAAAAACCCTAATTCGACAAGAATAAGCCTAGGGAGGACGAAAATGACCTAAATGTTCGTCTAATGACCTAAACACACCTATTGGATGCACTAGATTGCATAAAAACCCTCATTGGACAAGAATAAGACTAGGGAGGACGAAAATGACCTAAATGTTCCTCCAATGACACAAAGGAACTTATTGAATGCACAAGATTGGCTAAAAACCCTAATTGGACAAGAATAAGCCTAGGGAGGACGAAAATGACCTAAATGTTCATCCAATGACACAGATGAACTTATTGGATGCACAAGATTGGTTAAAAACCCTAATTGGACAAGATAAGCCTAGGGAGGACGAAAATGACCTAAATGTACATACAATGACACAAAGCAACTTATTGGATGCACATGATTGGTTAAAAACCCTAATTGGACAAGAATAAGCCTAGGGAGGATGAAAATGACCTAAATGTTCGTCTAATGACACAAATGAACTTATTGTATGCACAAGATTGGTTAAAAACCCTAATTGGACAAGAATAAGCCTAGGGAGGACGAAAATGACCTAAATGTTTGTCCAATGACACAAACACACCTATTGGATGCACAAGATTGCATAAAAACCCTAATTGGACAAGAATAAGACTAGGGAGGACGAAAATGACTGAAATGTTGCTCCTATGACACAAACAAACCTATTGGATGCACAAGATTGCATAAAAACCCTAATTGGACAAGAATAAGACTAGGGAGGACGAAAATGACCTAAATGTTCATCCAATGACTCAAATGAACTTATTGGATGCACAAGATTGGTTAAAAACCCTAATTTGACAAGAATAAGCATAGGGAGGACGAAAATGACCTAAATGTTCATCCAATGACACAAACACACGTATTGGATGCACAAGATTGCTTAAAACCATAATTGGACAAGAATAAGACTAGGGAGGACGAAAATGACCTAAATGTTCCTCCAATGACACAAATGAACTTATTGGATGCACAAGATTGGCTAAAAACGCTAATTGGACAAGAAAAAGCCTAGGGAGGACGAAAATGACCTAAATGTTCATCCAATGACACAAATGAACTTATTGGATGCACAAGATTTGTTAAAAACCCTAATTGGACAAGAATAAGCCTAGGGAGGACGAAAATGACCTAAATGTTCATCCAATGACACAAATAAACTTATTGGATGCACATGATTGGTTAAAAACCCTAATTGGACAAGAATAAGCCTAGGGATGACGAAAATGACCTAAAAGTTCGTCCGATGACACAAACACATCTATTGGATGCACAAGATTGAATAAAACCCCTAATTGGACAATAATAAGACTAGCGAGGATGAAAATGACCTAAATGTTCCTCCAATGACACAAACACACCTATTGGATGCACAAGATTGCATAAAAACCCTAATTGGACAAGAATAAGACTAGGGATGATGAAAATGACCTAAATGTTCCTCCAATGACACAAACACACCTATTGGATGCACAAGATTGCATAAAAACTCTAATTGGACAAAAATAAGACTTGGGAGGACGAAAATGACCTAAATGTTCCTCCAATGAAACAAACACACCTATTGGAAGCACAAGATTGGTTAAAAACCCTAACTGGACAAGAATAAGCCTAGGGAGGACGAAAATGACCTAAATGTTCGTCCAATGACACAAACACCCCTATTGGATGCACAAGATTGCATAAAAACCCTAATTGTACAAGAATAAGACTAGGGAGGATGAAAATGACCAAAATGTTCCTCCAATGACACAAATGAACTTATTGGATGCACAAGATTGGCTAAAAACCCTAATTGGACAAGAATAAGCCTAGGGAGGACGAAAATGTCCTAAATGTTCATCCAATGACACAAATGAACTTATTGGATGCAAAAGATTGGTTAATAACCCTAATTGGACAAAAATAAGCCTAGGGAGGACGAAAATGACCTAAATGTTCATCCAATGACACAAACACACCTATTGGATGCACAAGATTGCATAAAAACCCTAATTCGACAAGAATAAGACTAGGGAGGATGGAAATGACCTAAATGTTTATCCAATGACACAAACACACCTATTGGATTCACAAGATTGGTTAAAAACCCTAATTGGACAAGAATAAGCCTGGGGAGGACGAAAATGACCTAAATGTTCGTCCAATGACACAAACACACCTATAGGATGCACAAGATTGCATAAAAACCCTAATTGGACAAGAATAAGACTAGGGAGGACGAAAATGACCTAAATGTTCCTCCAATGACACAAAGGAACTTATTGAATGCACAAGATTCGCTAAAAACCCTAATTGGACAAGAATAAGCCTAGGGAGGACGAAAATGACCTAAATGTTGATCCAATGGCACAAATGAACTTATTGGATGCACAAGATTGGTTAAAAACCCTAATTGGACAAGAATAAGCCTAGGGAGGACGAAAATGACCTAAATTTTCATACAATGACACAAAGCAACTTATTGGATGCACATGATTGGTTAAAAACCCTAATTGGACAAGAATAAGCATAGGGAGGACGAAAATGACTTAAATGTTCATCCAATGACACAAACACACGTATTGGATGCACAAGATTGCTTAAAACCCTAATTGGACAAGAATAAGACTAGGGAGGACGAAAATGGCCTAAATGTTCCTCCAATGACACAAATGAACTTATGGGATGCACAAGATTGGCTAAAAACCCTAATTGGACAAGAAAAAGCCTAGGTAGGACGAAAATGATATAAATGTTCATCCAATGATACAAATGAACTTATTGGATGCACAAGATTTGTTAAAAACCCTAATTGGACAAGAATAAGCCTAGGGAGGACGAAAATGACCTAAATGTTCATCCAATGACACAAATAAACTTATTGGATGCACATGATTGGTTAAGAACCCTAATTGGACAAGAATAAACCTACGGAGGACGAAAATGACCTAAAAGTTCGTCCGATGACACAAACACATCTATTGGATGCACAAGATTGAATAAAAACCCTAATTGGACAAGAATAAGACTAGCAAGGACGTAAATGACCTAAATGTTCCTCCAATGACACAAACACACCTATTGAAAGCACAAGATTGGTTAAAAACCCTAATTGGACAAGAATAAGCCTAGGGAGGACGAAAATGACCTAAATGTTCGTCCAATGACACAAACACACCTATTGGATGCACAAGATTGCATAAAAACCCTAATTGTACAAGAATAAGACTAGGGAGGACGAAAATGACCTAAATGTTCCTCCAATCACACAAATGAACTTATTGGATGCACAAGATTGGCTAAAAACCCTAATTGGACAAGAATAAGCCTAGAGAGGACAAAAATGACCTAAATGTTCATCCAATGACACAAATGAACTTATTGGATGCACAAGTTTGGTTAATAACCCTAATTGGACAAGAATAAGCCTAGGGAGGACAAAAATGACGAAAATGTTCATCCAATGACACAAACACACCTATTGGATGCACAAGATTGCATAAAAACCCTAATTGGACAAGAATAAGACTAGGGAGGACGGAAATGACCTAAATGTTTATCCAATGACACAAACACACCTATTGGATTCACAAGATTGGTTAAAAACCCTAATTGGACAAGAATAAGCCTAGGGAGGACGAAAATGACCTAAATGTTCATCCAATGACACAAACACACCTATTGGATGCACATGATTGCATAAAAACCCTAATTGAACAAGAATAAGACTAGGGAGGACGGAAATGACCTAAATGTTTATCCAATGACACAAACACACCTATTGGATTCACAAGAGTGGTTAAAAACCCTAATTGGACAAGAATAAGCCTAGAGAGGACGAAAATGACCTAAATGTTCGTCCAATGACACAAACACACCTATAGGATGCACAAGATTGCATAAACACCCTAATTGGACAAGAATAAGACTAGGGAGGACGAAAATGACCTAAATGTTCCTCCAATGACACAAACGAACTTATTGAATGCACAAGATTGGCTAAAAACCCTAATTGGACAAGAATAAGCCTAGGGAGGACGAAAATTACCTAAATGTTGATCCAATGGCACAAATGAACTTATTGGATGCACAAGATTGGTTAAAAACCCTAATTGGACAAGAATAAGCCTAGGGAGGACGAAAATGACCTAAATGTTCATACAATGGCACAAAGCAACTTATTGGATGCACATGATTGGTTAAAAACCCTAATTGGACAAGAATAAGCATAGGGAGGACGAAAATGACCTAAATGTTTATCCAATGACACAAACACACGTATTGGATGCACAAGATTGCTTAAAACCCTAATTGGACAAGAATAAGACTAGGGAGGACGAAAATGACCTAAATGTTCCTCCAATGACACAAATGAACTTATTGGATGCACAAGATTGGCTAAAAACCCTAATAGGACAAGAATAAGCCTAGAGAGGACAAAAATGACCTAAATGTTCATCCAATGACACAAATGAACTTATTGGATGCACAAGATTGGTTAATAACCCTAATTGGACAAGAATAAGCCTAGGGAGGACAAAAATGACGAAAATGTTCATCCAATGACACAAACACACCTATTGGATGCACAAGATTGCGTAAAAACCCTAATTGGACAAGAATAAGACTAGGGAGGACGGAAATGACCTAAATGTTTATCCAATGACACAAACACACCTATTGGATTCACAAGATTGGTTAAAAACCCTAATTGGACCCGAATAAGCCTAGGGAGGACGAAAATGACCTAAATGTTCATCCAATGACACAAACACACCTATTGGATGCACAAGATTGCATAAAAACCCTAATTGAACAAGAATAAGACTAGGGAGGACGGAAATGACCTAAATGTTTATCCAATGACACAAACACACCTATTGGATTCACAAGAGTGGTTAAAAACCCTAATTGGACAAGAATAAGCCTAGGGAGGACAAAAATGACCTAAATGTTCGTCCAATGACACAAACACACCTATAGGATGCACAAGATTGCATAAACACCCTAATTGGACAAGAATAAGACTAGGGATGACGAAAATGACCTAAATGTTCCTCCAATGACACAAAGGAACTTATTGAATGCACAAGATTGGCTAAAAACCCTAATTGGACAAGAATAAGCCTAGGGAGGACGAAAATTACCTAAATGTTGATCCAATGGCACAAATGAACTTATTGGATGCACAAGATTGGTTAAAAACCCTAATTGGACAAGAATAAGCCTAGGGAGGACGAAAATGACCTAAATGTTCATACAATGACACAAAGCAACTTATTGGATGCACATGATTGGTTAAAAACCCTAATTGGACAAGAATAAGCATAGGGAGGACGAAAATGACCTAAATGTTTATCCAATGACACAAACACACCTATTGGATTCACAAGATTGGTTAAAAACCCTAATTGGACAAGAATAAGCCTAGGGATGACGAAAATGACCTAAATGTTCGACCAATGACACAAATACACCTAATGGATGCACAAGATTGCATAAAAACCCTAATTGGACAAGAATAAGACTAGGGAGGACGAAAATGACCTAAATGTACCTCTAATGACACAAAGGAACTTATTGAATGCACAAGATTGGCTAAAAACCCTAATTGGACAAGAATAAGCCTAAGGAGGACGAAAATGACCTAAATGTTGATCCAATGACACAAATGAACTTATTGGATGCACAAGATTGGTTAAAAACCCTAATTGGACAAGAATAAGCCGAGGGAGAACGAAAATGACCTAAATGTTCTTACAATGACACAAAGCAACTTATTGGATGCACATGATTGGTTAAAAACCCTAATTGGACAAGAATAAGCCTAGGGAGGATGAAAATGACCTAATTGTTCGTCTAATGACACAAATGACCTTATTGGATGCACAAGATAGGTTAAAAACCCTAATTGGACAAGAATATGCCTAGGGAGGACGAAAATGACCAAAATGTTCATCCAATGACACAAACACACCTATTGGATGCACAAGATTGCATAAAAACCCTAATTGGACAAGAATAAGACTAGGGAGGACGGAAATGACCTAAATGTTTATCCAATGACACAAACACACCTATTGGATTCACAAGATTGGTTAAAAACCCTAATTGGACAAGAATAAGCTTAGGGAGGACGAAAATGACCTAAATGTTCATCCAATGACACAAACACACCTATTGGATGCACAAGATTGCATAAAAACCCTAATTGGACAAGAATAAGACTAGGGAGGACGGAAATGACCTAAATGTTTATCCAATGACACAAACACACCTATTGGATTCACAAGATTGGTTAAAAACCCTAATTGGACAAGAATAAGCCTAGGGAGGACGAAAATGACCTAAATGTTCTACCAATGACACAAACACACCTATAGGATGCACAAGATTGCATAAAAACCCTAATTGGACAAGAATAAGACAAGGGAGGACGAAAATGACCTAAATGTTCCTCCAATGAAACAAAGGAACTTATTGAATGCACAAGATTGGCTAAAAACCCTAATTGGACAAGAATAAGCCTAGGGAGGACGAAAATGACCTAAATGTTGATCCAATGACACAAATGAACTTATTGGATGCACAAGATTGGTTAAAAACCCTAATTGGACAAGAATAAGCCTAGGGAGGACGAAAATGACCTAAATGTTCTTACAATGACACAAAGCAACTTATTGGATGCACATGATTGGTTAAAAACCCTAATCGGACAAGAATAAGCATAGGGAGGACGAAAATGACCTAAATGTTCATCCAATGACACAAACACACGTATTGGATGCACAAGATTGCTTAAAACCCTAACTGGACAAGAATAAGACTAGGGAGGACGAAAATGACCTTAATGTTCCTCCAATGACACAAATGAACTTATTGGATGCACAAGATTGGCTAAAAACCCTAATTGGACAAGAAAAAGCCTAGGCAGGACAAAAATGACCTAAATGTTCATCCAATGACACAAATGAACTTATTGGATGCACAAGATTTGTTAAAAACACTAATTGGACAAGAATAAGCCTAGGGAGGACGAAAATGACCTAAATGTTCATCCAATGACACAAATAAACTTATTGGATGCACATGATTGGTTAAAAACCCTAATTGGACAAGAACAAGCCTAGGGAGGACGAAAATGACCTAAAAGTTCGTCCGATGACACAAACACATCTATTGGATGCACAAGATAGAATAAAAACCCATATTGGACAAGAATAAGACTAGCGAGGACGAAAATGACCTAAATGTTCCTCCAATGACACAAACACACCTATTGGATGCACAAGATTGCATAAAAACCCTAATTGGACAAGAATAAGACTAGGGATGACGAAAATGACCTAAATGTTCCTCCAATGACACAAACACACCTATTGGATGCACAAGATTGCATAAAAACCCTAATTGGACAAAAATAAGACTAGGGATGACGAAAATGATCTAAATGTTCCTCCAATGACACAAACACACCTATTGGAAGCACAAGATTGGTTAAAAACCCTAATTGGACAAGAATAAGCCTAGGGAGGACGAAAATGACCTAAATGTTCGTCCAATGACACAAACACACCTATTGGATGCACAAGATTGCATAAAAACCCTAATTGTACAAGAATAAGACTAAGGAGGACGAAAATGACCTAAATGTTCCTCCAATGACACAAATGAACTTATTGGATGCACAAGATTGGCTAAAAACCCTAATTGGACAAGAATAAGCCAAGGGAGGACGAAAATAACCTAAATGTTCATCCAATGACACAAATGAACTTATTGGATGCACAAGATTGGTTAATAACCCTAATTGGACAAGAATAAGCCTAGGGAGGACGAAAATGACCAAAATGTTCATCGAATGACACAAACACACCTATTGGATGCACAAGATTGCATAAAAACCCTAATTGGACAAGAATAAGACTAGGGAGGACAGAAATGACCTAAATGTTTATCCAATGACACAAACACACCTATTGGATGCACAAGATTGGTTAAAAACCCTAATTGGACAAGAATAAGACTAGGGAGGACGAAAATGACCTAAATGTTCGTCCAATGACACAAACACACCTATTGGATGCACAAGATTGCATAAAAACCCTAATTGGACAAGAATAAGATTAGGGAGGACGAAAATGACCTAAATGTTCCTCCAATGACACAAAGGAACTTATTGAATGCACAAGATTTGCTAAACACCCTAATTAAACAAGAATAAGACTAGGGAGGACGAAAATGACCTAAATGTTCATCCAATGACACAAATGAACTTATTGGATGCACAAGATTGGTTAAAAACCCTAATTGGACAAGAATAAGCCTAGGGAGGACGAAAATGACCTAAATGTTCATACAATGACACAAAGCAACTTATTGGATGCACATGATTGGTTAAAAACCCTAATTGGACAAGAATAAGCCTAAGGAGGACGAAAATGACCTAAATGTTCGTCTAATGACACAAATGAACTTATTGGATGCACAAGATTGGTTAAAAATCCTAATAGGACAAAAATAAGCCTAGGGAGGACGAAAATGACCTAAATGTTTGTCCAATGAAACAAACACACCTATTGGATGCACAAGATTGCATAAAAACCCTAATTGGACAAGAATAAGACTAGGGAGGACGAAAATGACCGAAATGTTCCTCCAATGACACAAACAAACCTATTGGATGCACAAGATTGCATAAAAACCCTAATTGGACAAGAATAAGACTAGGGAGGACGAAAATGACCTAAATGTTCATCCAATGACACAAATGAACTTATTGGATGCACAAGATTGATTAAAAACCCTAATTGGACAAGAATAAGCATAGGGAGGATGAAAATTACCTAAATGTTCATCCAATGACACAAACACACATATTGGATGCACAAGATTGCTTAAAACCCAAATTGGACAAGAATAAGACTAGGGAGGACGAAAATGACCTAAATGTTCATCCAATGACACAAATGAACTTATTGGAAGCACAAGATTGGTTAAAAACCCTAATTGGACAATAATAAGCCTAGGGAGGACGAAAATGACCTAAATGTTCGTCCAATGACACAAACACACCTATTGGATGCACAAGATTGCATAAAAACCCTAATTGGACAAGAATAAGACTAGGGAGGACGAAAATGACCTAAATGTTCATCCAATGACACAAATGAACTTATTGGATGCACAAGATTGGTTAAAAACCCTAATTGGACAAGAATAAGCATAGGGAGAACGAAAATGACCTAAATGTTCGTCCAATGACACAAACCCACATATTGGATGCACAAGATTGCATAAAACCCTAATTGGACAAGAATAAGACTAGGGAGGACGAAAATGACCTGAATGTTCATCCAATGACACAAATGAACTTATTGGATGCACAAGATTGCATAAAAACCATAATCGGACAAGAATAAGACTTGGGAGGACGAAAATGACCTAAATGTTCGTCCAATGACACAAACACACCTATTGGATGCACAAGATTGGTTAAAAACCCTAATTGGACAAGAATAAGACTAGGGAGGACGAAAATGACCTAAATGTTCGTCCAATGACACAAACACACCTATTGGATGCACAAGATTGCATAAAAACCCTAATTGGACAAGAATAAAACTAGGGAGGACGAAAATGACCTAAATGTTCATCCAATGACACAAACACACCTATTGGATGCACAAGATTGCATAAAAACCCTAATTGGACAAGAATAAAACTAGGGAGGACGAAAATGACCTAAATGTTCCTACAATGACACAAACACACCTATTGGAGGAATAAGATTGCATAAAAACCCTAATTGGACAAGAATAAGACTAGGGAGGACGAAAATGACCTAAATGTTCATCCAATGACACAAATGAACTTATTGGATGCACAAGATTGGTTAAAAACCCTAATTGGACAAGAATAAGCCTAGGGAGGACGAATATGACCTAAATGTTTGTTCAATGACACAAACACACCTATTGGATGCACAAGATTGCATAAAAACCCTAATTGGACAAGAATAAGACTAGGGAGGACGAAAATGACCTAAATGTTCCTCCAATGACACAAACACACCTATTGGATGCACAAGATTGCATAAAAACCCTAATTAGACAATAATAAGACTAGGGAGGACGAAAATGACCTAAATGTTCATCCAATGACACAAATGAACTTATTGGATGCACAAGATTGGTTAAAAACCCTAATTGGACAAGAATAAGCCTAGGGAGGACGAAAATGACCTAAATGTTCGTCCAATGACACAAACACACCTATTGGATGCCAAGATTGCATAAAAACCCTAATTGGACAAGAATAAGACTAGGGAGGACGAAAATGACCTAAATGTTCATCCAATGACACAAATGAACTTATTGGATGCACAAGATTGGTTAAAAACCCTAATTGGACAAGAATAAGCATAGGAAGGACGAAAATGACCAAAATGTTCATCCAATGACACAAACACACCTATTGGATGCACAAGATTGCATAAAAACCCTAATTGGACAAGAATCAGACTAGGGAGGACGAAAATGACCTAAATGTTCATCCAATGACACAAATGAACTTATTGGATGCACAAGATTGGTTAAAAACCCTAATTGGACAAGAATAAGCATAGGGAGGACGAAAATGACCTAAATATTCCTCCAATGACACAAACACACCTATTGGATGCACAAGATTGGTTAAAAACCCTAATTGGACAAGAATAAGCATAAGGAGGATGAAAATGACCTAAATGTTCCTCCAATGACACAAACACACCTATTGGATGCACAAGATTGCATAAAAACCCTAATTGGACAAGAATAAGACTAGGGAGGACGAAAATGACCTAAATGTTCATCCAATGACACAAATGAACTTATTGGATGCACAAGATTGGTTAAAAACCCTAATTGGACAAGAATAAGCATAGGGAGGACGAAAATGACCTAAACGTTCATCCAATGACACAAACCCACATATTGGATGCACAAGATTGCTTAAAACCCTAATTGGACAAGAATAAGACTAGGAAGGACGAAAATGACCTAAATGTTCATCCAATGACACAAATGAACTTATTGAATGCACAAGATTGGTTAAAAACCCTAATTGGACAAGAATAAGCCTAGGGAGGACGAAAATGACCTAAATGTTCGTCCAATGACACAAACACACCTATTGGATGCACAAGATTGCATAAAAACCCTAATTGGACAAGAATAAGACTAGGGAGGACGAAAATGACCTAAATGTTCATCCAATGACACAAATGAACTTATTGGATGCACAAGATTGGTTAAAAACCCTAATTGGACAAGAATAAGCATATGGAGGACGAAAATGACCTAAATGTTCGTCCAATGACACAAACACACCTATTGGATGCACAAGATTGCATAAAAACCCTAATTGGACAAGAATAAGACTAGGGAGGACGAAAATGACCTAAATGTTCCTCCAATGACACAAAACACCTATTGGATGCACAATATTGCATAAAAACCCTAATTGGACAAGAATAAGACTAGGGAGGACGAAAATGACCTAAATGTTCATCCAATGACACAAATGAACTTATTGGATGCACAAGATTGGTTAAAAACCCTAATTGGACAAGAATAAGCCTAGGGAAGACTAAAATGACCTAAATGTTCATCCAATGACACAAATGAACTTATTGGATGCACAAGATTGGTTAAAAACCCTAATTGGACAAGAATAAGCCTAGGGAGGACGAAAATGACCTAAATGTTCGTCCAATGACACAAACACACCTATTGGATGCACAAGATTGCATAAAAATCCTAATTCGACAAGAATAAAACTAGGGAGGACGAAAATGACCTAAATGTTCATCCAATGACACAAATGAACTTATTGGATGCACAAGATTGGTTAAAAACCCTAATTGGACAAGAATAAGCATAGGGAGGACGAAAATGACCTAAATGTTTATCCAATGACACAAACCCACATATTGGATGCACAAGATTGCTTAAAACCCTAATTGGACAAGAATAAGACTAGGGAGGACGAAAATGACCTAAATGTTCCTCCAATGACACAAATGAACTTATTGAATGCACAACATTGGTTAAAAACCCTAATCGGACATGAATAAGCCTAGGGAGGACGAAAATGACCTAAATGTTCGTCCAATGACACAAACACACCTATTGGATGCACAAGATTGCATAAAAACCCTAATTGGACAAGAATAAGACTAGGGAGGACGAAAATGACCTAAATGTTCCTCCAATGACACAAACAGACCTATTGGAAGCACAAGATTGCATAAAAACCCTAATTGGACAAGAATAAGACTAGGGAGGACGAAAATGACCTAAATGTTCATCCAATGACACAAATGAACTTATTGGATGCACAAGATTGGTTAAAAACCCTAATTGGACAAGAATAAGTTTAGGGAGGACGAAAATGACCTAAATGTTCGTCCAATGATACAAACACACCTATTGGATGCACAAGATTGCATAAAAACCCTAATTGGACAAGAATAAGACTAGGGAGGACGAAAATGACCTAAATGTTCGTCCAATGACACAAACACACCTATTGGATGCACAAGATTGGATAAAAACCCTAATTGGACAAGAATAAGACTAGGGAGGACGAAAATGACCTAAATGTTCGTCCAATGACACAAACACACCTATTGGATGCACAAGATTGCATAAAAACCCTAATTGGACAAGAATAAGATTAGGGAGGACGAAAATGACCTAAATGTTCCTCCAATGACACAAAGGAACTTATTTAATGCACAAGATTGGCTAAAAACCCTAATTGGACAAGAATAAGCCTAGGGAGGACGAAAATGACCTAAATGTTCATCCCATGACACAAATGAACTTATTGGATGCACAAGATTGGATAAAAACCCTAATTGGACAAGAATAAGCCTACGGAGGGCGAAAATGACCTAAATGTTCGTCCAATGATACAAACACACCTATTGGATGCACAAGATTGGATAAAAACCCTAATTGGACAAGAATAAGACTAGGGAGGACGAAAATGACCTAAATGTTCGTCCAATGACACAAACACACCTATTGGATGCACAAGATTGCATAAAAACCCTAATTGGACAAGAATAAGATTAGGGAGGACGAAAATGACCTAAATGTTCCTCCAATGACACAAAGGAACTTATTGAATGCACAAGATTGGCTAAAAACCATAATTGGAAAAGAATAAGCCTAGGGAGGACGAAAATGACCTAAATGTTCATCCAATGACACAAATGAACTTATTGGATGCACAAGATTGGTTAAAAACCCTAATTGGACAAGAATAAACCTAGAGAGGACGAAAATGACCTAAATGTTCATACAATGACACAAAGCAACTTATTGGATGCACATGATTGGTTAAAAACCCTAATTGGACAAGAATAAGCCTAAGGAGGACGAAAATGACCTAAATGTTCGTCTAATGACACAAATGAACTTATTGGATGCACAAGATTGGTTAAAATTCCTAATAGGACAAAAATAAGCCTAGGGAGGACGAAAATGACCTAAATGTTTGTCCAATGAAACAAACACACCTATTGGATGCACAAGATTGCATAAAAACCCTAATTGGACATGAATAAGACTAGGGAGGACGAAAATAACCGAAATGTTCCTCCAATGACACAAACAAACCTATTGGATGCACAAGATTGCATAAAAACCCTAATTGGACAAGAATAAGACTAGGGAGGACGAAAATGACCTAAATGTTCGTCCAATGACACAAACACACCTATTGGATGCACAAGATTGCATAAAAACCCTAATTGGACAAGAATAAGATTAGGGAGGACGAAAATGACCTAAATGTTCCTCCAATGACACAAATGAACTTATTCGATGCACAAGATTGGTTAAAAACCCTAATTGGACAAGAATAAGCCTAGGGAGGACGAAAATGACCTAAATGTTCATCCAATGATACAAATGAACTTATTGGATGCACAAGATTGGACAAAAACCCTAATTGGACAAGAATAAGCCTACGGAGGGCGAAAATGACCTAAATGTTTGTCCAATGATACAAACACACCTATTGGATGCACAAGATTGCATAAAAACCCTAATTGGACAAGAATAAGACTAGGGAGGACGAAAATGACCTAAATGTTCGTCCAATGACACAAACACACCTATTGGATGCACAAGATTGCATAAAAACCCTAATTGGACAAGTATAAGATTAGGGAGGACGAAAATTACCTAAATGTTCCTCCAATGACACAAAGGAACTTATTGAATGCACAAGATTGGTTAAAAACCCTAATTGGACAAGAATAAGCCTAGGGAGGACGAAAATGACCTAAATGTTCGTCCAATGACACAAACACACCTATTGGATGCACAAGATTTGCTTAAAAACCCTAATTGGACAAGAATAAGATTAGGGAGGACGAAAATGACCTAAATGTTCCTCCAATGACTCAAAGGAACTTATTGAATGCACAAGATTGGCTAAAAACCCTAATTGGACAAGAATAAGCCTAGGGAGGACGAAAATGACCTTGTATGTTCATCCAATGACACAAATGAACTTATTGGATGCACAAGATTGGTTAAAAACCCTAATTGGACAAGAATAAGCCTAGAGAGGACGAAAATGACCTAAATGTTCATACAATGACACAAAGCAACTTATTGGATGCACATGATTGGTTAAAAACCCTAATTGGACAAGAATAAGCCTAAGGAGGACGAAAATGACCTAAATGTTCGTCTAATGACACAAATGAACTTATTGGATGCACAAGATTGGTTAAAAATCCTAATAGGACAAAAATAAGCCTAGGGAGGACGAAAATGACCTAAATGTTTGTCCAATGAAACAAACACACCTATTGGATGCACAAGATTGCATAAAAACCCTAATTGGACATGAATAAGACTAGGGAGGACGAAAATAACCGAAATGTTCCTCCAATGACACAAACAAACCTATTGGATGCACAAGATTGCATAAAAACCCTAATTGGACAAGAATAAGACTAGGGAGGACGAAAATGACCTAAATGTTCGTCCAATGACACAAACACACCTATTGGATGCACAAGATTGCATAAAAACCCTAATTGGACAAGAATAAGATTAGGGAGGACGAAAATGACCTAAATGTTCCTCCAATGACACAAATGAACTTATTCGATGCACAAGATTGGTTAAAAACCCTAATTGGACAAGAATAAGCCTAGGGAGGACGAAAATGACCTAAATGTTCATCCAATGATACAAATGAACTTATTGGATGCACAAGATTGGACAAAAACCCTAATTGGACAAGAATAAGCCTACGGAGGGCGAAAATGACCTAAATGTTTGTCCAATGATACAAACACACCTATTGGATGCACAAGATTGCATAAAAACCCTAATTGGACAAGAATAAGACTAGGGAGGACGAAAATGACCTAAATGTTCGTCCAATGACACAAACACACCTATTGGATGCACAAGATTGCATAAAAACCCTAATTGGACAAGTATAAGATTAGGGAGGACGAAAATTACCTAAATGTTCCTCCAATGACACAAAGGAACTTATTGAATGCACAAGATTGGTTAAAAACCCTAATTGGACAAGAATAAGCCTAGGGAGGACGAAAATGACCTAAATGTTCGTCCAATGACACAAACACACCTATTGGATGCACAAGATTGCATAAAAACCCTAATTGGACAAGAATAAGACTAGGGAAGACGAAAATGACCTAAATGTTCATCCAATGACACAAACACACATATTAGATGCACAAGATTGGTTAAAAACCCTAATTGGACAAGAATAAGCCTAGGGAGGACGAAAATGACATAAATGTTCCACCAATGACACAAATGAACTTATTGGATGCACATGATTGGTTAAAATCCCTAATTGAACAAGAATAAGCCTAGGGAGGACGAAAATGACCTAAATGTTCGTCTAATGACACAAATGAACTTATTGGATGCACAAGATTGGTTAAAAACCCTAATTAGACAAGAATAAGCCTAGGGACGACGAAAATGACCTAAATGTTCATCCAATGACACAAATCAATTTATTGGATGCACATGATTGGTTAAAAACCCTAATTGGACAAGAATAAGCCTAGGGAGGACGAAAATGACCTAAATGTTCGTCTAATGACACAAATGAACTTATTGGATGCACAAGATTGGTTAAAAATCCTTATTGGACAAGAATAAGCCTAGGGAGGACGAAAATGACCTAAATGTTCGTCAAATGACACAAACACACCTATTGGATGCACAAGATTGAATAAAAACCCTAATTGGACAAGAATAAGACTAGGGAGGACGAAAATGACCTAAATGTTCCTCCAATGACACAAACACACCTATTGGATGCACAAGATTGCATAAAAACCCTAATTGGACAAGAATAAGACTAGGGAGGACGAAAATGTCCTAAATGTTCATCCAATGACACAAATGAACTTATTGGATACACAAGATTGGTTAAAAACCCTAATTGGACAAGAATAAGCCTAGGGAGGACGAAAATGACCTAAATGTTCGTCCAATGACATAAACACACCTATTGGATGCACAAGATTGCATAAAAACCCTAATTGGACAAGAATAAGACTAGGGAGGACGAAAATGACCTAAATGTTCATCCAATGACACAAATGAACTTATTGGATGCACAAGATTGGTTAAAAACCCTAATTGGACAAGAATAAGCATAGGGAGGACGAAAATGACCAAAACGTTCATCCAATGACACAAACCCACATATTGGATGCACAAGATTGCTTAAAACCCTAAATTGGACAAGAATAAGACTAGGGAGGACGAAAATGACCTAAAAGTTCATCCAATGACACAAATGAACTTATTGAATGCACAAGATTGGTTAAAAACCCTAATCGGACAAGAATAAGCCTAGGGAGGATGAAAATGACCTAAATGTTCTTCCAATGACACAAACACACCTATTGGATGCACAAGATTGCATAAAAACCCTAATTGGACAAGAATAAGACTAGGGAGGACGAAAATGACCTAAATGTTCCTCCAATGACACAAACACACCTATTGGATGCACATGATTGCATAAAAACCCTAATTGGACAAGAATAAGACTAGGGAGGACGAAAATGACCTAAATGTTCATCCAATGACACTAATGAACTTATTGAATGCACAAGATTGGTTAAAAACCCTAATCGGACAAGAATTAGCCTAGGGAGGACGAAAATGACCTAAATGTTCGTCCAATGACACAAACACACCTATTGGATGCACAAGATTGCATAAAAACCCTAATTGGACAAGAATAAGACTAGGGAGGACGAAAATGACCTAAATGTTCGTCCAATGACACAAACACACCTATTGGATGCACAAGATTGCATAAAAACCCTAATTGAACAAGAACAAGCCTAGGGAGGACGAAAATGACCTAAATGTTCATCCAATGACACAAATGAACTTATTGGATGCACAAGATTGGTTAAAAACCCTAATTGGACAAGAATAAGCCTAGGGAGGACGAAAATGACCTAAATGTTCATCCAATGATACAAATGAACTTATTGGATGCACAAGATTGGATAAAAACCCTAATTGGACAAGAATAAGCCTAGGGAGGACGAAAATGACCTAAATGTTCATCCAATGACACAAATGAACTTATTGGATGCACAAGATTGGTTAAAAACCATAATTGGACAAGAATAAGCATAGGGAGGACGAAAATGACCTAAATGTTCATCCAATGACACAAACACACATATTGGATGCACAAGATTGCTTAAAACCCTAATTGGACAAGAATAAGACTAGGGATGACGAAAATGACCTAAATGTTCATCCAATGACACAAATGAACTTATTGGATGCACAAGATTGGTTAAAAACCCTAATTGGACAAGAATAAGCCTAGGGAGGACGAAAATGACCTAAATGTTCGTCCAATTACACAAACACACCTATTGGATGCACAAGATTGCATATAAACCCTAATTGGACAAGAATAAGACTAGGGAGGACGAAAATGACCTAAATGTTCCTCCAATGACACAAAACACCTATTTGATGCACAATATTGCATAAAAACCCTAATTGGACAAGAATAAGACTAGGGAGGACGAAAATGACCTAAATGTTCATCCAATGACACAAATGAACTTATTGGATGCACAAGATTGGTTAAAAACCCTAATTGGACAAGAATAAGCCTAGGGAGGACCAAAATGACCTAAATGTTCGTCCAATGACACAAACACACCTATTGGATGCACAAGATTGCATAAAAACCCTAATTGGACAAGAATAAAACTAGGGAGTACGAAAATGACCTAAATGTTCCTACAATGACACAAACACACCTATTGGAGGCATAAGATTGCATAAAAACCCTAATTGGACAAGAATAAGACTAGGGAGGACGAAAATGACCTAAATGTTCATCCAATGACACAAATGAACTTATTGGATGCACAAGATTGGTTAAAAACCCTAATTGGACAAGAATAAGCATAGGGAGGACGAAAATGACCTAAATGTTCATCCAATGACACAAACACACATATTGGATGCACAAGATTGCTTAAAACCCTAATTGGACAAGAATAAGACTAGGGAGGACGAAAATGACCTAAATGTTCCTCCAGTGACACAAACACACCTATTGGATGCACAAGATTGCATAAAAACCCTAATTGGACAAGAATAAGACTAGGGAGGACGAAAATGACCTAAATGTTCGTCCAATGACACAAACACACCTATTGGATGCACAAGATTGCATAAAAACCCTAATTGGACAAGAATAAGACTAGGGAGGACGAAAATGAACTAAATGTTCATCCAATGACACAAATGAACTTATTGGACGCACAAGATTGGTTAAAAACCCTAATTGGACAAGAATAAGCCTAGGGAGGACGAAAATGACCTAAATGTTCGTCCAATGACACAAACACACCTATTGGATGCACAAGATTGCATAAAAACCCTAATTGGACAAGAATAAGACTAGGAAGGACGAAAATGACCTAAATGTTCCTCCAATGACACAAACACACCTATTGGATGCACAAGATTGCATAAAAACCCTAATTCGACAAGAATAAGACAAGGGAGGACGAAAATGACCTAAATGTTCCTCCAATGACACAAATGAACTTATTGGATGCACAAGATTGGTTAAAAACCCTAATTGGACAAGAATAAGACTAGGGAGGACGAAAATGACCTAAATGTTCGTCCAATGACACAAATGAACTTATTGGATGCACAAGATTGGTTAAAAACCCTAATTGGACAAGAATAAGCATAGGGAGGACGAAAGTGACCTAAATGTTCATCCAATGACACAAATGAACTTATTGGATGCACAAGATTGGTTAAAAACCCTACTTGGACAAGAATAAGCCTAGGGAGGACGAAAATGACCTAAATGTTCGTCCAATGACACAAACACACCTATTGGATGCACAAGATTGGATAAAAACCCTAATTGGACAAGAATAAGACTAGGGAGGACGAAAATGACCTAAATGTTCGTCCAATGACACAAACACACCTATTGGATGCACAAGATTGCATAAAAACCCTAATTGGACAAGAATAAGATTAGGGAGGACGAAAATGACCTAAATGTTCCTCCAATGACACAAAGGAACTTATTTAATGCACAAGATTGGCTAAAAACCCTAATTGGACAAGAATAAGCCTAGGGAGGACGAAAATGACCTAAATGTTCATCCCATGACACAAATGAACTTATTGGATGCACAAGATTGGATAAAAACCCTAATTGGACAAGAATAAGCCTACGGAGGGCGAAAATGACCTAAATGTTCGTCCAATGATACAAACACACCTATTGGATGCACAAGATTGGATAAAAACCCTAATTGGACAAGAATAAGACTAGGGAGGACGAAAATGACCTAAATGTTCGTCCAATGACACAAACACACCTATTGGATGCACAAGATTGCATAAAAACCCTAATTGGACAAGAATAAGATTAGGGAGGACGAAAATGACCTAAATGTTCCTCCAATGACACAAAGGAACTTATTGAATGCACAAGATTGGCTAAAAACCCTAATTGGACAAGAATAAGCCTAGGGAGGACGAAAATGACCTTGTATGTTCATCCAATGACACAAATGAACTTATTGGATGCACAAGATTGGTTAAAAACCCTAATTGGACAAGAATAAGCCTAGAGAGGACGAAAATGACCTAAATGTTCATACAATGACACAAAGCAACTTATTGGATGCACATGATTGGTTAAAAACCCTAATTGGACAAGAATAAGCCTAAGGAGGACGAAAATGACCTAAATGTTCGTCTAATGACACAAATGAACTTATTGGATGCACAAGATTGGTTAAAAACCCTAATAGGACAAAAATAAGCCTAGGGAGGACGAAAATGACCTAAATGTTTGTCCAATGAAACAAACACACCTATTGGATGCACAAGATTGCATAAAAACCCTAATTGGACAAGAATAAGACTAGGGAGGACGAAAATGACCGAAATGTTCCTCCAATGACACAAACAAACCTATTGGATGCACAAGATTGCATAAAAACCCTAATTGGACAAGAATAAGACTAGGGATGACGAAAATGACCTAAATGTTCATCCAATGACACAAATGAACTTATTGGATGCACAAGATTGGTTAAAAACCCTAATTGGACAAGAATAAGCATAGGGAGGACGAAAATGACCTAAATGTTCATCCCATGACACAAACACACATATTGGATGCACAAGATTGCTTAAAACCCTAATCGGACAAGAATAAGACTAGGGGGGACGAAAATGACCTAAATGTTCATCCAATGACACAAATGAACTTATTCGATGCACAAGATTGGTTAAAAACCCTAATTGGACAAGAATAAGCCTAGGGAGGACGAAAATGACCTAAATGTTCATCCAATGATACAAATGAACTTATTGGATGCACAAGATTGGACAAAAACCCTAATTGGACAAGAATAAGCCTACGGAGGGCGAAAATGACCTAAATGTTCGTCCAATGATACAAACACACCTATTGGATGCACAAGATTGCATAAAAACCCTAATTGGACTAGAATAAGACTAGGGAGGACGAAAATGACCTAAATGTTCGTCCAATGACACAAACACACCTATTGGATGCACAAGATTGCATAAAAACCCTAATTGGACAAGAATAAGATTAGGGAGAACGAAAATGACCTAAATGTTCCTCCAATGACACAAAGGAACTTATTTAATGCACAAGATTGGCTAAAAACCCTAATTGGACAAGAATAAGCCAAGGGAGGACGAAAATGACCTAAATGTTCATCCAATGACACAAATGAACTTATTGGATGCACAAGATTGGATAAAAACCCTAATTGGACAAGAATAAGCCTACGGAGGGCGAAAATGACCTAAATGTTCGTCCAATGATACAAACACACCTATTGGATGCACAAGATTGCATAAAAACCCTAATTGGACAAGAATAAGACTAGGGAGGACGAAAATGACCTAAATGTTCGTCCAATGACACAAACACACCTATTAGATGCACAAGATTGCATAAAAACCCTAATTGGACAAGAATAAGATTAGGGAGGACGAAAATGTCCTAAATGTTCCTCCAATGACACAAAGGAACTTATTGAATGCACAAGATTGGTTAAAAACCCTAATTGGACAAGAATAAGCCTAGGGAGGACGAAAATGACCTAAATGTTCGTCCAATGACACAAACACACCTATTGGATGCACAAGATTGCATAAAAACCCTAATTGGACAAGAATAAGATTAGGGAGGACGAAAATGACCTAAATGTTCCTCCAATGACACAAAGGAACTTATTGAATGCACAAGATTGGCTAAAAACCCTAATTGGACAAGAATAAGCCTAGGGTGGACGAAAATGACCTAAATGTTCATCCAATGACACAAATGAACTTATTCGATGCACAAGATTGGTTAAAAACCCTAATTGGACAAGAATAAGCCTAGGGAGGACGAAAATGACCTAAATGTTCATCCAATGATACAAATGAACTTATTGGATGCACAAGATTGGATAAAAACCCTAATTGGACAAGAATAAGCCTACGGAGGGCGAAAATGACCTAAATGTTCGTCCAATGATACAAACACACCTATTGGATGCACAAGATTGCATAAAATCCCTAATTGGACAAGAATAAGACTAGGGAGGACGAAAATGACCTAAATGTTCGTCCAATGACACAAACACACCTATTGGATGCACAAGATTGCATAAAAACCCTAATTGGACAAGAATAAGATTAGGGAGGACGAAAATGACCTAAATGTTCCTCCAATGACACAAATGAACTTATTTAATGCACAAGATTGGCTAAAAACCCTAATTGGACAAGAATAAGCCTAGGGAGGACGAAAATGACCTAAATGTTCATCCAATGACACAAACACACATATTGGATGCACAAGATTGCATAAAAACCCTAATTGGACAAGAATAAGACTAGGGAGGACGAAAATGACCTAAATGTTCCTCCAATGACACAAAGGATCTTATTGAATGCACAAGATTGGCTAAAAACCCTAATTGGACAAGAATAAGCCTAGGGAGGACGAAAATGACCTAAATGTTGATCCAATGACACAAATGAACTTATTGGATGCACAAGATTGGTTAAAAACCCTAATTGGACAAGAATAAGCCTAAGGAGGACGAAAATGACCTAAATGTTCATACAATGACACAAAACAACTTATTGGATGCACATGAATGGTTAAAAACCCAAATTGGACAAGAATAAGCCTAGGGAGGACGAAAATGACCTAATTGTTCGTCTAATGACACAAATGAACTTATTGGATGCACAAGATTGGTTAAAAACCCTAATTGGACAAGAATAAGCCTAGGGAGGACGAAAATGACCAAAATGTTAGTCCAATGACACAAACACACCTATTGGATGCACAAGATTGCATAAAAACCCTAATTGGACAAGAATAAGACTAGGGAGGACGAAAATGACCGAAATGTTCCTCCAATGACACAAACAAACCTATTGGATGCACAAGATTGCATAAAAACCCTAATTGGACAAGAATAAGACTAGGGATGACGAAAATGACCTAAATGTTCCTCCAATGACACAAACACACCTATTGGATGCACAAGATTGCATAAAAACCCTAATTGGACAAGAATAAGACTAGGGATGACGAAAATGACCTAAATGTTCCTCCAATGACACAAACACACCTATTGGATGAACAAGATTGGTTTAAAAACCCTAATTGGACAAGAATAAGCATAGGGAGGACGAGAATGACCTAAATGTTCGTCCAATGACACAAACACACCTATTGGATGCACAAGATTGCATAAAAACCCTAATTGTACAAGAATAAGACTAGGGAGGACGAAAATGACCTAAATGTTCCTCCAATGACACAAATGAACTTATTGGATGCACAAGATTGGCTAAAAACCCTAATTGGACAAGAAAAAGCCTAGGGAGGACGAAAATGACCTAAATGTTCATCCAATGACACAAATGAACTTATTGGATGCACAAGATTTGTTAAAAACCCTAATTGGACAAGAATAAGCCTAGGGAGGACTAAAATAACCTAAATGTTCAACCAATGACACAAATAAACTTATTGGATGCACATGATTGGTTAAAAACCCTAATTGGACAAGAATAAGACTAGCGAGGACGAAAACGATCTAAATGTTCCTCCAATAACACAAACACATCTATTGGATGCACAAGATTGCATAAAACCCTAATTGGACAAGAATAAGACTAGGGATGACGAAAATGACCTAAATGTTCCTCCAATGACACAAATGAACTTATTGGATGCACAAGATTGGCTAAAAACCCTAATTCGACAAGAATAAGACTAGGGAGGATGAAAATGATCTAAATGTTCCTCCAATGACACAAATGAACTTATTGGATGCACAAGATTGGTTAAAAACCCTAATTGGACAAGAATAAGCCTAGGGAGGATAAAAATGACCTAAATGTTCATCCAATGACACAAATGAACTTATTGGATGCACAAGAATGGTTAAAAACCCTAATTGGACAAGAATAAGCCTAGGGAGAACGAAAATGATCTAAATGTTCATCCAATGACACAAATGAACTTATTGGATGCACAAACACACCTATTGGATGCACAAGATTGCATAAAACCCTAATTGGACAAGAATAAGACTAGGGATGACGAAAATGACCTAAATGTTCCTCCAATGACACAAACACACCTATTGGATGCACAAGATTGCATAAAAACCCTAATTGGACAAGAATAAGACTAGGGATGACGAAAATGACCTAAATGTTCCTCCAATGACACAAACACACCTATTGGATGCACAAGATTCCATAAAAACCCAAATTGGACAAGAATAAGACTAGGGATGACGAAAACGACCTAAATGTTCCTCCAATGACACAAACACACCTATTGGATGCACAAGATTGCATAAAAACCCTAATTGGACAAGAATAAGACTAAGGATGACGAAAATGAACTAAATGTTCCTCCAATGACACAAACACACCTATTGGATGCACAAGATTGCATAAAAACCCTAATTGTACAAGAATAAGACTAGGGAGGACGAAAATGACCTAAATGTTCCTCCAATGACACAAATGAACTTATTGGATGCACAAGATTGGCTAAAAACCCTAATTGGAAAAGAATAAGCCTGGGGAGGACGAAAATGACCTAAATGTTCATCCAATGACACAAATGAACTTATTGGATGCACAAAATTGGTTAATAACCCTAATTGGACAAGAATAACCCTAGGGAGGACGAAAATGACCTAAATGTTCATCCAATGACACAAACACACCTATTGGATGCACAAGATTGCATAAAAACCTAATTGGACAAGAATAAGACTAGGGATGACGAAAATGACCTAAATGTTCCTCCAATGACACAAACACACCTATTGGATGCACAAGATTGCATAAAAACCCTAATTGGACAAGAATAAGACTAGGGATGACGAAAATGACCTAAATGTTCCTCCAATGACACAAACACACCTATTGGATGCACAAGATTGGTTTAAAAACCCTAATTGGACAAGAATAAGCATAGGGAGGACGAAAATGACCTAAATGTTCGTCCAATGACACAAACACACCTATTGGATACACAAGATTGCATAAAAACCCTAATTGTACAAGAATAAGACTAGGGAGGACGAAAATGACCTAAATGTTCCTCCAATGACACAAATTAACTTATTGGATGCACAAGATTGGCTAAAAACCCTAATTGGACAAGAATAAGCCTAGGGAGGACGAAAATGACCTAAATGTTCATCCGATGACACAAATGAACTTATGGATGCACAAGATTGGTTAATAACCCTAATTGGACAAGAATAAGCCTAGGGAGGACGAAAATGACCTAAATGTTCATCCAATGACACAAACACACCTATTGGATGCACAAGATTGCATAAAAACCCTAATTGGACAAGAATAAGACTAGGGAGGACGGAAATGACCTAAATGTTTATCCAATGACACAAACACACCTATTGGATTCACAAGATTGGTTAAAAACCCTAATTGGACAAGAATAAGCCTAGGAAGGACGAAAATGACCTAAATGTTCGTCCAATGACACAAACACACCTATTGGATGCACAAGATTGCATAAAAACCCTAATTGGACAAGAATAAGATTAGGGAGGACGAAAATGACCTAAATGTTCCTCCAATGACACAAAGGAACTTATTGAATGCACAAGATTGGTTAAAAACCCTAATTGAACAAGAATAAGCCTAGGGAGGACGAAAATGACCTAAATGTTTGTCCAATGACACAAAAACACGTATTGGATGCACAAGATTGCATAAAAACCCTAATTGGACAAGAATAAGACTAGGGAGGACGAAAATGACTGAAATGTTCCTCCAATGACACAAACAAACCTATTGGATGCACAAGATTGCATAAAAACCCTATTTGGACAAGAATAAGACTAGGGAGGACGAAAATGACCTAAATGTTCATCCAATGACACAAATGAACTTATTGGATGCACAAGATTGGTTAAAAACCCTAATTGGACAAGAATAGGCATAGGGAGGACGAAAATGACCTAAATGTTTATCCAATGACACAAACACACATATTGGATGCACAAGATTGGTTAAAAACCCTAATTGGACACGAATAAGCCTAGGGAGGACGAAAATGACCTAAATGTTCGTCCAATGACACAAATGAACTTATTGGATGCACAAGATTGGTTAAAAACCCTAATTGTACAAGAATAAGACTAGGGAGGACGAAAATGACCTAAATGTTCATCCAATGACACAATCACACATATTGGATGCACAAGATTGCTTAAAACCCTAATTGGACAAGAATAAGACTAGGGAGGACGAAAATGACCTAAATGTTCATCCAATGACACAAATGAACTTATTGGATGCACAAGATTGGTTAGAAACCCTAATTAGACAAGAATAAGCCTAGGGAGGGTGAAAATGACCTAAATGTTCGTCCAATGACACAAACACACCTATTGGATGTACAAGATTGCATAAAAACTCTAATTGGACAAGAATAAGACTAGGGAGGACGAAAATGACCTAAATGTTCCTCCAATGACACAAAGGAACTTATTGAATGCACAAGATTGGCTAAAAACCCTAATTGGACAAGAATAAGCCTAGGGAGGACGAAAATGACCTAAATGTTCATCCAATGACACAAATGAAATTATTGGATGCACAAGATTGGTTAAAAATCCTAATTGGACAAGAATAAGCCTAGGGAGGACGACAATGACCTAAATGTTCCTCCTATGAGACAAATGAACTTATTGGATGCACAAGATTGGCTAAAAACCCTAATTGGACAAGAAAAAGCCTAGGGAGGACGAAAATGACCTAAATGTTCATCCAATGACACAAAAGAACTTATTGGATGCACAAGATTTGTTAAAAACCCAAATTGGACAAGAATAAGCCTAGGGAGGACGAAAATGACCTAAATGTTCATCCAATGAAACAAACACACCTATTGGATGCACAAGATTGCATAAAAACCCTAATTGGACAAGAATAAGACTAGGGAGGACGGAAATGACCTAAATGTTTATCCAATGACACAAACACACCTATTGGATTCACAAGATTGGTTAAAAACCCTAATTGGACAAGAATAAGCCTAGGGAGGACGAAAATGACCTAAATGTTCATCCAATGACACAAACACACCTATTGAATGCACAAGATTGCATAAAAACCCTAATTGGACAAGAATAAGACTAGGGAGGACGGAAATGACCTCAATGTTCATCCAATGACACAAACACACCTATTGGATTCACAAGATTGGTTAAAAACCCTAATTGGACAAGAATAAGCCTAGGGAGGACGAAAATGATCTAAATGTTCGTCCAATGACACAAACACACCTGTAGGATGCACTAGATTGCATAAAAACCCTAATTGGACAAGAATAAGACTAGGGAGGACGAAAATGACCTAAATGTTCCTCCAATGACACAAAGGAACTTATTGAATGCACAAGATTGGCTAAAAACCCTAATTGGACAAGAATAAGCCTAGGGAGAACGAAAATGACCTAAATGTTGATCCAATGGCACAAATGAACTTATTGGATGCACAAGATTGGTTAAAAACCCTAATTGGAGAAGAATAAGCCTAGGGAGGACGAAGATGACCTAAATGTTCATACAATGACACCAAGCAACTTATTGGATGCACATGATTGGTTAAAAACCCTAATTGAACAAGAATAAGCCTAGGGAGGACGAAAATGACCTAAATGTTTGTCCAATGACACAAAAACACGTATTGGATGCACAAGATTGCATAAAAACCCTAATTGGACAAGAATTAGACTAGGGAGGACGAAAATGACTGAAATGTTCCTCCAATGACACAAACAAACCTATTGGATGCACAAGATTGCATAAAAACCCTAATTGGACAAGAATAAGACTAGGGAGGACGAAAATGACCTAAATGTTCATCCAATGACACAAATGAACTTATTGGATGCACAAGATTGGTTAAAAACCCTAATTGGACAAGAATAGGCATAGGGAGGACGAAAATGACCTAAATGTTCATCCAATGACACAAACCCACATATTGGATGCACAAGATTGCTTAAAACCCTAATTGGACAAGAATAAGACTAGGGAGGACGAAAATGACCTAAATGTTCCTCCAATGACACAAACACACCTACTGGATGCACAAGATTGCATAAAAACCATAATTGGACAAGAATAAGACTAGGGATGACGAAAATGACCTAAATGTTCATCCAATGACACAAATGAACTTATTGGATGCACAAGATTGGTTAAAAACCCTAATTGGACAAGAATAAGCCTAGGGAGGACGAAAATGACCTAAATGTTCATCCAATGACACAAATGAACTTATTGGATGCACAAGATTGGTTAAAAACCCTAATTGGACAAGAATAAGCCAAGGGAGGACGAAAATGACCTAAATTTTCATCCAATGACACAAACGAACTGATTGGATGCACAAGATTTGTTAAAAACCCTAATTGGACAAGAATAAGCCTATGGAGGACGAAAATGACCTAAATGTTCATCCAATGACACAAACACACCTATTGGATGCACAAGATTGTATAAAAACCCTAATTCGACAAGAATAAGACTAGGGATGACGAAAATAACCTAAATGTTCATCCAATGACACAAATGAACTTATTGGATGCACAAGATTGGTTAAAAACCCTAATTGGACAAGAATAAGCCTAGGGAGGACGAAAATGACCTAAATGTTCATCCAATGACACAAATGAACTTATTGGATGCACAAGATTGGTTAAAAACCCTAATTGGACAAGAATAAGCCTAGGGAGGACAAAAATGACCTAAATGTTCATCCAACGACACAATTGAACTTATTGGATGCACAAGATTGGTTAAAAACCCTATTTGGACAAGAATAAGCCTAGGGAGGACGAAAATGACCTAAATGTTCATCCAATGACACAAATACACCTATTGGATGCACAAGATTGGTTAAAAACCCTAATTGGACAAGAATAAGCCTAGGGAGGACAAAAATGACCTAAATGTTCATCCAATGACACAAATGAACTTATTGGATGCGCAAGATTGGTTAGAAACCCTAATTGGACAAGAATAATTCTAGGGAGGACGAAAATGACCTAACTGTTCATCCAATGACACAAATGAACTTATTGGATTCACAAGATTGCTTAAAAACCCTAATTAGACAAGAATAAGCCTAGGGAGGACGAAAATGACCTAAATGTTCATCCAATGACACAAATACACCTATTGGATGCACAAGATTGGTTAGAAACCCTAATTGGACAAGCATAAGCCTAGGGAGTACGAAAATGACCTAAATGTTCATCCAATGACACAAACACACCTATTGGATGCACAAGATTGGTTAAAAACCCTAATTGGACAAGAATAAGCCTAGGGAGGACAAAAATGACCTAAATGTTCATCCAATGACACAAATGAACTTATTGGATTGACAAGATTGCTTAAAAACCCTAATTAGACAAGAATAAGCCTAGGGAGGACGAAAATGACCTAAATGTTCATCCAATGACACAAATACACCTATTGGATGCACAAGATTGGTTAGAAACCCTAATTGGACAAGCATAAGCCTAGGGAGTACGAAAATGACCTAAATGTTCATCCAATGACACAAACACACCTATTGGATGCACAAGATTGGTTAAAAACCCTAATTGGACAAGAATAAGCCTAGGGAGGACAAAAATAACCTAAATGTTCATCCCATGACACAAATGAACTTATTGGATGCGCAAGATTGGTTAGAAACCCTAATTGGACAAGAATAATTCTAGGGAGGACGAAAATGACCTAAATGTTCATCCAATGACACAAATGAACTTATTGGATGCACAAGATTGGTTAAAAACCCTAATTGGACAAGAATAAGCATAGGGAGGACGAAAATGACCTAAATGTTCATCCAATAACAAAAACACACATATTGGATGCACAAGATTGCTTAAAACCCTAATTGGACAAGAATAAGACTAGGGATGACGAAAATGACCTAAATGTTCATCCAAGGACACAAATGAACTTATTGGATGCACAAGATTGGTTAAAAACCCTAATTGGACAAGAATAAGCCTAGGGAGGACGAAAATGACCTAAATGTTCATCCAATGACACAAATGAACTTATTGGATGCACAAGATTGGTTAAAAACCCTAATTGGACAAGAATAAGCAAAGGGAGGACGAAAATGACCTAAATGTTCATCCAATGACACAAATGAACTTATTGGATGCACAAGATTGGTTAAAAACCCTAATTGGACAAGAATAAGCCTAGGGAGGACGAAAATGACCTAAATGTTCATCCTATGACACAAATGAACTTATTGGGTGCACAAGATTGATTAAAAACCCTAATTGGACAAGAATAAGCCTAGGGAGGACGAAAATGACCTAAATGTTCATCCAATGACACAAATGAACTTATTGGATGCACAAGATTGGTTAAAAACCCTAATTGGACAAGAATAAGCCTAGGGAGGACGAAAATGACCTAAATGTTCTTCCAATGACACAAACACACCTACTGGATGCACTAGATTGCATAAAAACCCTAATTGGACAAGAATAAGACTAGGGAGGACAAAAATGAACTAAATGTTCGTCCAATGACACAAACACACCTATTGGATGCACAAGATTGCATAAAAACCCTAATTGGACAAGAATAAGCATAGGGAGGACAAAAATGACCTAAATGTTCGTCCAATGACACAAATGAACTTATTGGATGCACAAGATTGGTTAAAAACCCTAATTGGACAAGAATAAGCCTAGGGAGGACGAAAATGACCTAAATGTTCATCCAATGACACAAATGAACTTATTGGATGCACAAGATTGGTTAAAAACCCTAATTGGACAAGAATAAGCCTAGGGAGGACGAAAATGACCTAATTGTTCATCCAATGACACAAATGAACTTATTGGATGCACAAGATTGCTTAAAAACCCTAATTGGACAAGAATAAGCCTAGGGAGGACGAAAATGACCTAAATGTTCATCCAATGACACAAATGAACTTATTCGATGCACAAGATTGGTTAAAAACCCTAATTGGACAAGAATAAGACTAGGGAGGACGAAAATGACCGAAATGTTCCTCCAATGACACAAACAAACCTATTGGATGCACAAGATTGCATAAAAACCCTAATTCGACAAGACTAAGACTAGGGAGGACGAAAATGACCTAAATGTTCATCCAATGACACAAATGAACTTATTCGATGCACAAGATTGGTTAAAATCCCTAATTGGACAAGAATAAGACTAGCGAGGATGAAAATGACCTAAATGTTCCTCCAATGACACAAACACACCTATTGGATGCACAAGATTGCATAAAAACCCTAATTGGACAAGAATAAGACTAGGGATGACGAAAATGACCTAAATGTTCCTCCAATGACACAAACACACCTATTGGATGCACAAGATTGCATAAAAACCCTAATTGGACAAGAATAAGACTAGGGAGGACGAAAATGACCTAAATGTTCCTCCAATGACACAAACACACCTATTGGATGCACAAGATTGGTTAAAAACCCTAATTAGATAAGAATACGCCTTGGGAGGACGAAAATGACCTAAATGTTCCTCCAATGACACAAATGAACTTATTGGATGCATAAGGTTGGTTAAAAACCCTAATTGGACAAGAATAAGCCTAGGGAGGACGAAAATGACCTAAATGTTCAACCAATGACACAAATGAACTTATTGAATGCACAAGATTGGCTAAAAACCCTAATTGGACAAGAATAAGCCTAGGGAGGACGAAAATGACCTAAATGTTCATCCAATGACACAAATGAACTTATTGGATGCACAAGATTGGTTAAAAACCCTAATTGGACAAGAATAAGCCTAGGGAGGACGAAAATGACCTAAATGTTCATCCAATGACACAAATGAACTTATTGGATGCACAAGATTGGTTAAAAACCCTAATTGGACAAGAATAAGCATAGGGAGGACGAAAATGACCTAAATGTTCATCCAATGACACAAACCCACATATTGGATGCACAAGATTGGTTAAAACCCTAATTGGACAAGAATAAGACTATGGAGGACGAAAAAGACCTAAATGTTCCTCCAATGACACAAACACACCTATTGGATGCACAAGATTGCATAAAAACCCTAATTGGACAAGAATAAGACTAGGGAGGACGAAAATGACCTAAATGTTCATCCAATGACACAAATGAACTTATTGGATGCACAAGATTGGTTAAAAACCCTAATTGGACAAGAATAGGCATAGGGAGGACGAAAATGACCTAAATGTTTATCCAATGACACAAACACACATATTGGATGCACAAGATTGGTTAAAAACCCTAATTGGACACGAATAAGCCTTGGGAGGACGAAAATGACCTAAATGTTCGTCCAATGACACAAATGAACTTATTGGATGCACAAGATTGGTTAAAAACCCTAATTGTACAAGAATAAGACTAGGGAGGACGAAAATGACCTAAATGTTCATCCAATGACACAATCACACATATTGGATGCACAAGATTGCTTAAAACCCTAATTGGACAAGAATAAGACTAGGGAGGACGAAAATGACCTAAATGTTCATCCAATGACACAAATGAACTTATTGGATGCACAAGATTGGTTAGAAACCCTAATTAGACAAGAATAAGCCTAGGGAGGGTGAAAATGACCTAAATGTTCGTCCAATGACACAAACACACCTATTGGATGTACAATATTGCATAAAAACCCTAATTGGACAAGAATAAGACTAGGGAGGACGAAAATGACCTAAATGTTCCTCCAATGACACAAAGGAACTTATTGAATGCACAAGATTGGCTAAAAACCCTAATTGGACAAGAATAAGCCTAGGGAGGATGAAAATGACCTAAATGTTCATCCAATGACACAAATGAAATTATTGGATGCACAAGATTGGTTAAAAATCCTAATTGGACAAGAATAAGCCTAGGGAGGACGACAATGACCTAAATGTTCCTCCTATGAGACAAATGAACTTATTGGATGCACAAGATTGGCTAAAAACCCTAATTGGACAAGAAAAAGCCTAGGGAGGACGAAAATGACCTAAATGTTCATCCAATGACACAAAAGAACTTATTGGATGCACAAGATTTGTTAAAAACCCAAATTGGACAAGAATAAGCCTAGGGAGGACGAAAATGACCTAAATGTTCATCCAATGAAACAAACACACCTATTGGATGCACAAGATTGCATAAAAACCCTAATTGGACAAGAATAAGACTAGGGAGGACGAAAATGACCTAAATGTTCATCCAATGACACAAATGAACTTATTGGATGCACAAGATTGGTGAAAAACCCTAATTAGACAAGAATAAGCCTAGGGAGGACGAAAATGACCTAAATGTTCGTCCAATGACACAAACACACCTATTGGATGCACAAGATTGCATAAAAACCCTAATTGGACAAGAATAAGACTAGGGAGGACGAAAATGACCTAAATGTTCCTCCAATGACACAAACAAACCTATTGGATGCACAAGATTGCATAAAAACCCTAATTAGACAAGAATAAGACTAGGGAGGACGAAAATGACCTAAATGTTCATCCAATGACACAAATGAACTTATTGGATGCACAAGATTGGTTAAAAACCCTAATTGGATAAGAATAAGCCTAGGGAGGACGAAAATGACCTAAATGTTCAACCAATGACACAAATGAACTTATTGGATGCACAAGGTTGGTTAAAAACCCTAATTGGACAAGAATAAGCCTAGGGAGGACGAAAATGACCTAAATGTTCGTCCAATGACACAAATGAACTTATTGGATGCACAAGATTGTTTAAAAACCCTAATTGGACAAGAATAAGCCTAGGGAGGACGAAAATGACCTAAATGTTCATCCAATGACACAAATGAACTTATTGGATGCACAAGATTGGTTAAAAACCCTAATTGGACAAGAATAAGCATAGGGATGACGAAAATGACCAAAATGTTCATCCAATGACACAAACACACATATTGGATGCACAAGATTGCTTAAAACCCTAATTGGACAAGAATAAGACTAGGGATGACGAAAAAGACCTAAATGTTCATCCAATGACACAAATGAACTTATTGGATGCACAAGATTGGTTAAAAACCCTAATTGGACAAGAATAAGCCTAGGGAGGACGAAAATGACCTAAATGTTCGTCCAATGACACAAACACACCATTTGGATGCACAAGATTGCATAAAATCCCTAATTGGACAAGAATAAGACTAGGGAAGATGAAAATGACCTAAATGTTCCTCCAATGACACAAATGAACTTATTGGATGCACAAGGTTAGTTAAAAACCCTAATTGGACAAGAATAAGCTTAGGGACGACTAAAATGACCTAAATGTTCGTCCAATGACACAAACACACCTATTGGATGCACAAGATTGCATAAAAACCCTAATTGGACAAGAATAAGACTGGGGAGGACGAAAATGACCTAAATGTTCCTCCAATGACACAAACACACCTATTGGATGCACAAGATTGGTTAAAAATCCTAATTGGACAAGAATAAGCCTAGGGAGGACGAAAGTGAACTAAATGTTCCTCTAATGACACAAATGAACTTATTGGTTGCACAAGATTGGCTAAAACCCCTAATTGGACAAGAATAAGCCTAGGGAGGACGAAAATGACCTAAATGTTCATCCAATGACACAAATGAACTTATTTGATGCACAAGATTGGTTAAAAACCCTAATTGGACAAGAATAAGCCTAGGGAGGACGAAAATGACCTAAATGTTCATCCAATGACACAAATGAACTTATTGGATGCACAAGATTGGTTAAAAACCCTAATTGGACAAGAATAAGCCTAGGGAGGACGAAAATGACCTAAATGTTCATCCAATGACACAAATGAACTTATTGGATGCACAAGATTGGTTAAAAACCCTAATTGGACAAGAATAAGCATAGGGAGGACGAAAATGACCTAAATGTTCATCCAATGACACAAACCCACATATTGGATGCACAAGATTGGTTAAAACCCTAATTGGACAAGAATAAGACTATGGAGGACGAAAAAGACCTAAATGTTCCTCCAATGACACAAACACACCTATTGGATGCACAAGATTGCATAAAAACCCTAATTGGACAAGAATAAGACTAGGGAGGACGAAAATGACCTAAATGTTCATCCAATGACACAAATGAACTTATTGGATGCACAAGATTGGTTAAAAACCCTAATTGGACAAGAATAAGCATAGGGAGGACGAAAATGACCTAAACGTTCATCCAATGACACAAACCCACATATTGGATGCACAAGATTGGTTAAAAACCCTAATTGGACAAGAATAAGCCTAGGGAGGACGAAAATGACCTAAATGTTCATCCAATGACACAAATGAACTTATTGGATGCACAAGATTGGTTAAAAACCCTAATTGGACAAGAATAAGCCTAGGGAGGACGAAAATGACCTAAATGTTCGTCCAATGACGCAAACACACCTATTGGATGCACAAGATTGCATAAAAACCCTAATTGGACAAGAATAAGCCTAGGGAGGACGAAAATGACCTAAATGTTCATCCAATGACACAAATGAACTTATTGGATGCACAAGATTGGTTAAAAACCCTAATTGGACAAGAATAAGCCTAGGGAGGACAAAAATGACCTAAATGTTCATCCAATGACACAAACGAACTTATTGGATGCACAAGATTGGTTAAAAACCCTAATTGGACAAGAATAAGCCTAGGGAGGACGAAAATGACCTAAATGTTCATCCAATGACACAAATCAACTTATTGGATGCACATGATTGGTTAAAAACCCTAATTGGACAAGAACAAGCATAGGGAGGACGAAAATGACCTAAATGTTCATCCAATGACACAAACACACATATTGGATGCCCAAGATTGCTTAAAACCCTAATTGGACAAGAATATGACTATGGAGGACGAAAATGACCTAAATGTTCATCCAATGACACAAATAAACTCATTCGATGCACAAGATTGGCTAAAAACCCTAATTGGACAAGAATAAGCCTAGGGAGGACGAAAATGACCTAAATGTTCATCCAATGACACAAATGAACTTATTGGATGCACAAGATTGGTTAAAAACCCTAATTGGACAAGAATAAGCCTAGGGACGACGAAACTGACCTAAATGTTCATCCAATGACACAAATGAACTTATTGGATGCACAAGATTGGTTAAAAACCCTAATTGGACAAGAATAAGCCTAGGGAGGACGAAAATGACCTAAATGTTCATCCAATGACACAAATGAACTTATTGGATGCACAAGATTGGTTGAAAACCCTAATTGGACAAGAATAAGCCTAGGGAGGACGAAAATGACCTAAATGATCATCCAATGACACAAATGAACTTATTGGATGCACAAGATTGGTTAAAACCATAATTGGACAAGAATAAGCCTAGGGTGGACGAGAATGACCTAAATGTTCGTCCAATGACACAAACACACCTATTGGATGCACAAGATTGCATAAAAACCCTAATTGGACAAGAATAAGACTAGGGATGACGAAAATGACCTAAATGTTCATCCAATGACACAAATGAACTTATTGGATGCACAAGATTTGTTAAAAACCCCAATTGGACAAGAATAAGCCTAGGGAGGACGAAAATGACCTAAATGTTTATCCAATGACACAAATAAACTTATTGGATGCACATGATTGGTTAAAAACCCTAATTGGACAAGAATAAGCCTAGGGAGGACGAAAATGACCTAAATGTTCGTCCGATGACACAAACACACCTATTGGATGCACAAGATTGAATAAAAACCCTAATTGGACAAGAATAATACTAGCGAGGACGAAAATGACCTAAATGTTCTTCCAATGACACAAACACACCTATTGGATGCACAAGATTGCATAAAAACCCTAATTGGACAAGAATAAGACTAGGGATGACGAAAATGACCTAAATGTTCCTCCAATGACACAAACACACCTATTGGATGCACAAGATTGCATAAAAACCCTAATTGGACAAGAATAAGACTAGGGATGACGAAAATGACCTAAATGTTCCTCCAATGACACAAACACACCTATTGGATGCACAAGATTGGTTAAAAACCCTAATTGGACACGAATAAGCCTAGGGAGGACGAAAATGACCTAAATGTTCGTCCAATGACACAAACACACCTATTGGATGCACAAGATTGCATAAAAACCCTAATTGTACAAGAATAAGACTAGGGAGGACGAAAATGACCTAAATGTTCCTCCAATGACACAAATGAACTTATTGGATGCACAAGATTGGCTAAAAACCCTAATTGGACAAGAATAAGCCTAGGGAGGACGAAAATGACCTAAATGTTCATCCGATGACACAAATGAACTTATTGGATGCACAAGATTGGTTAATAACCCTAATTGGACAAGAATAAGCCTAGGGAGGACGAAAATGACCTAAATGTTCATCCAATGACACAAACACACCTATTGGATGCACAAGATTGCATAAAAACCCTAATTGGACAAGAATAAGACTAGGGAGGACGGAAATGACCTAAATGTTTATCCAATGACACAAACACACCTATTGGATTCACAAGATTGGTTAAAAACCCTAATTGGACAAGAATAAGCCTAGGGAGGACGAAAATGACCTAAATGTTCATCCAATGACACAAACACACCTATTGGATGCACAAGATTGCATAAAAACCCTAATTGGACAAGAATAAGACTAGGGAGGACGGAAATGACCTCAATGTTCATCCAATGACACAAACACACCTATTGGATTCACAAGATTGGTTAAAAACCCTAATTGGACAAGAATAAGCCTAGGGAGGACGAAAATGATCTAAATGTTCGTCCAATGACACAAACACACCTGTAGGATGCACTAGATTGCATAAAAACCCTAATTGGACAAGAATAAGACTAGGGAGGACGAAAATGACCTAAATGTTCCTCCAATGACACAAAGGAACTTATTGAATGCACAAGATTGGCTAAAAACCCTAATTGGACAAGAATAAGCCTAGGGAGAACGAAAATGACCTAAATGTTGATCCAATGGCACAAATGAACTTATTGGATGCACAAGATTGGTTAAAAACCCTAATTGGAGAAGAATAAGCCTAGGGAGGACGAAAATGACCTAAATGTTCATACAATGACACCAAGCAACTTATTGGATGCACATGATTGGTTAAAAACCCTAATTGGACAAGAATAAGCATAGGGAGGACGAAAATGACCTAAATGTTCATCCAATGACACAAACACACGTATTGGATGCACAAGATTGGTTAAAACCCTAATTGGACAAGAATAAGACTAGGGAGGACGAAAATGACCTAAATGTTCCTCCAATGACACAAATGAACTTATTGGATGCACAAGATTGGCTAAAAACCCTAATTGGAAAAGAAAAAGCCTAGGGAGGACGAAAATGACCTAAATGTTCATCCAATGACACAAATGAACTTATTGGATGCACAAGATTTGTTAAAAACCCTAATTGGACAAGAATAAGCCTAGGGAGGAGGAAAATGACCTAAATGTTCATCCAATGACACAAATAAACTTATTGGATGCACATGATTGGTTAAAAACCCTAATTGGACAAGAATAAGCCTAGGGAGGACGAAAATGACCTAAAAGTTCGTCCGATGACACAAACACATCTATTGGATGCACAAGATTGAATAAAAACCCTAATTGGACAAGAATAAGACTAGCGAGGACGAAAATGACCTAAATGTTCCTCCAATGACACAAACACACCTATTGGATGCACAAGAATGCATAAAAACCCTAATTGGACAAGAATAAGACTAGGGATGACGAAAATGACCTAAATGTTCCTCCAATGACACAAACACACCTATTGGATGCACAAGATTGCATAAAAACCCTAATTGGACAAAAATAAGACTAGGGATGACGAAAATGACCTAAATGTTCCTCCATTGACACAAACACACCTATTGGAAACACAAGATTGGTTAAAATCCCTAATTGGACAAGATTAAGCCTAGCGAGGACGAAAATGACCTAAATGTTCGTCCAATGACACAAACACGCCTATTGGATGCACAAGATTGCATAAAAACCCTAATTGTACAAGAATAAGACTAGGGAGGACGAAAATGACCTAAATGTTCCTCCAATGACGCAAATGAACTTATTGGATGCACAAGATTGGCTAAAAACCCTAATTGGACAAGAATAAGCCTAGGGAGGACGAAAATAACCTAAATGTTCATCCAATGACACAAATGAACTTATTGGATGCACAAGATTGATTAATAAACCTAATTGGACAAGAATAAGCCTAGGGAGGACGAAAATGACCAAAATGTTTATCCAATGACACAAACACACCTATTGGATGCACAAGATTGCATAAAAACCCTAATTGGACAAGAATAAGACTAGGGAGGACGAAAATGACCTAAATGTTCCTCCAATGACACAAAGGAACTTATTGAATGCACAAGATTGGCTAAAAACCCTAATTGGACAACTATAAGCCTAGGGAGGACGAAAATGACCTAAATGTTCATCCAATGACACAAATGAACTTATTGGATGCACAAGATTGGTTAAAAACCATAATTGGACAAGAATAATCCTAGGGAAGACGAAAATGACCTAAATGTTCATACAATGACACAAATCAACTTATCGGATGCACATGAATGGTTAAAAACCCTAATTGGACATGAATAAGCCTAGGGAGGACGAAAATGACCTAAATGTTCATCTAATGACACAAATGAACTTATTGGATGCACAAGATTGGTTAAAAACCCTAATTAGACAAGAATAAGCCTAGGGAGGACGAAAATGACCTAAATGTTCATCCAATGACACAAATCAACTTATCGGATGCACATGATTGGTTAAAAACCCTAATTGGACAAGAATAAGCCTAGGGAGGACGAAAATGACCTAAATGTTCATCCAATGACACAAATGAACTTATTGGATTCACAAGATTGGTTAAAAACCCTAATTGGACAAGAATAAGCCTAAGGAGGACGAAAATGACCTAAATGTTCATCCCATGATACAAATGAACTTATTGGATGCACAAGATTGGTTGAAAACCCTAATTGGACATGAATAAGCCTAGGGAGGACGTAAATGACCTAAATGTTCCACCAATGACACAAATGAACTTATTGGATGCACAAGATTGGTTAAAAACCCTAATTGGACAAGAATAAGCCTAGGGAGGACGAAAATGACCTAAATGTTCGTCCAATGACACAAACACACCTATTTGATGCACAAGATTGCATAAAAACCCTAATTCGACAAGAATAAGCATAGGGAGGACGAAAATTACCTAAATGTTCATCCAATGACACAAACACACATATTGGATGCACAAGATTGCTTAAAACCCTAATTGGACAAGAATAAGACTAGGGAGGACGAAAATGACCTAAATGTTCATCCAATGACACAAATGAACTTATTGGATGCACAAGATTGGTTAAAAACCCTAATTGGACAAGAATAAGCCTAGGGAGGACAAAAATCACCTAAATGTTCCTTCAATAACACAAACACACCTATTGGATGCACAAGATTGCATAAAAACCCTAATTCAACAAGAATAAGACTAGGGAGGACGAAAATGACCTAAATGTTCATCCAATGACACAAATGAACTTATTGGATGCACAAGATTGGTTAAAAACCCTAATTGGACAAGAATAAGCATAGGGAGAACAAAAATGACCTAAATGTTCATCCAATGACACAAACACACATATTGGATGCACAAGATTGCTTAAAACCCTAATTGGACAAGAATAAGACTAGGGAGGACGAAAATGACCTAAATGTTCATCCAATGACACAAACACACATATTGGATGCACAAGATTGCTTAAAACCCTAATTGGACAAGAATAAGACTATGGATGACGAAAATGACCTAAATGTTCATCCAATGACACAAATGAACTTATTGGATGCACAAGATTGGTTAAAAACCCTAATTGGACAAGAATAAGCCTAGGGAGGACGAAAATGACCTAAATGTTCCTCCAATGACACAAAGGAACTTATTGGATGGATAAGATTGGCTAAAAACCCTAATTGGACAAGAATAAGCCTAGGGAGGACGAAAATGACCTAAATGTTCATCCAATGACACAAATGAACTTATTGGATGCACAAGATTGGTTAAAAACCCTAATTGGACAAGAATAAGCCTAGGGAGGACGAAAATGACCTAAATGTTCATCCAATGACACAACTGAACTTATTGGACGCACAAGATTGGTTAAAAACCCTAATTGGACAAGAATAAGCCTAGGGAGGACGAAAATGACCTAAATGTTCATCCAATGACACAAATGAACTTATTGGATGCACAAGATTGGTTAAAAACCCTAATTGGACAAGAATAAGCCTAGGGAGGACGAAAATGACCTAAATGTTCGTCCAATGATACAAACACACATATTGGATGCACAAGATTGCTTAAAACCCTAATTAGACAAGAATAAGACTATGGAGGACGATAATGACCTAAATGTTCATCCAATGACACAAATGAACTTATTGGATGCACAAGATTGGTTAAAAACCCTAATTGGACAAGAATAAGCCTAGGGAGGACGAAAATGACCTAAATGTTCATCCAATGACACAAATGAACTTATTGGATGCACAAGATTGGTTAAAAACCCTAATTGGACAAGAATAAGCCTAGGGAGGACAAAAATGACCTAAATGTTCATCCAATGACACAAATGAACTTATTGAATGCACAAGATTGGTTAAAAACCCTAATTGGACAAGAATAAGCCTAGGGAGGACGAAAATGACCTAAATGTTCAACCAATGACACAAATGAACTTATTGGATGCACAAGGTTGGTTAAAAACCCTAATTGAACAAGAATAAGCCTAGGGAGGAAGAAAATGACCTAAATGTTCGTCCAATGACACAAACACACCTATTGGATGCACAAGATTGCATAAAAACGCTAATTGGACAAGAATAAGACTAGGGAGGACGAAAATGACCTGAATGTTCCTCCAACGACACAAACACACCTAATGGATGCACAAGATTGCGTAAAAACCCTAATTGGACAAGAATAAGACTAGGGAGGACGAAAATGACCTAAATGTTCATCCAATGACACAAATGAACTTATTGCATGCACAAGATTGGTTAAAAACCCTAATTGGACAAGAATAAGCCTAGGGAGGACGAAAATGACCTAAATGTTCATCCAATGACACAAATGAACTTATTGGATGCACAAGATTGGTTAAAAACCCTAATTGGACAAGAATAAGCCTAGGGAGAACAAAAATGACCTAAATGTTCATCCAATGACACAAACACACATATTGGATGCACAAGATTGCTTAAAACCCTAATTGGACAAGAATAAGACTAGGGAGGACGAAAATGACCTAAATGTTGATCCAATGACGCAAATGAACTTATTGGGTGCACAAGATTGCATAAAAACCCTAATTGGACAAGAATAAGACTAGGGAGGACGAAAATGACCTAAATGTTCCTCCAATGACACAAACACACCTATTGGATGCACAAGATTGCATAAAAACCCTAATTGGACAAGAATAAGACTAGGGAGGACGAAAATGACCTAAATGTTCATCCAATAACACAAACACACCTATTGGATGCACAAGATTGGTTAAAAACCTTAATTGGACAAGAATAAGCCTAGGGATGCCAAAAATGACCTAAATGTTCGTCCAATGACACAAACACACCTATTGAATGCACAAGATTGCATAAAAACCCTAATTGGACAAGAATAAGACTAGGGAGGACGAAAATGACCTAAATGTTCATCCAATGACATAAACACACCTATTGGATGCACAAGATTGCATAAAAACCCTAATTCGACAAGAATAAGACTAGGGAGGACGAAAATGACCTAAATGTTCCTCCAATGACACAAACACACCTATTGGATGCACAAGATTGCTTAAAAACCCTAATTGGACAAGAATAAGACTAGGGAGGACGTAAATGACCTAAATGTTCCACCAATGACACAAATGAACTTATTGGATGCACAAGGTTGGTTAAAAACCCTAATTGGACAAGAATAAGCCTAAGGAGGACGAAAATGACCTAAATGTTCAACCAATGACACAAATGAACTTATTGGATGCACAAGGTGGGTTAAAAACCCTAATTGAACAAGAATAAGCCTAGGGAGGACGAAAATGACCTAAATGTTCATCCAATGACACAAACACACCAATTGGATGCACAAGATTGCATAAAAACCCTAATTGGACAAGAATAAGCCTAGGGAGGACGAAAATGACCTAAATGTTCATCCAATGACACAAATGAACTTATTGGATGCACAAGATTGGTTAAAAACCCTAATTGGACAAGAATAAGCCTAGGGAGGACGAAAATGACCTAAATGTTCGTCCAATGACACAAACACACCTAATGGATGTACAAGATTGCATAAAAACCCGAATTGGACAAGAATAAGACTAGGGAGGACGAAAAATGACCTAAATGTTCCTCCAATGACACAAATGAACTTATTGGATGCACAAGGTTGGTTAAAAACCCTAACTGGACAAGAATAAGCCTAGGGAGGACGAAAATGACCTAAATGTTCATCCAATGACACAAATGAACTTATTGGATGCACAAGATTGGTTAAAAACCCTAATTGGACAAGAATAAGCCTAGGGAGGACGAAAATGACCTAAATGTTCATCCAATGACACAAATGAACTTATTGGATGCACAAGATTGGTTAAAAACCCTAATTGGACAAGAATAAGCCTAGAGAGGACGAAAATGACCTAAATGTTCGTCCAATGACACAAACACATCTATTGGATGCACAAGATTGCATAAAAACCCTAATTGGACAAGAATAAGCCTAGGGAGGACGAAAATGACCTAAATGTTCGTCCAATGACACAAACACACCTATTGGATGCACAAGATTGCATAAAAACCCTAATTCGACAAGAATAAGACTAGGTAGGACGAAAATGACCAAAATGTTCCTCCAATGACACAAACACACCTATTGGATGCACAAGATTGCATAAAAACCCTAATTGGACAAGAATAAGACTAGGGAGGACGAAAATGACCTAAATGTTCCTCCAATGACACAAACACACCTATTGGATGCACAAGATTGCATAAAAACCCTAATTGGACAAGAATAAGACTAGGGAGGACGAAAATGACCTAAATGTTCCTGCAATGACACGAACACACCTATTGGATGCACAAGATTGCATAAAAACCCTAATTGGACAAGAATAAGACTAGGGAGGACGAAAATGACCTAAATGTTCCTCGAATGACACAAATGAACTTATTGGATGCACAAGATTGGTTAAAAACCCTAATTGGACAAGAATAAGACTAGGGAGGACGAAAATGACCTAAATGTTCCTCCAATGACACAAACAAACCTATTGGATGCACAAGATTGCATAAAAACCCTAATTGGACAAGAATAAGACTAGGGAGGACGAAAATGACCTAAATGTTCCTCCAATGACACAAATGAACTTATTGGATGCACAAGATTGGCTAAAAACCCTAATTGGACAAGAAAAAGCCTAGGGAAGACGAAAATGACCTAAATGTTCATCCAATGACACAAATGAACTTATTGGATGCACAAGATTGGTTAAAAACCCTAATTAGAAAAGAATAAGCCTAGGGAGGGCGAAAATGACCTAAATGTTCATCCAATGACACAAACACACCTATTGGATGCACAAGATTGCATAAAAACCCTAATTGGACAAGAATAAGACTAGGGAGGACGAAAATGACCTAAATGTTCCTCCAATGACACAAAGGAACTTATTGAATGCACAAGATTGGCTAAAAACCCTAATTGGACAAGAATAAGCCTAGGGAGGACGAAAATGACCTAAATGTTGATCCAATGACACAAATGAACTTATTGGATGCACAAGATTGGTTAAAAACCCTAATTGGACAAGAATAAGCCTAAGGAGGACGAAAATGACCTAAATGTTCATACAATGACACAAAACAACTTATTGGATGCACATGATTGGTTAAAAACCCAAATTGGACAAGAATAAGCCTAGGGAGGACGAAAATGACCTAATTGTTCGTCTAATGACACAAATGAACTTATTGGATGCACAAGATTGGTTAAAAACCCTAATTGGACAAGAATAAGCCTAGGGAGGACGAAAATGGCCAAAATGTTAGTCCAATGACACAAACACACCTATTGGATGCACAAGATTGCATAAAAACCCTAATTGGACAAGAATAAGACTAGGGAGGACGAAAATGACCGAAATGTTCCTCCAATGACACAAACAAACCTATTGGATGCACAAGATTGCATAAAAACCCTAATTGGACAAGAATAAGACTAGGGATGACGAAAATGACCTAAATGTTCCTCCAATGACACAAACACACCTATTGGATGCACAAGATTGCATAAAAACCCTAATTGGACAAGAATAAGACTAGGGATGACGAAAATGACCTAAATGTTCCTCCAATGACACAAACACACCTATTGGATGAACAAGATTGGTTTAAAAACCCTAATTGGACAAGAATAAGCATAGGGAGGACGAGAATGACCTAAATGTTCGTCCAATGACACAAACACACCTATTGGATGCACAAGATTGCATAAAAACCCTAATTGTACAAGAATAAGACTAGGGAGGACGAAAATGACCTAAATGTTCCTCCAATGACACAAATTAACTTATTGGATGCACAAGATTGGCTAAAAACCCTAATTGGACAAGAATAAGCCTAGGGAGGACGAAAATGACCTAAATGTTCATCCGATGACACAAATGAACTTATGGATGCACAAGATTGGTTAATAACCCTAATTGGACAAGAATAAGCCTAGGGAGGACAAAAATGACCTAAATGTTCATCCAATGACACAAACACACCTATTGGATGCACAAGATTGCATAAAAACCCTAATTGGACAAGAATAAGACTAGGGAGGACGGAAATGACCTAAATGTTTATCCAATGTTACAAACACACCTATTGGATTCACAAGATTTGTTAAAAACCCTAATTGGACAAGAATAAGTCTAGGGAGGACGAAAATGACCTAAATGTTCGTCCAATGAGACAAACACACCTATTGGATGCACAAGATTGCATAAAAACCCTAATTGGACAAGAATAAGATTAGGGAGGACGAAAATGACCTAAATGTTCCTCCAATGACACAAATGAACTTATTGGATGCACAAGATTGGTTAAAAACCCTAATTGGACAAGAATAAGCCTAGGGAGGACGAAAATGGCCAAAATGTTAGTCCAATGACACAAACACACCTATTGGATGCACAAGATTGCATAAAAACCCTAATTGGACAAGAATAAGACTAGGGAGGACGAAAATGACCGAAATGTTCCTCCAATGACACAAACAAACCTATTGGCTGCACAAGATTGCATAAAAACCCTAATTGGACAAGAATAAGACTAGGGATGACGAAAATGACCTAAATGTTCCTCCAATGACACAAACACACCTATTGGATGCACAAGATTGCATAAAAACCCTAATTGGACAAGAATAAGACTAGGGATGACGAAAATGACCTAAATGTTCCTCCAATGACACAAACACACCTATTGGATGCACAAGATTGGTTTAAAAACCCTAATTGGACAAGAATAAGCATAGGGAGGACGAGAATGACCTAAATGTTCGTCCAATGACACAAACACACCTATTGGATGCACAAGATTGCATAAAAACCCTAATTGTACAAGAATAAGACTAGGGAGGACGAAAATGACCTAAATGTTCCTCCAATGACACAAATTAACTTATTGGATGCACAAGATTGGCTAAAAACCCTAATTGGACAAGAATAAGCCTAGGGAGGACGAAAATGACCTAAATGTTCATCCGATGACACAAATGAACTTATGGATGCACAAGATTGGTTAATAACCCTAATTGGACAAGAATAAGCCTAGGGAGGACAAAAATGACCTAAATGTTCATCCAATGACACAAACACACCTATTGGATGCACAAGATTGCATAAAAACCCTAATTGGACAAGAATAAGACTAGGGAGGACGGAAATGACCTAAATGTTTATCCAATGTTACAAACACACCTATTGGATTCACAAGATTTGTTAAAAACCCTAATTGGACAAGAATAAGTCTAGGGAGGACGAAAATGACCTAAATGTTCGTCCAATGAGACAAACACACCTATTGGATGCACAAGATTGCATAAAAACCCTAATTGGACAAGAATAAGATTAGGGAGGACGAAAATGACCTAAATGTTCCTCCAATGACACAAATGAACTTATTGGATGCACAAGATTGGTTAAAAACCCTAATTGGACAAGAATAAGCCTAGGGAGGACGAAAATGGCCAAAATGTTAGTCCAATGACACAAACACACCTATTGGATGCACAAGATTGCATAAAAACCCTAATTGGACAAGAATAAGACTAGGGAGGACGAAAATGACCGAAATGTTCCTCCAATGACACAAACAAACCTATTGGATGCACAAGATTGCATAAAAACCCTAATTGGACAAGAATAAGACTAGGGATGACGAAAATGACCTAAATGTTCCTCCAATGACACAAACACACCTATTGGATGCACAAGATTGCATAAAAACCCTAATTGGACAAGAATAAGACTAGGGAGGACGAAAATGACCTAAATGTTCAACCAATGACACAAATGAACTTATTGGATGCACAAGATTGGTTAAAAACCCTAATTGGACAAGAATAAGCCTAGGGAGGACGAAAATGACCTAAATCTTCGTCCAATGACACAAACACACCTATTGGATGCACAAGATTGCATAAAAACCCTAATTGGACAAGAATAAGCCTAGGGAGGACGAAAATGACCTAAATGTTCATCCAATGACACAAATGAACTTATTGGATGCACAAGATTGGTTAAAAACCCTAATTGGACAAGAATAAGCCTAGGGAGGACGAAAATGACCTAAATGTTCCTCTAATGACACAAACACACCTATTGGATGCACAAGATTGCATAAAAACCCTAATTCGACAAGAATAAGACTAGGGAGGACGAAAATGACCTAAATGTTCATCCAATGACACAAATGAACTTATTGGATGCACAAGATTGGTTAAAAACCCTAATTGGACAAGAATAAGCCTAGGGAGGACAAAAATGACCTAAATGTTCAACCAATGACACAAATGAACTTATTGGATGCACAAATTGGTTAAAAACCCTAATTGGACAAGAATAAGCCTAGGGAGGACGAAAATGACCTAAATGTTCATCCAATGACACAAATGAACTTATTGGATGCACAAGATTGGTTAAAAACCCTAATTGGACAAGAATAAGCCTAGGGAGGACGAAAATGACCTAAATGTTCGTCCAATGACACAAACACACCTATTGGATGCACAAGATTGTATAAAAACCCTAATTGGACAAGAATAAGACTAGGGTGGACGAAAATGACCTAAATGTTCCTCCAATGACACAAACACACCTATTGGATGCATAAGATTGCATAAAAACCCTTATTGGACAAGAATAAGACTAGGGAGGACGTAAATGACCAAAATGTTCCACCAATGACACAAATGAACTTATTGGATGCACTAGGTTGTTAAAAACCCTAATTAGACAAGAATAAGCCTACGGAGGACGAAAATGACCTAAATGTTCAACCAATGACACAAATGAACTTATTGGATGCACAAGGTTGGTTAAAAACCCTAATTGGACAAGAATAAGCCTAGGGAGGACGAAAATGACCTAAATGTTCGTCCAATGACACAAACACACCTATTGGATGAACAAGATTACATAAAAACCCTAATTGGACAAGAATAAGACTAGGGAGGACGAAAATGACCTAAATGTTTTTCCAATGACAAAAACACACCTATTGGATGCACAAGATTGGTTAAAAACCCTAATTGGACAAGAATAAGCCTAGGGAGGACGAAAATGACCTAAATGTTCATCCAATGACACAAATGAACTTATTGGATGCACAAGATTGGTTAAAAACCCTAATTGGACAAGAATAAGCCTTGGGAGGACGAAAATGACCTAAATGTTCAACCAATGACACAAATGAACTTATTGGATGCACAAGATTGGTTAAAAACCCTAATTGGACAAGAATAAGCCTAGGGAGGACGAAAATGACCTAAATGTTCATCAAATGACACAAACACACCTATTGGATGCACAAGATTGGTTAGAAACCCTAATTGAACAAGAATAAGCCTAGGGAGGATGAAAATGACCTAAATGTTCATCCAATGACACAAATGAACATATTGGATGCACAAGATTGGTTAAAAACCCTAATTGGACAAGAATAAGCCTAGGGAGGACGAAAATGACCTAAATGTTCATCAAATGACTAAACACACCTATTGGATGCACAAGATTGGTTAGAAACCCTAATTGAACAAGAATAAGCCTAGGGAGGACGAAAATGACCTAAATGTTCACCCAATGACACAAATGAACTTATTGGATGCACAAGATTGGTTAAAAACCCTAATTGGACAAGAATAAGCCTAGGGAGGACGAAAATAACCTAAATGTTCATCCAATGACACAAACACACCTATTGGATGCACAAGATTGCATAAAAACCCTAATTGAACAAGAATAAGCCTAGGGAGGACGAAAATAACCTAAATGTTCGTCCAATGACACAAACACACCTATTGGATGCACAAGATTGCATAAAAACCCTAATTGGACAAGAATAAGACTAGGGAGGACAAAAATGACCTAAATGTTCCTCCAATGACACAAATGAACTTATTGGATGCACAAGATAGGCTAAAAACCCTAATTGGACAAGAATAAGCCTAGGGAGGACGAAAATGACCTAAATGTTCATCCAATGACACAAATGAACTTATTGGATGCACAAGATTGGTTAAAAACCCTAATTGGACAAGAATAAGCCTAGGGAGGACGAAAATGACCTAAATGTTCATCCAATGATATAAATGAACTTATTGGATGCACAAGATTGGTTAAAAACCCTAATTGGATAAGAATTAGCCTAGGGTGGACGAAAATGACCTAAATGTTTATCCAATGACACAAATGAACTTATTGGATGCACAAGATTGGTTAAAAACCCTAATTGGACAAGAATAAGCCTAGGGAGGACGAAAATGACCTAAATGTTCATCCAATGACACAAATGAACGTATTGGATGCACAAGATTGGCTAAAAACCCTAATTGGACAAGAATAAGCCTAGGGAGGACGAAAATGACCTAAATGTTCATCCAATGACACAAATGAACTTATTGGATGCACAAGATTGGTTAAAAACCCTAATTGGACAAGAATAAGCCTAGGGAGGACGAAAATGACCTGAAGTTCGTCCAATGACACAAACACACCTATTGGATGCACAAGATTGCATAAAAACCCTAATTGGACAAGAATAAGACCACGTAGGACGAAAATGACCTAATTGGTCCTCAAATGACACAAATGAACTTATTGGATGCACAAGGTTGGTTAAAACCCCTAATTGGACAAGAATAAGCCTAGGGAGGACGAAAATGACCTAAATGTTCAACCAATGACACAAATTAACTTATTGGATGTACAAGGTTGGTTAAAAACCCTAATTGGACAAGAATAAGCCTAGGGAGGACGAAAATGACCTAAATGTTCGTCCAATGACACAAACACACCTATTGGATGCACAAGATTGCATAAAAACCCTAATTGGACAAGAATAAGACTAGGGAGGACATAAATGACCTAAATGTTCGACCAATGACACAAATGAACTTATTGGATGCACAAGGTTGGTTAAAAACCCTAATTGGACAAGAATAAGCCTAGGGAGGACGAAAATGACCTAAATGTTCAACCAATGACACAAATGAACTTATTGGATGCACAAGGTTGCTTAAAAACCCTAATTGGACAAGAATAAGCCTAGGGAGGACGAAAATGACCTAAATGTTCATCCAATGACACAAATGAACTTATTGGATGCACAAGATTGGTTAAAAACCCTAATTGGACAAGAATAAGCATAGGGAGGACGAAAATGACCTAAATGTTCATCCAATGATACAAACACACATATTGGATGCACAAGATTGCTTAAAACCCTAATTGGACAAGAATAAGCCTAGGGAGGACGAAAATGACCTAAATGTTCGTCCAATGACACAAACACACCTATTGGATGCACAGGATTGCATAAAAACCCTAATTGGACAAGAATAAGCCTATGGAGGACGAAAATGACCTAAATGTTCGTCCAATAACACAAACACACCTATTGGATGCACAAGATTGCATAAAAACCCCAATTGGACAAGAATAAGCCTAGGGAGGACGAAAATGACCTAAATGTTCATCCAATGACACAAATGAACTTATTGGATGCACAAGATTGGTTTAAAACCCTAATTGGACAAGAATAAGCCTAGGGAGGACGAAAATGACCTAAATGTTCATCCAATGACACAAATGAACTTATTGGATGCACAAGATTGGTTAAAAACCCTAATTGGACAAGAATAAGCCTAGGGAGGACGAAAATGACCTAAATGTTCGTCCAATGACACAAACACACCTATTGGATGCACAAGGTTGGTTAAAAACCCTAATTGGACAAGAATAAGCCTAGGAGGACGAAAATGACCTAAATGTTCGTCCAATGACACAAACACACCTATTGGATGCACAAGATTGCATAAAAACCCCAATTGGACAAGAATAAGCCTAGGGAGGACGAAAATGACCTAAATGTTCATCCAATGACACAAATGAACTTATTGGATGCACAAGATTGGTTAAAAACCCTAATTGGACAAGAATAAGCCTAGGGAGGACGAAAATGACCTAAATGTTCATCCAATGACACAAATGAACTTATTGGATGCACAAGATTGGTTAAAAACCCTAATTGGACATGAATAAGCCTAGGGATGACGAAAATGACCTAAATGTTCATCCAATGATACAAATGAACTTATTGGATGCACAAGATTGGTGAAAACCCTAATTGGACAAGAATAAGCCTAGGGAGGACGAAAATGACCTAAATGTTCATCCAATGACACAAATGAACTTATTGGATGCACAAGATTGGTTAAAAACCCTAATTGGACAAGAATAAGCCTAGGGAGGACGAAAATGACCTAAATGTTCGTCCAATGACACAAACACACCTATTGGATGCACAAGATTGCATAAAATCCCTAATTGGACAAGAATAAGCCTAGGGAGGACGAAAATGACCTAAATGTTCCTCCAATGACACAAACACACCTATTGGATGCACAAGATTGCATAAAAACCCTAATTGGACAAGAATAAGACTAGGGATGACGAAAATGACCTAAATGTTCCTCCAATGACACAAACACACCTATTGGATGCACAAGATTGGTTAAAAACCCTAATTGGACACGAATAAGCCTAGGGAGGACGAAAATGACCTAAATGTTCGTCCAATGACACAAACACACCTATTGGATGCACAAGATTGCATAAAAACCCTAATTGTACAAGAATAAGACTAGGGAGGACGAAAATGACCTAAATGTTCCTCCAATGACACAAATGAACTTATTGGATGCACAAGATTGGCTAAAAACCCTAATTGGACAAGAATAAGCCTAGGGAGGACGAAAATGACCTAAATGTTCATCCGATGACACAAATGAACTTATTGGATGCACAAGATTGGTTAATAACCCTAATTGGACAAGAATAAGCCTAGGGAGGACGAAAATGACCTAAATGTTCATCCAATGACACAAACACACCTATTGGATGCACAAGATTGCATAAAAACCCTAATTGGACAAGAATAAGACTAGGGAGCACGGAAATGACCTAAATGTTTGTCCAATGACACAAACACACCTATTGGATTCACAAGATTGGTTAAAAACCCTAATTGGACAAGAATAAGCCTAGGGAGGACGAAAATGACCTAAATGTTCGTCCAATGACACAAACACACCTATTGGATGCACAAGATTGCATAAAAACCCTAATTAGACAAGAATAAGACTAGGGAGGTTGAAAATGACCTAAATGTTCCTCCAATGACACAAAGGAACTTATTGAATGCACAAGATTGGCTAAAAACCCTAATTGGACAAGAATAAGCCTAGGGAGGACGAAAATGACCTAAATGTTCATCCAATGACACAAATGAACTTATTGGATGCACAAGATTGGTTAAAAACCCTAATTGGACAAGAATAAGCCTAGGAAGGACGAAAATGACCTAAATGTTCATACAATGACACAAAGCAACTTATTGGATGCACATGATTGGTTAAAAACCCTAATTGGACAAGAATAAGCCTAGGGAGGACGAAAATGACCTAAATGTTCGTCTAATGACACAAATGAACTTATTGGATGCACAAGATTGGTTAAAAACCCTAATTGAACAAGAATAAGCCTAGGGAGGACGAAAATGACCTAAATGTTTGTCCAATGACACAAACACACCTATTGGATGCACAAGATTGCATAAAAACCCTAATTGGACAAGAATAAGCCTAAGGAGGGCGAAAATGACCTAAATGTTCGTCCAATAACACAAACACACCTATTGGATGTACAAGATTGCATAAAAACCCTAATTGGACAAGAATAAGACTAGGGAGGACGAAAATGACCTAAATGTTCCTCAAATGACACAAAGGAACTTATTGAATGCACAAGATTGGCTAAAAACCCTAATTGGACAAGAATAAGCCTAGGGAGGACGAAAATGACCTAAATGTTCATCCAATGACACAAATGAACTTATTGGATGCACAAGATTGGTTAAAAACCCTAATTGGACAAGAATAAGCCTAGGGAGAACGAAAATGACCTTATTGTTCCTCCAATGACACAAATGAACTTATTGGATGCACAAGATTGGCTAAAAACCCTAATTGGACAAGAAAAAGCCTAGGGAGGACAAAAATGACCTAAATGTTCATCCAATGACGCAAATGAACTTATTGGATGCACAAGATTTGTTAAAAAACCCAATTGGACAAGAATAAGCCTAGGGAGGACGAAAATGACCTAAATGTTTATCCAATGACACAAATAAACTTATTGGATGCACATGATTGGTTAAAAACCCTAATTGGATAAGAATAAGCCTAGGGAGGACGAAAATGACCTAAATGTTCGTCCGATGACACAAACACACCTATTGGATGCACAAGATTGAATAAAAACCCTAATTGGACAAGAATAAGACTAGCGAGGACGAAAATGACCTAAATGTTCCTCCAATGACACAAACACACCTATTGGATGCACAAGATTGCATAAAAACCCTAATTGTACAAGAATAAGACTAGGGAGGACGAAAATGACCTAAATGTTCCTCCAATGACACAAATGAACTTATTGGATGCACAAGATTGGCTAAAAACCCTAATTGGACAAGAATAAGCTTAGGGAGGACGAAAATGACCTAAATGTTCATCCGATGACACAAATGAACTTATTGGATGCACAAGATTGGTTAATAACCCTAATTGGACAAGAATAAGCCTAGGGAGGACGAAAATGACCTAAATGTTCATCCAATGACACAAACACAACTATTGGATGCACAAGATTTGTT
>JBBPBR010000133.1:1018112-1028471 GCA_037974775.1 Cicer pinnatifidum | reverse complement strand
ACTTATTGGATGCACAAGATTGGCTAAAAACCCTAATTGGACAAGAATAAGCTTAGGGAGGACGAAAATGACCTAAATGTTCATCCGATGACACAAATGAACTTATTGGATGCACAAGATTGGTTAATAACCCTAATTGGACAAGAATAAGCCTAGGGAGGACGAAAATGACCTAAATGTTCATCCAATGACACAAACACAACTATTGGATGCACAAGATTTGTTCAAAACTCCAATTGGACAAGAATAAGACTAGGGAGGACGGGAATGACCTAAATGTTTATCCACTGACACAAATAAACTTATTGGATGCACATGATTGGTTAAAAACCCTAATTGGACAAGAATAAGCCTAGGGAGGACGAAAATGACCTAAATGTTCGTCCGATGACACAAACACACCTATTGGATGCACAAGATTGAAACAAAACCCTAATTGGACAAGAATAAGACTAGCGAGGACGAAAATGACCTAAATGTTCCTCTAATGACACAAACACACCTATTGGATGCACAAGATTGCATAAAAACCCTAATTGGACAAGAATAAGACTAGGGATGACGAAAATGACCTAAATGTTTCTCCAATGACACAAACACACCTATTGGATGCACAAGATTGCATAAAAACCCTAATTGGACAAGAATAAGACTAGGGATGACGAAAATGACCTAAATGTTCCGCCAATGACACAAACACACCTATTGGATGCACAAGATTGGTTAAAAACCCTAATTGGACAAGAATAAGCCTAGGGAGGACGTAAATGACCTAAATGTTCGTCTAATGACACAAATGAACTTGTTGGATGCACAAGATTGGTTAAAAACCCTAATTGGACAAGAATAAGCCTAGGGAGCACGAAAATGACCTAAATGTTTGTCCAATGACACAAACACACCTATTGGATGCACAAGATTGCATAAAAACCCTAATTGGACAAGAATAAGACTAGGGAGGGCGAAAATGACCTAAATGTTCGTCCAATAACACAAACACACCTATTGGATGTACAAGATTGCATAAAAACCCTAATTGGACAAGAATAAGACTAGGGAGGACGAAAATGACCTAAATGTTCCTCAAATGACACAAAGGAACTTATTGAATGCACAAGATTGGCTAAAAACCCTAATTGGACAAGAATAAGCCTAGGGAGGACGAAAATGACCTAAATGTTCATCCAATGACACAAATGAACTTATTGGATGCACAAGATTGGTTAAAAACCCTAATTGGACAAGAATAAGCCTAGGGAGGACGAAAATGACCTAAATGTTCCTCCAATGACACAAATGAACTTATTGGATGCACAAGATTGGCTAAAAACCCTAATTGGACAAGAAAAAGCCTAGGGAGGACAAAAATGACCTAAATGTTCATCCAATGACGCAAATGAACTTATTGGATGCACAAGATTTGTTAAAAAACCCAATTGGACAAGAATAAGCCTAGGGAGGACGAAAATGACCTAAATGTTTATCCAATGACACTAATAAACTTATTGGATGCACATGATTGGTTAAAAACCCTAATTGGATAAGAATAAGCCTAGGGAGGACGAAAATGACCTAAATGTTCGTCCGATGACACAAACACACCTATTGGATGCACAAGATTGAATAAAAACCCTAATTGGACAAGAATAAGACTAGCGAGGACGAAAATGACCTAAATGTTCCTCCAATGACACAAACACACCTATTGGATGCACAAGATTGCATAAAAACCCTAATTGTACAAGAATAAGACTAGGGAGGACGAAAATGACCTAAATGTTCCTCCAATGACACAAATGAACTTATTGGATGCACAAGATTGGCTAAAAACCCTAATTGGACAAGAATAAGCCTAGGGAGGACGAAAATGACCTAAATGTTCATCCGATGACACAAATGAACTTATTGGATGCACAAGATTGGTTAATAACCCTAATTGGACAAGAATAAGCCTAGGGAGGACGAAAATGACCTAAATGTTCGTCCGATGACACAAACACACCTATTGGATGCACAAGATTGAATAAAAACCCTAATTGGACAAGAATAAGACTAGCGAGGACGAAAATGACCTAAATGTTCCTCCAATGACACAAACACACCTATTGGATGCACAAGACTGCATAAAAACCCTAATTGTACAAGAATAAGACTAGGGAGGACGAAAATGACCTAAATGTTCCTCCAATGACACAAATGAACTTATTGGATGCACAAGATTGGCTAAAAACCCTAATTGGACAAGAATAAGCCTAGGGAGGACGAAAATGACCTAAATGTTCATCCAATGACACAAATGAACTTATTGGATGCACAAGATTGGTTAAAAACCCTAATTGGACAAGAATAAGCCTAGGGAAGACAAAAATGACCTAAATGTTCATCCAATGACACAAATGAACTTATTGGATGCACAACGTTGGTTAAAAACCCTAATTGGACAAGAATAAGTCTAGGGAGGACGAAAATGACCTAAATGTTCATCTAATGACACAAATGAACTTATTGGATGCACAACGTTGGTTAAAAACCCTAATTGGACAAGAGTAAGTCTAGGGAGGACGAAAATGACCTAAATGTTCGTCCAATGACACAAACACACCTATTGGATGCACAAGATTGCATAAAAACCCTAATTGGACAAGAATAAGACTAGGGAGGACGAAAATGACCTAAATGTTTATCCAATGACACAAACACACCTATTAGATGCACAAGATTGGTTAAAAACCCTAATTGGACAAGAATAAGCCTAGGGAAGGCGAAAATGACCTTAATGTTCATCCAATGACACAAATGAACTTATTGGATGCACAAGATTGGTTAAAAACCCTAATTGGACAAGAATAAGCCTAGGGAGGACGAAAATGACCTAAATGTTCGTCCAATGACACAAACACACCTATTGGATGCACAAGATTGCATAAAAACCCTAATTGGACAAGAATAAGACTAGGGAGGACGTAAATGACCTAAATGTTCCACCAAAGACACAAATGAACTTATTGGACGCACAAGGTTGGTTAAAAACCCTAATTGGACAAGAATAAGCCTAGGGAGGACGAAAATGACCTAAATGTTCATCCAATGACACAAATGAACTTATTGGATGCACAAGATTGGTTAAAAACCCTAATTGGACAAGAATAAGCCTAGGGAGGACAAAAATGACATAAATGTTCATCCAATGACACAAATGAACTTATTGGATGCACAAGATTGGTTAAAAACCCTAACTGGACAAGAATAAGCCTAGGGAGGACGAAAATGACCTAAATGTTCGTCCAATGACACAAACACACCTATTGGATGCACAAGATTGCATAAAAACCCTAATTGGACAAGAATAAGCCTAGGGAGGACGAAAATGACCTAAATGTTTATCCAATGATACAAATGAACTTATTGGATGCACAAGATTGGTTAAAAACCCTAATTGGACAAGAATAAGCCTAGGGAGGACGAAAATGACCTAAATGTTCATCCAATGACACAAATGAACTTATTGGATGCACAAGATTGGTTAAAAACCCTAATTGGACAAGAATAAGCCTAGGGAGGACGAAAATGACCTAAATGTTCATCCAATGACACAAATGAACTTATTGGATGCACAAGATTGGTTAAAACCCCAAATTGGACAAGAATAAGCCTAGGGAGAACGAAAATGACCTAAATGTTCAACCAATGACACAGATGAACTTATTGGATGCACAAGGCTGGTTAAAAACCCTAATTGGACAAGAATAAGCCTAGGGAGGACGAAAATGACCTAAATGTTCATCCAATGACACAACACACCTATTGGATGCACAAGATTGCCTAAAAACCCTAATTGGACAAGAATAAGACTAGGGCGGATGAAAATGACCTAAATGTTCCTCCAATGACACAAATGAACTTATTGGATGCATAAGGTTGGTTAAAAACCCTAATTGGACAAGAATAAGCCTAGGGAGGACGAAAATGACCTAAATGTTCAACCAATGACACAAATGAACTTATTGAATGCACAAGATTGGCTAAAAACCCTAATTGGACAAGAATAAGCCTAGGGAGGACGAAAATGACCTAAATGTTCATCCAATGACACAAATGAACTTATTGGATGCACAAGATTGGTTAAAAACCCTAATTGGACAAGAATAAGCCTAGGGAGGACGAAAATGACCTAAATGTTCATCCAATGACACAAATGAACTTATTGGATGCACAAGATTGGGTGAAAACCCTAATTGGACAAGAATAAGCCTAGGGAGGACGAAAATGACCTAAATGTTCATCCAATGACACAAATGAACTTATTGGATGCACAAGATTGGTTAAAAACCCTAATTGGACAAGAATAAGCCTAGGGAGGACGAAAATGACCTAAATGTTCATCCAATGACACAAATGAACTTATTGGATGCACAAGATTGGTTAAAAACCCTAATTGGACAAGAATAAGCCTAGGGAGGACAAAAATGACCTAAATGTTCATCCAATGACACAAATGAACTTATTGAATGCACAAGATTGGTTAAAAACCCTAATTGGACAAGAATAAGCCTAGGGAGGACGAAAATGACCTAAATGTTCAACCAATGACACAAATGAACTTATTGGATGCACAAGGTTGGTTAAAAACCCTAATTGAACAAGAATAAGCCTAGGGAGGACGAAAATAACCTAAATGTTCGTCCAATGACACAAACACACCAATTGAATGCACAAGATTGCATAAAAACCCTAATTGGACAAGAATAAGCCTAGGGAGGACGAAAATGACCTAAATGTTCGTCCAATGACACAAACACACCTATTGGATGCACAAGATTGCATAAAAACCCTAATTGGACAAGAATAAAACTAAGGAGGACGAAAATGACCTAAATGTTCCTCCAATGACACAAATGAACGTATTGGATGCACAAGATTGGTTAAAAACCTTAATTGGACAAGAATAAGCCTAGGGAGGACGAAAATGACCTAAATGTTCCTCCAATGACACAAATGAACTTATTGGATGCACAAGATTGGCTAAAAACCCTAATTGGACAAGAATAAGCCTAGGGAGGACGAAAATGACCTAAATGTTCATCCAATGACACAAATGAACTTATTGGATGCACAAGATTGGTTAAAAACCCTAATTGGACAAGAATAAGCCTAGGGAGGACGAAAATGACCTAAATGTTCGTCCAATGACACAAACACACCTATTGGATGCACAAGATTGCATAAAAACCCTAATTGGACAAGAATAAGACTAGGGAGGACGAAAATGACCTAAATGTTCCTCCAATGACACAAACACACCTATTGGATGCACAAGATTGCATAAAAACCCTAATTGGACAAGAATAAGACTAGGGAGGACGTAAATGACCTAAACGTTCCACCAATGACACAAATGAACTTATTGGATGCACAATGTTGGTTAAAAACCCTAATTGGACAAGAATAAGACTAGGGAGGACGAAAATGACCTAAATGTTCATCCAATGACACAAATGAACTTATTGGATGCACAAGATTGGTTAAAAACCCTAATTGGACAAGAATAAGCCTAGGGAGGACGAAAATGACCTACATGTTCATCTAATGACACAAATGAACTTATTGGATGCACAAGATTGGTTAAAAACCCTAATTGGACAAGAATAAGCCTAGGGAGGACGAAAATGACCTAAATGTTTGTCCAATGACACAAACACACCTATTGGATGCACAAGATTGCATAAAAACCCTAATTGGACAAGAATAAGACTAGGGAGGACGAAAATGACCGAAATGTTCCTCCAATGACACAAACAAACCTATTGGATGCACAAGATTGCATAAAAACCCTAATTGGACAAGAATAAGACTAGGGAGGACGAAAATGACCTAAATGTTCATCCAATGACACAAATGAACTTATTGGATGCACAAGATTGGGTAAAAACCCTAATTGGACAAGAATAAGCATAGGGAGGACGAAAATGATCTAAATGTTTATCCAATGACACAAACACACATATTGGATGCACAAGATTGCTTAAAACCCTAATTCGACAAGAATAAGACTAGGGAGGACGAAAATGACCAAAATGTTCATCCAAGGACACAAATGAACTTATTGGATGCACAAGATTGGTTAAAAACCCTAATTGGACAAGAATAAGCATAGGGAGGACGAAAATGACCTAAATGTTCATCCAATGACACAATCACACATATTGGATGCACAAGATTGCTTAAAACGCTAATTGGACAAGAATAAGACTAGGGAGGACGAAAAGAACCTAAATGTTCATCCAATGACACAAATGAACTTATTCGATGCACAAGATTGGTTAAAAACCCTAATTGGACAAGAATAAGATTAGGGAGGACGAAAATGACCGAAATGTTCCTCCAATGACACAAACAAACCTATTGGATGCACAAGATTGCATAAAAACCCTAATTGGACAAGAATAAGACTAGGGAGGACGAAAATGACCTAAATGTTCATCCAATTACACAAATAAACTTATTGGATGCACAAGATTGGTTAAAAACCTTAATTGGACAAGAATAAGCATAGGGAGGACGAAAAGGACCTAAATGTTCATCCAATGACACAAATGAACTTATTCGATGCACAAGATTGGTTAAAAACCCTAATTGGACAAGAATAAGCCTAGGGAGGACGATAATGACCTAAATGTTCATCCAATGACACAAATGAACTTATTGGATGCACAAGATTGGTTAGAAACCCTAATTAGACAAGAATAAGCCTAGGGAGGACGAAAATGACCTAAATGTTCCTCCAATGACACAAATGAACTTATTGGATGCACAAGATTGGCTAAAAACCCTAATTGGACAAGAAAAAGCCTAGGGAGGACGAAAATGACCTAAATGTTCGTCCGATGACACAAACACACCTATTGGATGCACAAGATTGAATAAAAACCCTAATTGGACAAGAATAAGACTAGCGAGGACGAAAATGACCTAAATGTTCCTCCAATGACACAAACACACCTATTGGATGCACAAGATTGCATAAAAACCCTAATTGGACAAGAATAAGACTAGGGGTGACGAAAATGACCTAAATGTTCCTCCAATGACACAAACACACCTATTGGATGCACAAGATTGCATAAAAACCCTAATTGGACAAGAATAAGACTAGGGATGACGAAAATGACCTAAATGTTCCTCCAATGACACAAACACACCTATTGGATGCACAAGATTGGATAAAAACCCTAATTGGACAAGAATAAGCCTAGGGAGGACGTAAATGACCTAAATGTTCGTCCAATGACACAAGTACACCTATCGGATGCACAAGATTGCATAAAAACCCTAATTGGACAAGAATAACACTAGGAAGGACGAAAATGACCTAAATGTTCCTCCAATGATACAAAGGAACTTATTGAATGCACAAGATTGGCTAAAAACCCTAATTGGACAAGAATAAGCCTAGGAAGGACGAAAATGACCTAAATGTTCATCCAATGACACAAACAGACATATTGGATGCACAAGATTGCTTAAAACCCTAATTGGACAAGAATAAGATTAGGGAGGACGAAAATGACCTAAATGTTCATCCAATGACACAAATGAACTTATTCGATGCACAAGATTGGTTAAAAACCCTAATTGGACAAGAATAAGCCTAGGGAGGACGAAAATGACCTAAATGTTCATCCAATGACACAAATGAACTTATTGGATGCACAAGATTGGGTAAAAACCCTAATTGGACAAGAATAAGCCTAGGGAGGGCGAAAATGACCTAAATGTTCATCCAATGACAGAAACACACCTATTGGATGCACAAGATTGCATAAAAACCCTAATTGGACAAGAATAAGACTAGAGAGGACGAAAATGACCTAAATTTTCCTCCAATGACACAAATGAACTTATTGGATGGACAAGGTTGGTTAAAAACCCTAATTGGACCAGAATAAGCCTAGGGAGGATGAAAATGACCTAAATGTTCATCCAATGACACAAATGAACTTATTGGATGCACAAGATTGGTTAAAAATCCTAATTGGACAATAATAAGCCTAGGGAGGACGAAAATGACCTAAATGTTCCTCCAATTACACAAATGAACTTATTGGATGCACAAGATTGGCTAAAAATCCTAATTGGACAAGAAAAAGCCTAGGGAGGACGAAAATAACCTAAATGTTCATCCAATGACGCAAATGAACTTATTGGATGCACAAGATTTGTTAAAAACCCCAATTGGACAAGAATAAGCCTAGGGAGGACGAAAATGACCTAAATGTTTATCCTATGACACAAATAAACTTATTGGATGCACATGATTGGTTAAAAACCCTAATTGGACAAGAATAAGCCTAGGGAGGACGAAAATGACCTAAATGTTCGTCCGATGACACAAACACACCTATTGGATGCACAAGATTGCATAAAAACCCTAATTGGACAAGAATAAGACTAGGGATGACGAAAATGACCTAAATGTTCCTCCAATGACACAAACACACCTATTGGATGCACAAGATTGCATAAAAACCCTAATTGGACAAGAATAAGACTAGGGATGACGAAAATGACCTAAATGTTCCTCCAATGACACAAACACACCTATTGGATGCACAAGATTGGTTAAAAACCCTAATTGGACAAGAATGAGCCTAGGGAGGACGTAAATTACCTAAATGTCCGTCCAATGACACAAACACACCTATTGGATGAACAAGATTGCATAAAAACCCTAATTGGACAAGAATAAGACTAGGGAGAACGAAAATGACCTAAATGTTCCTCCAATGTCACAAAGGAACTTATTGAATGCACAAGATTCGCTAAAAACCCTAATTGGACAAGAATAAGCCTAGGGAGGACGAAAATGACCTAAATGTTCATCCAATGACACAAACACACATATTGGATGCACAAGATTGCTTTAAACCCTAATTGGACATGAATAAGATTAGGGAGGACGAAAATGACCTAAATGTTCATCCAATGACACAAATGAACTTATTCGATGCACAAGATTGGTTAAAAACCCTAATTGGACAAGAATAAGCCTAGGGAGGACGAAAATGACCTAAATGTTCATCCAATGACACAAATGAACTTATTGGATGCACAAGATTGGGTAAAAACCCTAATTGGACAAGAATAAGCCTAGGGAGGGCGAAAATGACCTAAATGTTCATCCAATGACACAAACACACCTATTGGATGCACAAGATTGCACAAAAACCCTAATTGGAAAAGAATAAGACTAGAGAGGACGAAAATGACCTAAATTTTCCTCCAATGACACAAATGAACTTATTGGATGCACAAGGTTGGTTAAAAACCCTAATTGGACCAGAATAAGCCTAGGGAGGACGAAAATGACCTAAATGTTCATCCAATGACACAAATGAACTTATTGGATGCACAAGATTGGTTAAAAATCCTAATTGGACAAGAATAAGCCTAGGGAGGACGAAAATGACCTAAATGTTCCTCCAAAGACACAAATGAACTTATTGGATGCACAAGATTGGCTAAAAACCCTAATTGGACAAGACAAAGCCTAGGGAGGAAGAAAATGACCTAAATGTTCATCCAATGACACAAATGAACTTATTGGATGCACAAGATTGGTTAAAGACCCTAATTGGACAAGAATAAGCCTAGGGAGGGCGAAAATGACCTAAATGTTCATCCAATGACACAAACATACCAGTTGGATGCACAAGATTGCATAAAAACCCTAATTGGATAAGAATAAGACTAGGGAGGACGAAAATGACCTAAATGTTCCTCCAATGACACAAAGGAACTTATTGAATGCACAAGATTGGCTAAAATCCCTAATTTGACAAGAATAAGCTTAGGGAGGACGAAAATGACCTAAATGTTCATCCAATGACACAAATGAACTTATTGGATGCACAAGATTGGTTAAAAACCCTAATTGGACAAGAATAAGCCAAGGGAGGAGGAAAATGACCTAAATGTTTATCCAATGACACAAATAAACTTATTGGATGCACATGATTGGTTAAAAACCCTAATTGGACAAGAATAAGCCTAGGGAGGACGAAAATGACCTAAATGTTCGTCCGATGACACAAACACACCTATTGGATGCACAAGATTGAATAAAAACCCTAATTGGACAAGAATAAGACTAGCGAGGACGAAAATGACCTAAATGTTCCTCCAATGACACAAACACACCTATTGGATGCACAAGATTGCAGAAAAACCCTAATTGGACAAGAATAATACCTAGGGATGACGAAAATGACCTAAATGTTCCTCCAATGACACAAACACACCTATTGGATGCACAAGATTGCATAAAAACCCTAATTGGACAAGAATAAGACTAGGGATGAC
>JBBPBR010000133.1:1001204-1017792 GCA_037974775.1 Cicer pinnatifidum | reverse complement strand
GACACAAATGAACTTATTGGATGCACAAGATTGGTTAAAAACCCTAATTGGACAAGAATAAGCAGAGGGAGGACGAAAATGACCTAAATGTTCATCCAATGACACAAATGAACTTATTGGATGCACAAGATTTGTTAAAAACCCCAATTGGACAAGAATAAGCCTAGGGAGGACGAAAATGACCTAAATGTTTATCCAATGACACAAATAAACTTATTGGATGCACATGATTGGTTAAAAACCCTAATTGGACAAGAATAAGCCTAGGGAGGACGAAAATGACCTAAATGTTCGTCCGATGACACAAACACACCTATTGGATGCACAAGATTGAATAAAAACCCTAATTGGACAAGAATAATACTAGCGAGGATGAAAATGACCTAAATGTTCCTCCAATGACACAAACACACCTATTGGATGCACAAGATTGCATAAAACCCCTAATTGGACAAGAATAAGACTAGGGATGACGAAAATGACCTAAATGTTCCTCCAATGACACAAACACACCTATTGGATGCACAAGATTGCATAAAAACCCTAATTGGACAAGAATAAGACTAGGGATGACGAAAATGACCTAAATGTTCCTCCAATGACACAAACACACCTATTGGATGCACAAGAAATGTTAAAAACCCTAATTGGAGAAGAATAAGCCTAGGGATGACGTAAATGACCTAAATGTTCGTCCAATGACACAAACACACCTATTGGATGCACAAGATTGCATAAAAACCCTAATTGGACAAGAATAAGACTAGGGAGGACGAAAATGACCTAAATGTTCCTCCAATGACACAAAGGAACTTATTGAATGCACAAGATTGCTTAAAACCCTAATTGGACAAGAATAAGACTAGGGAGGACGAAAATGACCTAAATGTTCATCCAATGACACAAATGAACTTATTCGATGCACAAGATTTGTTAAAAACCCTAATTGGACAAGAATAAGCCTAGGGAGGACGAAAATGACCTAAATGTTCATCCAATGACACAAATGAACTTATTGGAGGCACAAGATTGGTTAAATACCCTAATTGGACAAGAATAAGCCTAGGGAGGGCGAAAATGACCTAAATGTTCGTCCAATGACACAAACACACCTATTGGATGCACAAGATTGCATAAAAACCCTAATTGGACAAGAATAAGACTAGGGAAGACGAAAATGACCTAAATGTTCCTCCAATGACACAAACACACCTATTGGATGCACAAGATTGCATAAAAACCCTAATTGGACGAGTATAAGACTAGGGAGGACGAAAATGACCTAAATGTTCATCCAATGACACAAATGAACTTATTGGATGCACAAGATTGGTTAAAAACCCTAATTGGACAAGAATAAGCCTAGGGAGGACGAAAATGACCTAAATGTTCATCCAATGACACAAATGAACTTATTGGATGCACAAGATTGGTTAAAAATCCTAATTGGACAAGAATAAGCCTAGGGAGGACGAAAATGACCTAAATGTTCATCCAATGACACAAATGAACTTATTGGAAGCACAAGATTGGTTAGAAACCCTAATTGGACAAGAATAAGCCTAGGGAGGACGAAAATGACCTAAATGTTCATCCAATGACACAAACACACCTATTGGATGCACAAGATTGCATAAAAACCCTAATTGGACAAGAATAAGACTAGGGAGGACGAAAATGACCTAAATGTTCATCCAATGACACAAATGAAGTTATTGGATGCACAAGATTGGTTAAAAACTCTAATTGGACAAGAATAAGACTAGGGAGGACGAAAATGACCTAAATGTTCACCCATTGACACAAATGAACTTATTGGATGCACAAGATTGGTTAAAAACCCTAATTGGACAAGAATAAGCCTAGGGAGGACGAAAATGACCTAAATGTTCGTCTAATGACACAAATGAACTTATTGGATGCACAAGATTGGTTAAAAACCCTAATTGGACAAGAATAAGCCTAGGGAGGATGAAAATGACCTAAATGTTCATCCAATGACACGAAGCAACTTATTGGATGCACATGATTGGTTAAAAATCCTAATTGGACAAGAATAAGCCTAGGGAGGACGAAAATTACCTAAATGTTCGTCTAATGACACAAATGAACTTATTGGATGCACAAGGTTGGTTAAAAACCCTAATTGGACAAGAATAAGCCTAGGGAGGACGAAAATGACCTAAATGTTCATCCAATGACACAAATGAACTTATTGGATGCACAAGATTGGTTAAAAACCCTAATTGGACAAGAATAAGCCTAGGGAGGACGAAAATGACCTAAATGTTCGTCCAATGACACAAACACACCTATTGGATGCACAAGATTGCATAAAAACCCTAATTGGACAAGAATAAGACTAGGGAGGACGAAAATGACCTAAATGTTGCGCCAATGACACAAACACACTTATTGGATGCACAAGATTGGTTAAAAACCCTAATTGGACAAGAATAAGCCTAGGGAGGACGAAAATGACCAAAATGTTCGTCCAATGACACAAACACACCTATTGGATGCACAAGATTGCATAAAAACCCTAATTGGACAAGAATAAGACTAGGGAGGACGAAAATGACCTAAATGTTCATCCAATGACACAAATGAACTTATTGGATGCACAAGATTGGTTAAAAACCCTAATTGGACAAGAATAAGCATAGGGAGGACGAAAATGACCTAAATGTTCATCCAATGACACAAACCCACATATTGGATGCTCAAGATTGCTTAAAACCCTAATTGGACAAGAATAAGACTAGGGAGGACGAAAATGACCTAAATGTTCATCCAATGACACAAATGAATTTATTGAATGCACAACATTGGTTAAAAACCCTAATCGGACAAGAATAAGCCTAGGGAGGACGAAAATGACCTAAATGTTCGTCCAATGACACAAACACACCTATTGGATGCACAAGATTGCATAAAAACCCTAATTGGACAAGAATAAGACTAGGGAGGACGAAAATGACCTAAATGTTCCTCCAATGACATAAATGAACTTATTGAATGCACAAGATTGGCTAAAAACCCTAATTGGACAAGAATAAGCCTAGGGAGGACGAAAATGACCTAAATGTTCATCCAATGACACAAATGAACTTATTGGATGCACAAGATTGGTTAAAAACCCTAATTGGACAAGAATAAGCCTAGGGAGGAAAAACATGACCTAAATGTTCATCCAATGACACAAATGAACTTATTTGATGCACATGATTGGTTAAAAACCCTAATTGGACAAGAATAAGCCTAGGGAGGACGAAAATGACCTAAATGTTCGTCCAATGACACAAACACACCTATTGGATGCACAAGATTGCATAAAAACCCTAATTGGACAAGAATAAGACTAGGGAGGACGAAAATGACCTAAATATTCCTCCAATGACACAAACACACCTATTGGATGCACAAGATTGCATAAAAACCCTAATTGGACAAGAATAAGACTAGGGAGGACGAAAATGAACTAAATGTTCATCCAATGACATAAATGAACTTATTGGATGCACAAGATTGTTTAAAAACCCTAATTGGACAAGAATAAGCCTAGGGAGGACGAAAATGACCTAAATGTTCGTCCAATGACACAAACACACCTATTGGATGCACAAGATTGCATAAAAACCCTAATTGGACAAGAATAAGACTAGGGAGGACGAAAATGACCTAAATGTTCCTCCAATGACACAAACACACCTATTGGATGCACAAGATTGCATAAAAACCCTAATTGGACAAGAATAAGACTACGGAGAACGAAAATGACCTAAATGTACATCCAATGACACAAATGAACTTATTGAATGCACAAGATTGGTTAAAAACCCTAATCGGACAAGAATAAGCCTAGGGAGGACGAAAATGACCTAAATGTTCGTCCAATGACACAAACACACCTATTGGATGCACAAGATTGCATAAAAACCCTAATTGGACAAGAATAAGACTAGGGAGGACGAAAATGACCTAAATGTTCCTCCAATGTCACAAACACACCAATTGGATGCACAAGATTGCATAAAAACCCTAATTGGACAAGAATAAGCATAGGGAGGACGAAAATGACCTAAACGTTCATCCAATGACACAAACCCACATATTGGATGCACAAGATTGCTTAAAACCCTAATTGGACAAGAATAAGACTAGGGAGGACGAAAATGACCTAAATGTTCATCCAATGACACAAATGAACTTATTGAATGCACAAGATTGGTTAAAAACCCTAATCGGACAAGAATAAGCCTAGGGAGGACGAAAATGACCTAAATGTTCGTCCAATGACACAAACACACCTATTGGATGCACAAGATTGCATAAAAACCCTATATGGACAAGAATAAGACTAGGGAGGACGAAAATGACCTAAATGTTCATCCAATGACACAAATGAACTTATTGGATGCACAAGATTGGTTAAAAACCCTAATTGGACAAGAATAAGCCTAGGGAGGACGAAAATGACCTAAATGTTCGTCCAATGACACAAACACACCTATTGGATGCAAAAGATTGCATAAAACCCTAATAGGACAAGAATAAGACTAGGGAGGACGAAAATGACCTAAATGTTCATCCAATGACACAAATGAACTTATTGGATGCACAAGATTGGTTAAAAACCCTAATTGGACAAGAATAAGCATAGGGAGGACGAAAATGACCTAAATGTTCATCCAATGAAACAAACACACATATTCGATGCACAAGATTGCTTAAAATCCTAATTGGACAAGAATAAGACTAGGGATGACGGAAATGACCTAAATGTTCATCTAATGACACAAATGAACTTATTGGATGCACAAGATTGGTTAAAAACCCTAATTCGATAAGAATAAGCCTAGGGAGGACGAAAATGACCTAAATGTTCATCCAATGACACAAATGAACTTATTGTATGCCCAAGATTGGTTAAAAACCCTAATTGGACAAGAATAAGCATAGGGAAGACGAATATGACCTAAACGTTCGTCCAATGACACAAACACACCTATTGGATGCACAAGATTGCATAAAAACCCTAATTGGACAAGAATAAGACTAGGGAGGACGAAAATGACCTAAATGTTCCTCCAATGACACAAACACACCTATTGGATGCACAAGATTGCATAAAAACCCTAATTGGACAAGAATAAGACTAGGGAGGACGAAAATGACCTAAATGTTCATCCAATGACACAAATGAACTTATTGTATGCCCAAGATTGGTTAAAAACCCTAATTGGACAAGAATAAGCATAGGGAGGACGAAAATGACCTAAATGTTCATCCAATGACACAAACACACATATTGGATGCACAAGATTGCTTAAAACCCTAATTGGACAAGAATAAGACTAGGGAGGACGAAAATGACCTAAATGTTCATCCAATGACACAAATGAACTTATTCGATGCACAAGATTGGTTAAAAACCCTAATTGGACAAGAATAAGCCTAGGGAGGACGAAAATGACCTAAATGTTCATCCAATGACACAAATGAACTTATTGGATGCACAAGATTGGGTAAAAACCCTAATTGGACAAGAATAAGCCTAGGGAGGGCGAAAATGACCTAAATGTTCATCCACTGACACAAACACACCTATTGGATGCACAAGATTGCACAAAAACCCAAATTGGAAAAGAATAAGACTAGAGAGGACGAAAATGACCTAAATTTTCCTCCAATGACACAAATGAACTTATTGGATGCACAAGGTTGGTTAAAAACCCTAATTGGACCAGAATAAGCCTAGGGAGGACGAAAATGACCTAAATGTTCATCCAATGACACAAATGAACTTATTGGATGCACAAGATTGGTTAAAAATCCTAATTGGACAAGAATAAGCCTAGGGAGGACGAAAATGACCTAAATGTTCCTCCAAAGACACAAATGAACTTATTGGATGCACAAGATTGGCTAAAAACCCTAATTGGACAAGACAAAGCCTAGGGAGGAAGAAAATGACCTAAATGTTCATCCAATGACACAAATGAACTTATTGGATGCACAAGATTGGTTAAAGACCCTAATTGGACAAGAATAAGCCTAGGGAGGGCGAAAATGACCTAAATGTTCATCCAATGACACAAACATACCTATTGGATGCACAAGATTGCATAAAAACCCTAATTGGATAAGAATAAGACTAGGGAGGACGAAAATGACCTAAATGTTCCTCCAATGACACAAAGGAACTTATTGAATGCACAAGATTGGCTAAAAACCCTAATTTGACAAGAATAAGCCTAGGGAGGACGAAAATGACCTAAATGTTCATCCAATGACACAAATGAACTTATTGGATGCACAAGATTGGTTAAAAACCCTAATTGGACAAGAATAAGCCAAGGGAGGAGGAAAATGACCTAAATGTTTATCCAATGACACAAATAAACTTATTGGATGCACATGATTGGTTAAAAACCCTAATTGGACAAGAATAAGCCTAGGGAGGACAAAAATGACCTAAATGTTCGTCCGATGACACAAACACACCTATTGGATGCACAAGATTGAATAAAAACCCTAATTGGACAAGAATAAGACTAGCGAGGACGAAAATGACCTAAATGTTCCTCCAATGACACAAACACACCTATTGGATGCACAAGATTGCATAAAAACCCTAATTGGACAAGAATAATAACTAGGGATGACGAAAATGACCTAAATGTTCCTCCAATGACACAAACACACCTATTGGATGCACAAGATTGCATAAAAACCCTAATTGGACAAGAATAAGACTAGGGATGACCAAAATGACCTAAATGTTCCTCCAATGACACAAACACACCTATTGGATGCACAAGATTGGTTAAAAACCCTAATTGGACAAGAATAAGCCTAGGGAGGACGAAAATGACCTAAATGTTCGTCCAATGACACAAACACACCTATTGGATGCACAAGATTGCATAAAAACCCTAATTGGACAAGAATAAGACTAGGGAGGACGAAAATGACCTAAATGTTCCTCCAATGACACAAACACACCTATTAGATGCACAAGATTGCATAAAAACCCTAATTGGACAAGACTAAGCCTAGGGAGGACGAAAATGACCTAAATGTTCATCCAATGACACAAATGAACTTATTGGATGCACAAGATTGGTTAAAAACCCTAATTGGACAAGAATAAGCCTAGGGAGGACGAAAATGACCTAAATGTTCATCCAATGACACAAACACACCTATTGGATGCACAAGATTGGTTAAAAACCCTAATTGGACAAGAATAAGCATTGGGAGGACGAAAATGACCTAAATGTTCATCCAGTGACACAAACTCACCTATTGGATACACAAGATTGGTTAGAAACCCTAATTGGACAAGAATAAGCCTAGGGAGGACGAAAATGACCTAAATTTTCATCCAATGACACAATTGAACTTATTGGATGCACAAGATTTGTTAAAAACCCTAATGGGACAAGAATAAGCCTAGGGAGGACGAAAAAGACCTAAATGTTCATCCAATGTCACAAACACACCTATTGGATGCACAAGATTGGTTAGAAACCCTAATTGGACAAGAATAAGCCTAGGGAGGACGAAAATGACCTAAATGTTCACCCAATGACACAAATGAACTTATTGGATGCACAAGATTGGTTAAAAACCCTAATTGGACAAGATTAAGCCTAGGGAGGACGAAAATGACCTAAATGTTAATCCAATGACACAAATGAACTTATTGGATGCACAAGATTGGTTAAAAACCCTAATTGGACAAGAATAAGCCTAGGGAGGACGAAAATGACCTAAATGTTCATCCAATGACACAAATGAACTTATTGGATGCACAAGATTGGTTAAAAACCCTAATTGGACAAGAATAAGCCTAGGGAGGACGAAAATGACCTAAATGTTAATCCAATGACACAAACACACCTATTGGATGCCCAAGATAGGTTAGAAACCCTAATTGGACAAGAATAAGCGTAGGGAGGACAAAAATGACCTAAATGTCCATCCAATGACACAAATGAACTTATTGGATGCACAAGATTGGTTAAAAACCCTAATTGGACAAGAATAAGCCTAGGGAGGACGAAAATGACCTAAATGTTCGTCCAATGCCACAAATGAACTTATTGGATGCACAAGATTGGTTAAAAACCCTAATTGGACAAGAATAAGCCTAGGGAGGACGAAAATGACCTAAATGTTAATCCAATGACACAAATGAACTTATTGGATGCACAAGATTGGTTAAAAACCCTAATTGGACAAGAATAAGCCTAGGGAGGACGAAAATGACCTAAATGTTCATCCAATGACACAAACACACCTATTGGATGCACAAGATTGGTTAAAAACCCTAATTGGACAAGAATAAGCATAGGTAGGATGAAAATGACCTAAATGTTCATCCAATGACACAAACACACCTATTGGATGCACAAGATGGGTTAAAAACCCTAATTGGACAAGAATAAGCCTAGGGAGGACGAAAATGACCTAAATGTTAATCCAATGACACAAATTAACTTATTGGATGCACAAGATTGGTTAAAAACCCTAATTGGACAAGAATAAGCCTAGGGAGGACGAAAATGACCTAAATGCTAATCCAATGACACAACTCAACTTATTGGATGCACAAGATTGGTTAAAAACCCTAATTGGGCAAGAATAAGCCTAGGGAGGACGAAAATGACCTAAATGTTAATCCAATTACACAAATGACCTTATTAGATGCACAAGATTGGTTAAAAACCCTAATTGGACAAGAATAAGCCTAGGGAGGACGAAAATGACCTAATTGATCATCCAATGACACAAACACACCTATTGGATGCACAAGATTGGTTAAAAACCCTAATTGGACAAGAATATGCCTAGGGAGGACGAAAATGATCTAAATATTAATTCAATGACACAAACAAAGTTATTGGATGCACAATATTGGTTAAAAACCCTAATTGGACAAGAATAAGCCTAGGGAGGACGAAAATGACCTAATTGATCATCCAATGACACAAACACACCTATTGGAAGCACAAGATTGGTTAAAAACCCTAATTGGACAAGAATATGCCTAGGGAGGACGAAAAAGACCTAAATGTTAATCCAATGACACAAATGAACTTATTGGATGCACAAGATTGGTTAAAAACCCTAATTGGACAAGAATAAGCCTAGGGAGGACGAAAATGACCTAAATGTTCATCCAATGACACAAACACACATATTGGATGCACAAGATTACTTAAAACCCTAATTGGACAAGAATAAGCCTAGGGAGGACGAAAATGACCTAAATGTTCATCCAATGACACAAATGAACTTATTGGATGCACAAGATTGGTTAAAAACCCTAATTGGACAAGAATAAGCCTAGGGAGGACGAAAATGACCTAAACGTTTATCCAATGACACAAACACACCTATTGGATGCACAAGATTGCATAAAAACCCTAATTGGACAAGAATAAGACTAGGGAGGACGAAAATGACCTAAATGTTCATCCAATGACACAAATGAACTTATTGGATGCACAAGATTGGTTAAAAACCCTATTTGGACAAGAATAAGCCTAGGGAGGACGAAAATGACCTAAATGTTCGTCCAAGGACACAAACACACGTATTGGATGCACAAGATTGCATAAAAACCCTAATTGGACAAGAATAAGACTAGGGAGGACGAAAATGACCTAAATGTTCCTCCAATGACACAAACACACCTATTGGATGCACAAGATTGCATAAAAACCCTAATTCTACAAGAATAAGACTAGGGAGGACGAAAATGACCTAAATGTTCATCCAATGACACAAATGAACTTATTGGATGCACAAGATTGGTTAAAAACCCTAATTGGACAAGAATAAGCCTAGGGAGGACGAAAATGACCTAAATGTTCGTCCAATGACACAAACACACCTATTGGATGCACAAGATTGCATAAAAACCCTAATTGGACAAGAATAAGACTAGGGAGGACGAAAATGACCTAAATGTTCCTCCAATGACACAAACACACCTATTGGATGCACAAGATTATATAAAAACCCTAATCGGACAAGAATAAGCCTAGGGAGGACGAAAATGACCTAAATGTTCGTCCAATGACACAAACACACCTATTGGATGTACAAGATTGCATAAAAACCCTAATTGGACAAGAATAAGACTAGGGAGGACGAAAATGACCTAAATGTTCCTCCAATGACACAAACACACCTATTGGATGCACAAGATTGGTTAAAAACCCTAATTGGACAAGAATAAGCCTAGGGAGGACGAAAATGACCTAAATGTTCGTCCAATGACACAAACACACCTATTGGATGCACAAGATTGGTTAAAAACCCTAATTGGACAAGAATAAGCCTAGGGAGGACGAAAATGACCTAAATGTTCATCCAATGACACAAACACACATATTGGATGCACAAGATTGGTTAAAAACCTTAATTGGACAAGAATAAGCCTAGGGAGGACGAAAATGACCTAAATGTTCATCCAATGACACAAATCAACTTATTGGATGCACATGATTGGTTAAAAACCCAAATTCGACAAGAATAAGCCTAGGGAGGACGCAAATGACCTAAATGTTCATCCAATGACACAAATGAACTTATTGGATGCATAAGATTGGTTAAAAACCCTAATTGGACAAGAATAAGCATAGGGAGGACGAAAATGACCTAAATGTTCATCCAATGACACAAACACACATATTGGATGCACAAGATTGGTTAAAAACCCTAATTGGACAAGAATAAGCCTAGGGAGGACGAAAATGACCTAAATGTTCGTCCAATGACACAATCACACCTATTGGATGCACAAGATTTCATAAAAACCCTAATTGGACAATAATAAGACTAGGGAGGACGAAAATGACCTAAATGTTCCTCCAATGACACAAACACACCTATTGGATGCACAAGATTGGTTAAAAACCCTAATTGGACAAGAATAAGCCTAGGGAGGACGAAAATGACCTAAATGTTCGTCCAATGACACAAACACACCTATTGGATGCACAAGATTGCATAAAAACCCTAATTGGACAAGAATAAGACTAGGGAGGACGAAAATGACCTAAATGTTCCTCCAATGACACAAATGAACTTATTGAATGGACAAGATTGGCTAAAAACCCTAATTGGACAAGAATAAGCCTAGGGAGGACGAAAATGACCTAAATGTTCAACCAATGACACAAATGAACTTATTGGATGCACAAGATTGGCTAAAAACCCTAATTGGACAAGAATAAGCCTAGGGAGGACGAAAATGACCTAAATGTTCAACCAATGACAGAAATGAACTTATTGTATGCACAAGGTTGGTTAAAAACCCTAATTGGTCAAGAATAAGCCTAGGGAGGACGAAAATGACCTAAATGTTCATCCAATGACACAAACACACATATTGGATGCACAAGATTGCTTAAAACCCTAATTGGACAAGAATAAGACTAGGGAGGACGAAAATGACCTAAATGTTCATCCAATGACACAAATGAACTTATTGGATGCACAAGATTGGTTAAAAACCCTAATTGGACAAGAATAAGCCTAGGGATGATGAAAATGACCTAAATGTTCAACCAATGACACAAATGAACTTATTGGATGCACAAGGTTGGTTAAAGACCCTAATTGGACAAGAATAAGCCTAGGGAGGACGAAAATGACCTAAATGTTCGTCCAATGACACAAACACACCTATTGGATGCACAAGATTGCATAAAAACCCTAATTGGACAAGAATAAGACTAGGGAGGACGAAAATGACCTAAATGTTCCTCCAATGACACAAACACACCTATTGGATGCACAAGATTGGTTAAAAACCCTAATTGGACAAGAATAAGCCTAGGGAGGACGAAAATGACCTAAATGTTCGTCCAATGACACAAACACACCTATTGGATGCACAAGATTGGTTAAAAACCCTAATTGGACAAGAATAAGCCTAGGGAGGACGAAAATGACCTAAATGTTCATCCAATGACACAAACACACATATTGGATGCACAAGATTGGTTAAAAACCTTAATTGGACAAGAATAAGCCTAGGGAGGACGAAAATGACCTAAATGTTCATCCAATGACACAAATCAACTTATTGGATGCACATGATTGGTTAAAAACCCAAATTCGACAAGAATAAGCCTAGGGAGGACGCAAATGACCTAAATGTTCATCCAATGACACAAATGAACTTATTGGATGCATAAGATTGGTTAAAAACCCTAATTGGACAAGAATAAGCATAGGGAGGACGAAAATGACCTAAATGTTCATCCAATGACACAAACACACATATTGGATGCACAAGATTGGTTAAAAACCCTAATTGGACAAGAATAAGCCTAGGGAGGACGAAAATGACCTAAATGTTCGTCCAATGACACAATCACACCTATTGGATGCACAAGATTTCATAAAAACCCTAATTGGACAATAATAAGACTAGGGAGGACGAAAATGACCTAAATGTTCCTCCAATGACACAAACACACCTATTGGATGCACAAGATTGGTTAAAAACCCTAATTGGACAAGAATAAGCCTAGGGAGGACGAAAATGACCTAAATGTTCGTCCAATGACACAAACACACCTATTGGATGCACAAGATTGCATAAAAACCCTAATTGGACAAGAATAAGACTAGGGAGGACGAAAATGACCTAAATGTTCCTCCAATGACACAAAGGAACTTATTGAATGCACAAGATTGGCTAAAAACACTAATTGGACAAGAATAAGCCTAGGGAGGACGAAAATGACCTAAATGTTCATCCAATGACACAAATGAACTGATTGGATGCACAAGATTGGTTAAAAACCCTAATTGGACAAGAATAAGCCTAGGGAGGACGAAAATGACCTAAATGTTCATACAATGACACAAAGCAACTTATTGGATGCACATGATTGGTTAAAAACCCTAATTGGACAAGAATAAGCCTAGGGAGGACGAAAATGACCTAAATGTTCGTCTAATGACACAAATGAACTTATTGGATGCACAAGATTGGTTAAAAACCCCAATTGGACAAGAATAAGCCTAGGGAGGACGAAAATGACCTAAATGTTCGTCCAATGACACAAACACACCTATTGGATGCACAAGATTGCATAAAAACCCTAATTGGACAAGAATAAGACTAGGGAGGACGAAAATGACCTAAATGTTCCTCCAATGACACAAATAAACTTATTGGATGCACAAGATTGGTTAAAAACCCTAATTGGACAAGAATAAGCATAGGGAGGACGAAAATGACCTAAATGTTCATCCAATGACACCAACCCACATAGTGGATGCACAAGATTGCTTAAAACCCAAATTGGACAAGAATAAGACTAGGGAGGACGAAAATGACCTAAATGTTCATCCAATGACACAAATGAACATATTGGACGCACAAGATTGGTTAAAAACCCTAATCGGACAAGAATAAGCCTAGGGAGGACGAAAATGACCTAAATGTTCGTCCAATGACACAAACACACCTATTGGATGCACAAGATTGCATAAAAACCCTAATTGGACAAGAATAAGCCTAGGGAGGACGAAAATGACCTAAATGTTCATCCAATGACACAAATGAACTTATTGGATGCACAAGATTGGTTAAAAACCCTAATTGGACAAGAATAAGCCTAGGGAGGACGAAAATGACCTAAATGTTCATCCAATGACACAAATGAACTTATTGGATGCACAAGATTGGTTAAAAACCCTAATTGGACAAGAATAAGCCTAGGGAGGACGAAAATGACCTAAATGTTCATCCAATGACACAAATGAACTTATTGGATGCACAAGATTGGTTAAAAACCCTAATTGGACAAGAATAAGCCTAGGGACGACGAAAATGTCCTAAATGTTCGTCCAATGACACAAACACACCTATTGGATGCAAAAGATTGCATAAAAACGCTAATTGGACAAGAATAAGACTAGGGAGGACGAAAATGACTTAAATGTTCCTCCAATGACACAAACACCTATTGGATGCACAAGATTGGTTAAAAATCCTAATTGGACAAGAATAAGCCTAGGGAGGACGAAAGTGTCATAAATGTTCCTCCAATGACACAAATGAACTTATTGGTTGCACAAGATTGTCTAAAACCCCTAATTGGACAAGAATAAGCCTAGGGAGGACGAAAATGACCTAAATGTTCATCCAATGAGACATATGAACTAATTGGTTGCACAAGATTGGCTAAAACCCCTAATTGGACAAGAATAAGCCTAGGGAGGACGAAAATGACCTAAATGTTCATCCGATGACACAAATGAACTTATTGGATGCACAAGATTGGTTAAAAACCCTAATTGTACAAGAATAAGCCTAGGGAGGACGAAAATGACCTAAATGTTCATCCAATGACACAAATGAACTTATTGGATGCACAAGATTGGTTAAAAACCCTAATTGGACAAGAATAAGCCTAGGGAGGACGAAAATGACCTAAATGTTCGTCCAATGACACAAACACACCTATTGGATGCACAAGATTGCATAAAAACCCTAATTGGACAAGAATAAGACTAGGGAGGATGAAAATGACCTAAATGTTCATCCAATGACACAAATGAACTTATTGGATGCACAATATTGGTTAAAAACCCTAATTGGACAAGAATAAGCATAGGGAGGACGAAAATGACCTAAATGGTCATCCAATGACACAAACACACATATTGGATGCACAAGTTGCTTAAAACCCTAATTAGACAAGAATAAGACTAGGGAGGACAATAATGACCTAAATGTTCATCCAATGACACAAATGAACTTATTCGATGCACAAGATTGGTTAAAAACCCTAATTGGACAAGAATAAGCCTAGGGAGGACGAAAATGACATAAATGTTCCTCCAATGACACAAATGAACTTATTGGATGCACAAGATTGGCTAAAAACCCTAATTGGACAAGAATAAGCCTAGGGAGGACGAAAATGACCTAAATGTTCATCCAATGACACAAATGAACTTATTGGATGCACAAGATTGGTTTAAAACCCTAATTGGACAAGAATAAGCCTAGGGAGGACGTAAATGACCTAAATGTTCGTCCAATGACACAAACACACCTATTGGATGCACAAGATTGCATAAAAACCCTAATTGGACAAGAATAAGACTAGGGAGGACGAAAATGACCTAAATGTTCATCCAATGACACAAATGAACTTATTCGATGCACAAGATTGGTTAAAAACCCTAATTGGACAAGAATAATACCTAGGGATGACGAAAATGACCTAAATGTTCCTCCAATGACACAAACACACCTATTGGATGCACAAGATTCCATAAAAACCCTAATTGGACAAGAATAAGACTAGGGATGACCAAAATGACCTAAATGTTCCTCCAATGACACAAACACACCTATTGGATGCACAAGATTGGTTAAAAACCCTAATTGGACAAGAATAAGCCTAGGGAGGACGAAAATGACCTAAATGTTCGTCCAATGACACAAACACACCTATTGGATGCACAAGATTGCATAAAAACCCTAATTGAACAAGAATAAGACTAGGGAGGACGAAGATGACCTAAATATTCGTCCAATGACACAAACACACCTATTGGATGCACAAGATTGCATAAAAACCCTAATTGGACAAGAATAAGACTAGGGAGGACGAAAATGACCTAAATGTTCCTCCAATGACACAAACACACCTATTGGATGCGCAAGATTGCATAAAAACCCTAATTGGACAAGAATAAGACTAGGGAGGACGAAAATGACCTAAATGTTCATCCAATGACACAAATGAACTTATTGGATGCACAAGATTGGTTAAAAACCCTAATTGGACAAGAATAAGGCTAGGGAGGACGAAAATGACCTAAATGTTTGTCCAATGACACAAACACACCTATTGGATGCACTAGATTGCATAAAACCCTTATTGGACAAGAATAAGACTAGGGAGGACGAAAATGACCTAAATGTTCGTCCAATGACACAAACACACCTATTGGATGCACAAGATTGCATAAAAACCCTAATTGGACAAGAATAAGCCTAGGGAGGACGAAAATGACCTAAATGTTCGTCCAATGACACAAACACACCTATTGGATGCACAAGATTGCATAAAAACCCTAATTGGACAAGAATAAGCCTAGGGAGGACGAAAATGACCTAAATGTTCATCCAATGACACAAATGAACTTATTGGATGCACAAGATTGGTTAAAAACCCTAATTGGACAAGAATAAGCCTAGGGTGGACGAAAATGACCTAAATGTTCATCCAATGACACAAACACACCTATTGGATGCACAAGATTGTATAAAAACCCTAATTCGACAAGAATAAGACTAGGGAGGACGAAAATGACCTAAATGTTCCTCCAATGACACAAACACACCTATTGGATGCACAGGATTGCATAAAAACCCTAATTGGACAAGAATAAGCCTAGGGTGGCAGAAAATGACCTAAATGTTCGTCCAATTACACAAACACACCTATAGGATGCACAAGATTGGTTAAAAACCCTAATTGGACAAGAACAAGCCTAGGGAGGACGAAAATAACCTAAATGTTCATCCAAT
>JBBPBR010000133.1:968053-1001194 GCA_037974775.1 Cicer pinnatifidum | reverse complement strand
GACAAGAATAAAACTAGGGAGGACGAAAATGACCTAAATGTTCCTACAATGACACAAACACACCTATTGGATGCATAAGATTGCATAAAAACCCTAATTGGACAAGAATAAGACTAGGGAGAACGAAAATGACCTAAATGTTCATCCAATGACACAAATGAACTTATTGGATGCACAAGATTGGTTGAAAACCCTAATTGGACAAGGATAAGCCTAGGGAGGACGAAAATGACCTAAATGTTCATCCAATGACACAAATGAACTTATTGGATGCACAAGATTGGTTAAAAACCCTAATTGGACAAGAATAAGCCTAGGGAGGACGAAAATGACCTAAATGTTCATCCCATGACACAAATGAACTTTTTGGATGCACAAGATTGGTAAAAAACCCTAATTGGACAAGAATAAGCCTAGGGAGGACGAAAATGACCTAAATGTTCATCCAATGACACAAATGAACTTATTGGATGCACAAGATTGGTTAAAAACCCTAATTGGACAAGAATAAGCCTAGGGAGGACGAAAATGACCTAAATGTTCATCCAATGACACAAATGACCTTATTGGATGCACAAGATTGGTTAAAAACCTTAATTGTACAAGAATAAGCCTAGGGAGGACGAAAATGACCTATATGTTCATCCAATGACACAAATGAACTTATTGGATGCACAAGATTGGTTAAAAACCCTAATTGGACAAGAATAAGCCAAGGGAGGACGAAAATGACCTAAATGTTCATCCAATGACACAAATGAACTTATGGAATGCACAAGATTGGTTAAAAACCCTAATTGGACAAGAATAAGCCTAGGGAGGACGAAAATGACCTAAATGTTCATCCAATGACACAAATGAACTTATTGGATGCACAAGATTGGTTAAAAACCCTAATTGGACAAGAATAAGCCTAGGGAGGACGAAAATGACCTAAATGTTCATCCAATGACACAAATGAACTTATTGGATGCACAAGATTTGTTGAAAACCCTAATTGGACAAGAATAAGCCTAGGGAGGACGAAAATGACCTAAATGTTCATCCAATGACACAAATGAACTTATTGGATGCACAAGATTGGTTAAAAACCCTAATTGGACAAGAATAAGCCTAGGGTGGATGAAAATGACCTAAATGTTTATCCAATGACACAAAGGAACTTATTGGATGCACAAGATTGGTTAAAAACCCTAATTGGACAAGAATAAGCCTAGGGAGGACGAAAATGACCTAAATGTTCATCCAATGACACAAACACACCTATTGGATGCACAAGATTGGTTAAAAACCCTAATTGGACAAGAATAAGCCTAGGGAGGACGAAAATGACTTAAATGTTCATCCAATGACACAAATGAACTTATTGGATGCATAAGATTGGTTAAAAACCCTAATTGGACAAGAATAAGCTTAGGGTGGACGAAAATGACCTAATTGTTCATCCAATGACACAAATGAACTTATTGGATGCACAAGATTGGTTAAAAACCCTAATTGGACAAGAATAAGCCTAGGGAGGACGAAAATGACCTAAATGTTCATCCAATGACACAAACACACCTATTGGATGCACAAGATTGTATAAAAACCCTAATTCGACAAGAATAAGACTAGGGAGGACGAAAATGACCTAAATGTTCCTCCAATGACACAAACACACCTATTGGATGCACAGGATTGCATAAAAACCCTAATTGGACAAGAATAAGCCTAGGGTGGCAGAAAATGACCTAAATGTTCGTCCAATTACACAAACACACCTATAGGATGCACAAGATTGGTTAAAAACCCTAATTGGACAAGAACAAGCCTAGGGAGGACGAAAATAACCTAAATGTTCATCCAATTACACAAACACACATATTGGATGCACAAGATTGCTTAAAACCCTAATTGGACAAGAATAAGACTAGGGATGACGAAAATGACCTAAATGTTCATCCAATGACACAAATGAACTTATTGGATGAACAAGATTGGTTAAAAACCCTAATTGGACAAGAATAAGCCTAGGGAGGACCAAAATGACCTAAATGTTCGTCCAATGACACAAACACACCTATTGGATGCACAAGATTGCATAAAAACCCTAATTGGACAAGAATAAAACTAGGGAGGACGAAAATGACCTAAATGTTCCTACAATGACACAAACACACCTATTGGATGCATAAGATTGCATAAAAACCCTAATTGGACAAGAATAAGACTAGGGAGAACGAAAATGACCTAAATGTTCATTCAATGACACAAATGAACTTATTGGATGCACAAGATTGGTTGAAAACCCTAATTGGACAAGAATAAGCCTAGGGAGGACGAAAATGACCTAAATGTTCATCCAATGACACAAATGAACTTATTGGATGCACAAGATTGGTTAAAAACCCTAATTGGACAAGAATAAGCCTAGGGAGGACGAAAATGACCTAAATGTTCATCCAATGACACAAACACACCTATTGGATGCACAAGATTGCCTAAAAACCCTAATTGGACAAGAATAAGTCTAGGGAGGACGAAAATGACCTAAATGTTCGTCCAATGAAACAAACACACCTATTGGATGCACAAGATTGGATAAAAACCCTAATTGGACAAGAATAAGACTAGGGAGGACGAAAATGACCTAAATGTTCCTCCAATGACACAAAGGAACTTATTGAATGCACAAGGTTGGCTAAAAACCCTAATTGGACAAGAATAAGCCTAGGGAGGACGAAAATGACCTAAATGTTCATCCAATGACACAAATGAACTTATTGGATGCACAAGATTGGTTAAAAACCCTAATTGGACAAGAATAAGCCTAGGGAGGACGAAAATGACCTAAATGTTCATACAATGACACAAAGCAACTTATTGGATGCACATGATTGGTTAAAAACCCTAATTGGACAAGAATAAGCCTAGGGAGGACGTAAATGACCTAAATGTTCGTACAATGACACAAAGCAACTTATTGGATGCACATGATTGTTTAAAAACCCTAATTGGACAAGAATAAGCCTAGGGAGGACGAAAATGACCTAAATGATCATCCAATGACACAAATGAACTTATTGGATGCACAAGATTTGTTAAAAACCCTAATTGGACAAGAATAAGCCTAGGGAGGACGAAAATGACCTAAATGTTCATCCAATGACACAAATAAACTTATTGGATGCACATGATTGGTTAAAAACCCTAATTGGATAAGAATAAGCCTAGGGAGGACGAAAATGACCTAAATGTTCGTCCGATGACACAACCACACCTATTGGATGCACAAGATTGCATAAAAACCCTAATTGGACAAGAATAAGACTAGGTAGGACGAAAATGACCTAAATGTTCATCCAATGACACAAATGAACTTATTGGATGCACAAGATTGGTTAAAAACCTTAATTGGACAAGAATAAGCATAGGGAGGACGAAAATGACCTAAATGTTCATCCAATGACACAAACACACATATTGGATTCACAAGATTGCTTAAAACCCTAATTGGACAAGAATAAGACTAGGGAGGACGAAAATGACCTAAATGTTCATCCAATGACACAAATGAACTTATTGGATGCACAAGATTGGTTAAAAACCCTAATTGGAAAATAATAAGCCTAGGGAGGACGAAAATGACCTAAATGTTCGTCCAATGACACAAACACACCTATTGGATGCACAAGATTGCATAAAAACCCTAATTGGACAAGAATAAGACTAGGGAGGACGAAAATGACCTAAATGTTCCTCCAATGACACAAACACACCTATTGGATGCACAAGATTGGTTAAAAACCATAATTGGACAAGAATAAGCCTAGGGAGGACGAAAATGACCTAAATGTTCCTCCAATGACACAAACACACCTATTGGATGCACAAGATTGGTTAAAAACCATCATTGGAAAAGAATAAGCCTAGGGAGGACGAAAATGACCTAAATGTTCATCCAATGACACAAATGAACTTATTCGATGCACAAGATTGGTTAAAAACTCTAATTGGACAAGAATAAGCCTAGGGAGGATGAAAATGACCTAAATGTTCAACCAATGACACAAATGAACTTATTGGATGCACAAGGTTGGTTAAAAACCTTAATTGGACAAGAATAAGCCTAGGGAGGACGAAAATGACCTAAATGTTCGTCCAATGACACAAACACACCTATTGGATGCACAAGATTGCATAAAAACCCTAATTGGACAAGAATAAGACTAGGGAGGACGAAAATGACCTAAATGTTCCTCCAATGACACAAAGGAACTTATTGAATGCACAAGATTGGCTAAAACCCTAATTGGACAAGAATAAGCCTACGGAGGACGAAAATGACCTAAATGTTCCTCCAATGACACAAATGAACTTATTGGATGCACAAGATTTGCTAAAAACCCTAATTGGACAAGAAAAAGCCTAGGGAGGACGAAAATGACCTAAATGATCATCCAATGACACAAATGAACTTATTGGATGCACAAGATTAGTTAAAAACCCTAATTGGACAAGAATAAGCCTAGGGAGGACGAAAATGACCTAAATGTTCATCCAATTACACAAATAAACTTATTGGATGCACATGATTGGTTAAAAACCCTAATTGGACAAGAATAAGCATAGGGAGGACGAAAATGACCTAAATGTTCGTCCGATGACACAAACACACCTATTGGATGCACAAGATTGAATAAAAACCCTAATTGGACAAGAATAAGACTAGCGAGGACGAAAATGACCTAAATGTTCCTCCAATGACACAAACACACCTATTGGATGCACAAGATTGCATAAAAAACCCTAATTGGACAAGAATAAGACTAGGGATGACGAAAATGCCCTAAATGTTCCTCCAATGACACAAACACACCTATTGGATGCACAAGATTGCGTAAAAACCCTAATTGGACAAGAATAAGACGAGGGATGATGAATATGACCTAAATGTTCCTCAAATGACACAAACACACCTATTGGATGCTCAAGATTGGTTAAAAACCCTAATTGGACAAGAATAAGCCTAGGGAGGACGAAAATGACCTAAATGTTCATCCAATGACACAAATGAACTTGTTGGATGCACAAGATTAGTTAAAAACCCTACTTGGACAAGAATAAGCCTAGGGTGGACTAAAATGACCTAAATGTTCCTCCAATGACACAAATGAACTTTTTTGGATGCACAAGATTGGCTAAAAACCCTAATTGGACAAGAAAAAGCCTAGGGAGGACGAAAATGACCTAAATGTTCATCCAATGACACAAATGAACTTAATTGATGCACAAGATTTGTTAAAAACCCTAATTGGACAAGAATAAGCCTAGGGAGGACGAAAATGACCTAAATGTTTATCCAATGACACAAATAAACTTATTGGATGCACATGATTGGTTAAAAACCCTAATTGGACAAGAATAAGCCTAGGGAGGACGAAAATGACCTAAATGTTTATCCAATGACACAAATAAACTTATTGGATGCACATGATTGGTTAAAAACCCTAATTGGACAAGAATAAGCCTAGGGAGGACGAAAATGACCTAAATGTTCGTCCGATGACACAAACACACCTATTGGATGCACAAGATTGAATAAAAACCCTAATTGGACAAGAATAAGACTAGGGAGGACGAAAATGACCTAAATGTTCCTCCAATGACACAAACACACCTATTGGATGCACAAGATTGCATAAAAACCCTAATTCGACAAGAATAAGACTAGGGAGGACAAAAATGACCTAAATGTTCATCCAATGACACAGATGAATTTATCGGATGCACAAGATTGGTTTAAAACCCTAATTGGACAAGAATAAGCCTAGGGAGGACGAAAATGACCTAAATGTTCATCCAATGACACAAATGAACTTATTGGATGCACAAGATTGGTTAAAAACCCTAATTGGACAAGAATAAGCCTAGGGAGGACGAAAATGACCTAAATGATCCACCAATGACACAAATGAACTTATTGGATGCACAAGATTGGTTAAAAACCCTAATTGGACAAGAATAAGCCTAGGGAGGACGAAAATGACCTAAATGTTCAACCAATGACACAAATGAACTTATTGGATGCACAAGGTTAGATAAAAACCCTAATTGAACAAGAATAAGCCTAGGGAGGACGAAAATGACCTAAATGTTCGTCCAATGACACAAACACACCAATTGGATGCACAAGATTGCATAAAAACCCTAATTGGACAAGAATAAGCTTTGGGATGACGAAAATGACCTAAATGTTCGTCCAATGACACAAACACACCTATTGGATGCACAAGATTGCATAAAAACCCTAATTGGACAAGAATAAGCCTAGGGAGGACGAAAATGACCTAAATGTTCATCCAATGACACAAATGAACTTATTGGATGCACAAGATTGGTTAAAAACCCTAATTGGACAAGAATAAGCCTAGGGAGGACGAAAATGACCTAAATGTTCATCCAATGACACAAATGAACTTATTGGATGCACAAGATTGGTTAAAAACCCTAATTGGACAAGAATAAGCCTAGGGAGGACGAAAATGACCTAAATGTTCGTCCAATGACAGAAACACACCTATTGGATGCACAAGATTACATTAAAACCCTAATTGGACAAGAATAAGACTAGGGAGGACGAAAATGACCTAAATGTTTATCCAATGACACAAACACACCTATTGGATGCACAAGATTGGTTAAAAACCCTAATTGGACAAGAATAATCCTAAGGAAGACGAAAATGACCTAAATGTTCATCCAATGACACAAATGAACTTATTGGATGCACAAGATTCGTTAAAAACCCTAATTGGACAAGAATAAGCATAGGGAGGACGAAAAATGACCTAAATGTTCATCCAATGACACAAACACACATATTGGACGCACATGATTGCTTAAAACCCTAATTGGACAAGAATAAGACTAGGGAGGACGAAAATAACCTAGATGTTCATCCAATGACACAAATGAACTTATTGGATGCACAAGATTGGTTAAAAACCCTAATTGGACAAGAATAAGCCTAGGGAGGACGAAAATGACCTAAATGTTCATCCAATGACACAAATGAACTTATTGGATGCACAAGATTGGTTAAAAACCCTAATTGGACAAGAATAAGCCTAGGGAGGGCGAAAATGACCTAAATGTTCGTCCAATGACACAAACACACCTATTGGATGCACAAGATTGCATAAAAACCCTAATTGGACAAGAATAAGACAAGGGAGGACGAAAATGACCTAAATGTTCATCCAATGACACAAACACACATATTGGATGCACAAGATTGCTTAAAACCCTAATTGGACAAGAATAAGACTAGGGAGGACGAAAATGACCTAAATGTTCAACCAATGACACAAATAAACTTATTGGATGCACAAGATTGGTTAAAAACCCTAATTGGACAAGAATAAGCCTAGGGAGGACGAAAATGACCTAAATGTTCATCCAATGACACAAATGAACTTATTGGATGCACAAGATTGGTTAAAAACACTAATTGGACACGAATAAGCCTAGGGAGAACGAAAATGACCTAAATGTTCATCCAATGACACAAATGAACTTATTGGATGCACAAGATTGGTTGAAAACCCTAATTGGACAAGAATAAGCCTAGGGAGGACGAAAATGACCTAAATGTTCATCCAATGACACAAATGAACTTATTGGATGCACAAGATTGGTTAAAAACCCTAATTGGACAAGAATAAGCCTAGGGAGGACGAAAATGACCTAAATGTTCATCCAATGACACAAATAAACTTATTGGATGCACAAGATTGGTTGAAAACCCTAATTGGACAAGAATAAGCCTAGGGAGGACGAAAATGACCTAAATGTTCATCCAATGTCACAAATGAACTTATTGGATTCACAAGATTGGTTAAAAACCCTAATTGAACAACAATAAGCCCAGGGTGGACGAAAATGACCTAAATGTTCATCCAATGACACAAATAAACTTATTGGATGCACAAGATTGGTTAAAAACCCTAATTGGACAAGAGTAAGCCTAGGGAGGACGAAAATGACCTAAATGTTCATCCAATGACACAAATGAACTTATTGGATGCACAAGATTGGTTAAAAACCCTAATTGGACAAGAATAAGCCTAGGGAGGACGAAAATGACCTAAATGTTCATCCAAGGACACAAATGAACTTATTGGATGCACAAGATTGGTTAAAAACCCTAATTGGACATGAATAAGCAGAGGGAGGACGAAAATGACCTAAATGTTCATCCAATGACACAAATGAACTTATTGGATGCACAAGATTTGTTAAAAACCCCAATTGGACAAGAATAAGCCTAGGGAGGACGAAAATGACCTAAATGTTTATCCAATGACACAAATAAACTTATTGGATGCACATGATTGGTTAAAAACCCTAATTGGACAAGAATAAGCCTAGGGAGGACGAAAATGACCTAAATGTTCGTCCGATGACACAAACACACCTATTGGATGCACAAGATTGAATAAAAACCCTAATTGGACAAGAATAATACTAGCGAGGACGAAAATGACCTAAATATTCCTCCAATGACACAAACACACCTATTGGATGCACAAGATTGCATAAAACCCCTAATTGGACAAGAATAAGACTAGGGATGACGAAAATGACCTAAATGTTCCTCCAATGACACAAACACACCTATTGGATGCACAAGATTGCATAAAAACCCTAATTGGACAAGAATAAGACTAGGGATGACGAAAATGACCCAAATGTTCCTCCAATGACACAAACACACCTATTGGATGCACAAGAAATGTTAAAAACCCTAATTGGAGAAGAATAAGCCTAGGGAGGACGTAAATGACCCAAATGTTCGTCCAATGACACAAACACACCTATTGGATGCACAAGATTGCATAAAAACCCTAATTGGACAAGAATAAGACTAGGGAGGACGAAAATGACCTAAATGTTCCTCCAATGACACAAAGGAACTTATTGAATGCACAAGATTGCTTAAAACCCTAATTGGACAAGAATAAGACTAGGGAGGACGAAAATGACCTAAATGTTCATCCAATGACACAAATGAACTTATTCGATGCACAAGATTTGTTAAAAACCCTAATTGGACAAGAATAAGCCTAGGGAGGACGAAAATGACCTAAATGTTCATCCAATGACACAAATGAACTTATTGGAGGCACAAGATTGGTTAAATACCCTAATTGGACAAGAATAAGCCTAGGGAGGGCGAAAATGACCTAAATGTTCGTCCAATGACACAAACACACCTATTGGATGCACAAGATTGCATAAAAACCCTAATTGGACAAGAATAAGACTAGGGAGGACGAAAATGACCTAAATGTTCCTCCAATGACACAAACAAACCTATTGGATGCACAAGATTGGTTAAAAACCCTAATTGGACAAGAATAAGCCTAGGGAGGATGAGAATGACCTAAATGTTCGTCCAATGACACAAACACACCTATTGGATGCACAAGATTGCATAAAAACCCTAATTGGACAAGAATAAGACTAGGGAGGACGAAAATGACCTAAATGTTCCTCCAATGACACAAAGGAACTTATTGAATGCACAAGATTGGCTAAAAACCCTAATTGGACAAGAATAAGCCTAGGGAGGACGAAAATGACCTAAATGTTGATCCAATGACACAAATGAACTTATTGGATGCACAAGATTGGTTAAAAACCCTAATTGGACAAGAATAAGCCTAAGGAGGACGAAAATGACCTAAATGTTCATACAATGACACAAAACAACTTATTGGATGCACATGATTGGTTAAAAACCCAAATTGGACAAGAATAAGCCTAGGGAGGACGAAAATGACCTAATTGTTCGTCTAATGACACAAATGAACTTATTGGATGCACAAGATTGGTTAAAAACCCTAATTGGACAAGAATAAGCCTAGGGAGGACGAAAATGGCCAAAATGTTAGTCCAATGACACAAACACACCTATTGGATGCACAAGATTGCATAAAAACCCTAATTGGACAAGAATAAGACTAGGGAGGACGAAAATGACCGAAATGTTCCTCCAATGACACAAACAAACCTATTGGATGCACAAGATTGCATAAAAACCCTAATTGGACAAGAATAAGACTAGGGATGACGAAAATGACCTAAATGTTCCTCCAATGACACAAACACACCTATTGGATGCACAAGATTGCATAAAAACCCTAATTGGACAAGAATAAGACTAGGGATGACGAAAATGACCTAAATGTTCCTCCAATGACACAAACACACCTATTGGATGAACAAGATTGGTTTAAAAACCCTAATTGGACAAGAATAAGCATAGGGAGGACGAGAATGACCTAAATGTTCGTCCAATGACACAAACACACCTATTGGATGCACAAGATTGCATAAAAACCCTAATTGTACAAGAATAAGACTAGGGAGGACGAAAATGACCTAAATGTTCCTCCAATGACACAAATGAACTTATTGGATGCACAAGATTGGTTAAAAACCCTAATTGGACAAGAATAAGCCTAGGGAGGACGAAAATGACCTAAATGTTCATCCAATGACACAAATGAACTTATTGGATGCACAAGATTGGTTAAAAACCCTAATTGGACAAGAATAAGCCTAGCGAGGGCGAAAATGACCTAAATGTTCGTCCAATGACACAAACACACCTATTGGATGCACAAGATTGCATAAAAACCCTAGTTGGACAAGAATAAGACTAGGGAGGACGAAAATGACCTAAATGTTCATCCAATGACACAAACACACCTATTGGATGCACAAGATTGGTTAAAAACCCTAATTGGACAAGAATAAGCCTAGGGAGGACGAAAATGACCTAAATGTTCATCGAATGACACAAATGAACTTATTTGATGCACAAGATTGGTTAGAAACCCTAATTGGACAAGAATAAGCCTAGGGAGGACGAAAATGACCTAAATGTTCATCCAATGACACAAATGAACTTATTGGATGCACAAGATTGGTTAAAAACCCTAATTGGACAAGAATAAGCCTAGGGAGGACGAAAATGACCTAAATGTTCATCCAATGACCCAAATGAACTTATTGGATGCACAAGATTGGTTAAAAAACCTAATTAGACAAGAATAAGCCTAGGGAGGGAAAAAATGACCTAAATGTTCATGCAATGACACAAATGAACTTATTGGATGCACAAGATTGGTTAAAAACCCTAATTGGACAAGAATAAGCCTAGGGAGGACGAAAATGACCTAAATGTTCGTCCAATGACACAAACACACCTATTGGATGCACAAGATTTCATAAAAACCCTAATTGGACAAGAATAAGCCTAGGGAGGACGAAAATGACCTAAATGTTCATCCAATGACACAAATGAACTTATTGGATGCACAAGATTGGTTAAAAACCCTAATTGGACAAGAATAAGCCTAGGGAGGACGAAAATGACCTAAATGTTCCTCCAATGTCACAAATGAACTTATTGGATGCACAAGATTGGCTAAAAACCCTAATTGGACAAGAATAAGCATAGGGAGGACGAAAATGACCTAAATGTTCATCCAATGACACAAATGAACTTATTGGATGCACAAGGTTGGTTAAAAACCCTAATTGGACAAGAATAAGCATAGGGAGGACGAAAATGACCTAAATGTTCCTCCAATGATAGAAACACACCTATTGGATGCACAAGATTGGTTAAAAACCCTAATTGGACAAGAATAAGCCTAGGGAGGACGAAAATGACCTAAATGTTCGTCCAATGACACAAACACACCTATTGGATGCACAAGATTGCATAAAAACCCTAATTGGACAAGAATAAGACTAGGGAGGACGAAAATGACCTAAATGTTCATCCAATGACACAAATGAACTTATTGGATGCACAAGATTGGGTGAAAACCCTAATTGGACAAGAATAAGCCTAGGGAGGACGAAAATGACCTAAATGTTCATCCAATGACACAAATGAACTTATTGGATGCACAAGATTGGTTAAAAACCCTAATTGGACAAGAATAAGCCTAGGGAGGACGAAAATGACCTAAATGTTCATCCAATGACACAAATGAACTTATTGGATGCACAAGATTGGTTAAAAACCCTAATTGGACAAGAATAAGCCTAGGGAGGACAAATATGACCTAAATGTTCATCCAAAGACACAAACACACCTATTGGATGCACAAGATTGGTTAAAAACCCTAATTGGACAAGAATAAGCCTAGGGAGGACGAAAATGACCTAAATGTTCATCCAATGACACAAATGAACTTATTGGATGCACAAGATTGCTTAAAAACCCTAATTGGACAACAATAAGCCTAGGGTGGACGAAAATGACCTAAATGTTTATCCAATGACACAAATGAACTCATTGGATGCACAAGATTGGTTAAAAACCCTAATTGGACAAGAATAAGCCTTGGGCGGACGAAAATGACCTAAATGTTCATCCAATGACACAAATGAACTTATTGGATGCACAAGATTGGTTAAAAACCCTAATTGGACAAGAATAAGCCTAGGGAGGACGAAAATGACCTAAATGTTCATCCAATGACACAAATGAACTTATTGGATGCACAAGATTGGTTAAAAACCCTAATTGGACAAGAATAAGCCTAGGGAGGACGAAAATGACCTAAATGTTTATTCAATGACACAAACACACATATTGGATGCACAAGATTGGCTAAAAACCTTAATTGGACAAGAATAAGCCTAGGGAGGACGAAAATGACCTAAATGTTCATCCAATGACACAAATCAACTGATTGGATGCACATGATTGGTTGAAAACCCTAATTGGACAAGAATAAGCCTAGGGAGGACGAAAATGACCTAAATGCCCCTCCAATGACCCAAATGAACTTATTGGATGCACAAGATTGGCTAAAAATCCTAATTGGACAAGAATAAGACTAGGGAGGACGAAAATGACCTAAATGTTCCTCCAATGACACAAATGAACTTATCGGATGCACAAGATTGGCTAAAAACACTAATTGGACAAGAATAAGCCTAGGGAGGACGAAAATGACCTAAATGTTCATCCAATGACACAAATCAACTTATTCGATGCACATGATTGGTTAAAAACCCTATTTGGACAAGAATAAGCCTAGGGAAGACCAAAATGACCTAAATGTTCGTCCAATGACACAAACACACCTATTGAATTCACAAGATTACATAAAAACCCTAATTGGACAAGAATAAGACTAGGGAGCACGAAAATGACCTAAATGTTTATCCAATGACACAAACACACATATTGGATGCACAAGATTGCTTAAAACCCTAATTGGAAAAGAATAAGACTAGGGAGGACGAAAATGACCTAAATGTTCATCCAATGACACAAATGAACTTATTGGATGCACAAGATTGGTTAAAAACCCTAATTGGACAAGAATAAGCCTAGGGAGGGCGAAAATGACCTAAATGTTCGTCCAATGACACAAACACACCTATTGGATGCACAAGATTGCATAAAAACCCTAATTGGACAAGAATAAGACTAGAGAGGACGAAAATGACCTAAATTTTCCTCCAATGACACAAATGAACTTATTAGATGCACAAGGTTGGTTAAAAACCCTAATTGGACAAGAATAAGCATAGGGAGGACAAAAATGACCTAAATGTTCATCCAATGACACAAATGAACTTATTGGATGCACAAGATTTGTTAAAAACCCCAATTGGACAAGAATAAGCCTAGGGAGGACGAAAATGACCTAAATGTTTATATAATGACACAAATAAACTTATTGGATGCACATGATTGGTTAAAAACCCTAATTGGACAAGAATAAGCCTAGGGAGAACGAAAATGACCTAAATGTTCGTCCGATGACACAAACACACCTATTGGATGCACAAGATTGAATAAAAACCCTAATTGGACAAGAATAATACTAGCGAGGACGAAAATGACCTAAATGTTCCTCCAATGACACAAACACACCTATTGGATGCACAAGATTGCATAAAAACCCTAATTGGACAAGAATAAGACTAGGGATGACGAAAATGACCTAAATGTTCCTCCAATGACACAAACACACCTATTGGATGCACAAGATTGCATAAAAACCCTAATTGGACAAGAATAAGACTAGGGATGACGAAAATGACCTAAATGTTCATCCAATGACACAAACACACATATTGGATGCACAAGATTGCTTTAAACCCTAATTGGACAAGAATAAGATTAGGGAGGACGAAAATGACCTAAATGTTCATCCAATGACACAAATGAACTTATTCGATGCACAAGATTGGTTAAAAACCCTAATTGGACAAGAATAAGCCTAGGGAGGACGAAAATGACCTAAATGTTCATCCAATGACACAAATGAACTTATTGGATGCACAAGATTGGGTAAAAACCCTAATTGGACAAGAATAAGCCTAGGGAGGGCGAAAATGACCTAAATGTTCATCCAATGACACAAATGAACTTATTGGATGCACAAGATTGGTTAAAAATCCTAATTGGACAAGAATAAGCCTAGGGAGGACGAAAATGACCTAAATGTTCATCAAATGACACAAACACACCTATTGGATGCACAAGATTGGCTTAAAACCCTAATTGGACAAGAATAAGACTAGGGAGGACGAAAATGACCTAAATGTTCATCCAATGACACAAACACACCTATTGGATGCACAAGATTGGTTAAAAACCCTAATTGGACAAGAATAAGCCTAGGGAGGACGAAAATGACCTAAATGTTCATCCAATGACACAAACACACCTATTGGATGCACAAGATTGGTTAAAAACCCTAATTGGACAAAAATTAGCCTAGGGAGGACGAAAATGACCTAAATGTTCATCCAATGACACAAACACACCTATTGGATGAACAAGATTGGTTAGAAACCCTAATTGAACAAGAATAAGCCTAGGGAGGACGAAAATGAACTAAATGTTCATCCAATGACACAAATTAACTTATTGGATGCACAAGATTACTTAAAAACCCTAATTGGACAAGAATAAGTCTTGGGAGGACGAAAATGACCTAAATGTTCATCCAATGACACAAATGAACTTATTGGATGCACAAGATTGGTTAAAAACCCTAATTGGACAAGAATAAGCCTAGGGAGGACGAAAATGACCTAAATGTTCATCCAATGACACAAACACACCTATTGGATGCACAAGATTGGTTAAAAACCCTAATTGGACAAGAATAAGCCTAGGGAGGACGAAATTGACCTAATTGTTCGTCCAATGACACAAACACACCTATTGGATGCACAAGATTGCATAAAAACCGTAATTGGACAAGAATAAGACTAGGGAGGACGAAAATGACCTAAATGTTCATCCAATGACACAAATGAACTTATTGGATGCACAAGATTGGTTAAAAACCCTAATTGGACAAGAATAAGCATAGGGAGGACGAAAATGACCTAAATGTTGGTCCAATGACACAAACCCACATATTGGATGCACAAGATAGCTTAAAACCCTAATTGGACAAGAATAAGACTAGGGAGGACGAAAATGACCTAAATGTTCATCCAATGACACAAATGAACTTTTTTGATGCACAAGATTGGTTAAAAACCCTAATCGGACGAGAATAAGCCTAGGGAGGACGAAAATGACCTAAATGTTCGTCCAATGACACAAACACACCTATTGGATGCACAAGATTGCATAAAAACCCTAATTGGACAAGAATAAGACTAGGGAGGACGAAAATGACCTAAATGTTCCTCCAATGACACAAACACTTCTATTGGATGCACAAGATTGCATAAAAACCCTAATTCGACAAGAATAAGACTAGGGAGGACGAAAATGACCTAAATGTTCCTCCAATGACACAAACACACCTATTGGATGCACAAGATTGCATAAAAACCCTAATTGGATAAGAATAAGACTAGGGAGGACGTAAATGACCTAAATGTTCGACCAATGACACAAATGAACTTATTGGATGCACAAGGTTGGATAAAAACCCTAATTGGACAAGAATAAGCCTAGGGAGGACGAAAATGACCTAAATGTTCGTCCAATGACACAAACACACCTATTGGATGCACAAGATTGCATAAAAACCCTAATTGGACAAGAATAAGACTAGGGAGGACGAAAATGACCTAAATGTTCCTCCAATGACACAAACAAACCTATTGGATGCACAAGATTGCATAAAAACCCTAATTGGACAAGAATAAGACTAGGGATGACGAAAATGACCTAAATGTTCCTCCAATGACACAAACACACCTATTGGATGCACAAGATTGCATAAAAACCCTAATTGGACAAGAATAAGCCTAGGGAGGACGAAAATGACCTAAATGTTCATCCAATGACACAAATGAACTTATTGGATGCACAAGATTGGTTCAAAACCCTAATTGGACAAAAATAAGCCTAGGGAGGACGAAAATGACCTAAATGTTCGTCCAATGACACAAACACACATATTGGATGCACAAGATTGCTTAAAACCCTAATTGGACAAGAATAAGACTAGGGAGGACGAAAATGACCTAAATGTTCAACCAATGACACAAATGAACTTATTGGATGCACAAGGTTGGTTAAAAACCCTAATTAGACAAGAATAAGCCTAGGGAGGACGAAAATGACCTAAATGTTCGTCCAATGACACAAACACACCTATTGGATGCACAAGATTGCATAAAAACCCTAATTGGACAAGAATAAGACTAGGGAGGACGAAAATGACCTAAATGTTCCTGCAATGACACAAACACACCTATTGGATGCACAAGATTGCATAAAAACCCTAATTGGACAAGAATAAGACTAGGGAGGACGAAAATGACCTAAATGTTCATCCAATGAAACAAATGAACTTATTGTATGCACAAGATAGGTTAAAAACCCTAATTGGACAAGAATAAGCATAGGGAGGACGAAAAGGACCTAAATGTTCATCCAATGACTCAAACACACATATTGGATGCACAAGATTGCTTAAAACCCTAATTGGACAAGAATAAGACTAGGGAGGACGAAAATGACCTAAATGTTCATCCAATGACACAAATGAACTTATTGGAAGCACAAGATTGGTTAAAAACCCTAATTGGACAAGAATAAGCCTAGGGAGGAAAAACATGACCTAAATGTTCATCCAATGACACAAATGAACTTATTCGATGCACAAGATTGGTTAAAAACCCTAATTGGACAAGAATAAGCCTAGGGAGGACGAAAATGACCTAAATGTTCATCCAATGACACAAATGAACTTATTGGATGCACAAGATTGGTTAAAAACCCTAATTGGACAAGAATAAGCCTAGGGGGAACGAAAATGACCTAAATGTTCATCCAATGACACAAACACACCTATTGGATGCACAAGATTGGTTAAAAACCCTAATTGGACAAGAATAAGCCTAGGGAGGACGAAAATGACCTAAATGTTCATCCAAGGACACAAATGAACTTATTGGATGCACAAGATTGGTTAAAAACCCTAATTGGACAAGAATAAGCAGAGGGAGGACGAAAATGACCTAAATGTTCATCCAATGACACAAATGAACTTATTGGATGCACAAGATTTGTTAAAAACCCCAATTGGACAAGAATAAGCCTAGGGAGGACGAAAATGACCTAAATGTTTATCCAATGACACAAATAAACTTATTGGATGCACATGATTGGTTAAAAACCCTAATTGGACAAGAATAAGCCTAGGGAGGACGAAAATGACCTAAATGTTCGTCCGATGACACAAACACACCTATTGGATGCACAAGATTGAATAAAAACCCTAATTGGACAAGAATAATACTAGCGAGGACGAAAATGACCTAAATGTTCTTCCAATGACACAAACACACCTATTGGATGCACAAGATTGCATAAAAACCCTAATTGGACAAGAATAAGACTAGGGATGACGAAAATGACCTAAATGTTCCTCCAATGACACAAACACACCTATTGGATGCACAAGATTGCATAAAAACCCTAATTGGACAAGAATAAGACTAGGGATGACGAAAATGACCTAAATGTTCATCCAATGACACAAACACACAAATTGGATGCACAAGATTGCTTTAAACCCTAATTGGACAAGAATAAGATTAGGGAGGACGAAAATGACCTAAATGTTCATCCAATGACACAAATGAACTTATTCGATGCACAAGATTGGTTAAAAACCCTAATTGGACAAGAATAAGCCTAGGGAGGACGAAAATGACCTAAATGTTCATCCAATGACACAAATGAACTTATTGGATGCACAAGATTGGGTAAAAACCCTAATTGGACAAGAATAAGCCTAGGGAGGGCGAAAATGACCTAAATGTTCATCCAATGACACAAACACACCTATTGGATGCACAAGATTGCACAAAAACCCTAATTGGAAAAGAATAAGACTAGAGAGGACGAAAATGACCTAAATTTTCCTCCAATGACACAAATGAACTTATTGGATGCACAAGGTTGGTTAAAAACCCTAATTGGACCAGAATAAGCCTAGGGAGGACGAAAATGACCTAAATGTTCATCCAATGACACAAACACACATATTGGATGCACAAGATTGCTTTAAACCCTAATTGGACAAGAATAAGATTAGGGAGGACGAAAATGACCTAAATGTTCATCCAATGACACAAATGAACTTATTCGTTGCACAAGATTGGTTAAAAATCCTAATTGGACAAGAATAAGCCTAGGGAGGACGAAAATGACCTAAATGTTCATCCAATGACACAAATGAACTTATTGGATGCACAAGATTGGTTAAAAATCCTAATTGGACAAGAATAAGACTAGGGATGACGAAAATGACCTAAATGTTCATCCAATGACACAAATGAACTTATTGGATGCACAAGATTTGTTAAAAACCCCAATTGGACAAGAATAAGCCTAGGGAGGACGAAAATGACCTAAATGTTTATCCAATGACACAAATAAACTTATTGGATGCACATGATTGGTTAAAAACCCTAATTGGACAAGAATAAGCCTAGGGAGGACGAAAATGACCTAAATGTTCGTCCGATGACACAAACACACCTATTGGATGCACAATATTGAATAAAAACCCTAATTGGACAAGAATAATACTAGCGAGGACGAAAATGACCTAAATGTTCCTCCAATGACACAAACACACCTATTGGATGCACAAGATTGCATAAAAACCCTAATTGGACAAGAATAAGACTAGGGATGACGAAAATGACCTAAATGTTCCTCCAATGACACAAACACACCTATTGGATGCACAAGATTGCATAAAAACCCTAATTGGACAAGAATAAGCCTAGGGAGGATGAAAATGACCTAAATGTTCATCCAATGACACAAATGAACTTATTCGATGCACAAGATTGGTTAAAAACTCTAATTGGACAAGAATAAGACTAGGGAGGACGAAAATGACCGAAATGTTCCTCCAATGACACAAACAAACCTATTGGATGCACAAGATTGCATAAAAACCCTAATTGGACAAGAATAAGACTAGGGAGGACGAAAATGACCTAAATGTTCATCCAATGACACAAATGAACTTATTCGATGCACAAGATTGGATAAAAACCCTAATTGGACAAGAATAAGCCTAGGGAGGACGAAAATGACCTAAATGTTCATCCAATGACACAAATGAACTTATTGGATGCACAAGATTGGATAAAAACCCTAATTGGACAAGAATAAGCCTAGGGAAGGCGAAAATGACCTAAATGTTCGTCCAATGACACAAACACACCTATTGGATGCACAAGATTGCATAAAAACCCTAATTGGACAAGAATAAGACTAGAGAGGATGAAAATGACCTAAATTTTCCTCCAATGACACAAATGAACTTATTAGATGCACAAGGTTGGTTAAAAACCCTAATTGGACAAGAATAAGCCTAGGGAGGACGAAAATGACCTAAATGTTCATCCAATGACACAAATGAACTTATTGGATGCACAAGATTGGTTAAAAACCCTAATTGGACAAGAATAAGCCTAGGGAGGACGAAAATGACCTAAATGTTCATCCAATGACACAAATGAACTTATTGGATGCACAAGATTGGTTAAAAACCCTAATTGGACAAGAATAAGCCTAGGGAGGACGAAAATGACCTAAATGTTTGTCCAATGACACAAACACACCTATTGGATGCACTAGATTGCATAAAACCCTTATTGGACAAGAATAAGACTAGGGAGGACGAAAATGACCTAAATGTTCGTCCAATGACACAAACACACCTATTGGATGCACAAGATTGCATAAAAACCCTAATTGGACAAGAATAAGCCTAAGGAGGACGAAAATGACCTAAATGTTCGTCCAATGACACAAACACACCTATTGGATGCACAAGATTGCATAAAAACCCTAATTGGACAAGAATAAGCCTAGGGAGGACGAAAATGACCTAAATGTTCATCCAATGACACGAATGAACTTATTGGATGCACAAGATTGGTTAAAAACCCTAATTGGACAAGAATAAGCCTAGGGAGGACGAAAATGACCTAAATGTTCGTCCAATGACACAAACACACCTATTGGATGCACAAGATTGCATAAAAACCCTAATTGGACAAGAATAAGACTAGGGAGGACGAAAATAACCTAAATGTTCTTCCAATGACACAAACACACCTATTGGGTGCACAAGATTGCATAAAAACCCTAATTCGACAAGAATAAGACTAGGGAGGACGAAAATGACCTAAATGTTCATCCAATGACACAAATCAACTTATTGGATGCACAAGATTGGTTAAAAACCCTAATTGGACAAGAATAAGCCTAGGGAGGACGAAAATGACCTAAATGTTCATCCAATGACACAAATGAACTTATTGGATGCACAAGATTGGTTAAAAACCCTAATTGGACAAGAATAAGCCTAGGGAGGGCGAAAAAGACCTAAATGTTCGTCGAATGACACAAACACACCTATTTGATGCACAAGATTGCATAAAAACCCTAATTGGACAAGAATAAGACTAGGGAGGACGAAAATGACCTAAATGTTCATCCAATGACACAAACACACATATTGGATGCACAAGATTGCTTAAAACCCTAATTGGACAAGAATAAGACTTGGGAGGACGAAAATGACCTAAATTTTCATCCAATGACACAAATGAACTTATTGGATGCACAAGATTGGTTAAAAACCCTAATTGGACAAGAATAAGCCTAGGGAGGACGAAAATGACCTAAATGTTCATCCAATGACACAAATGAACTTATTCGATGCACAAGATTGGTTAAAAACCCTAATTGGACAAGAATAAGCCTAGGGAGGACGAAAATGACCTAAATGTTCATCCAATGACACAAACACACCTATTGGATGCACAAGATTGTTTAGAAACCCTAATTGGACAAGAATAAGCCTAGGAAGGACGAAAATGACATAAATGTTAATCCAATGACACAAATGAACTTATTGGATGCACAAGATTGGTTAAAAACCCTAATTGGACAAGAATAAGCCTAGGGAGGACGAAAATGACCTAAATGTTAATCCAATGACACAAATCAACTTATTGGATACACAAGATTGGTTAAAAACCCTAATTGGACAAGAATATGCCTAGGGAGGACGAAAATGACCTAAATGTTAATCCAATGACACAAATGAACTTATTGGATGCACAAGATTGGTTAAAAACCCTAATTGGACAAGAATAAGCCTAGGGAGGACGAAAATGACCTAAATGTTTATCCAATGACACAAATGAACTTATTGGATGCACAAGATTGCATAAAAACCCTAATTGGACAATAATAAGACTAGGGAGGACGAAAATGACCTAAATGTTCATCCAATGACACAAATGAACTTATTGTATGCACAAGATTGGTTAAAAACCCTAATTGGACAAGAATAAGCCTAGGGTGGACGAAAATGACCTAAATGTTCATCCAATGACACAAATGAACTTATTGGATGCACAAGATTGGTTAAAAACCCAAATTGGACAAGAATAAGCCTAGTGAGGACGAAAATGACCTAAATGTTCATCCAATGACACAAATGAACTTATTCGATGCACAAGATTGGTTAAAAACCCTAATTGGACAAGAATAAGCCTAGGGAGGACGAAAATGACCTAAATGTTCATCCAATGACACAAATGAACTTATTGGATGCACAAGATTGGTTAAAAACCCTAATTGGACAAGAATAAGCCTAGGGAGGACGAAAATGACCTAAATGTTCATCCAATGACACAAATGAACTTATTGGATGCACAAGATTGGGTGAAAACCCTAATTGGACAAGAATAAGCCTAGGGAGGACGAAAATGACCTAAATGTTCATCCAATGACACAAATGAACTTATTGGATGCACAAGATTGGTTAAAAACCCTAATTGGACAAGAATAAGCCTAGGGAGGACGAAAATGACCTAAATGTTCATCCAATGACACAAATGAACTTATTGGATGCACAAGATTGGTTAAAAACCCTAATTGGACAAGAATAAGCCTAGGGAGGACAAATATGACCTAAATGTTCATCCAAAGACACAAACACACCTATTGGATGCACAAGATTGGTTAAAAACCCTAATTGGACAAGAATAAGCCTAGGGAGGACGAAAATGACCTAAATGTTCATCCAATGACACAAATGAACTTATTGGATGCACAAGATTGCTTAAAAACCCTAATTGGACAAGAATAAGCCTAGGGAGCCCGAAAATGACCTAATTGTTCATCCAATGACACAAATACACCTATTGGATGCAAAAGATTGGTTAGAAACCCTAATTTGACAAGCATAAGCCTAGGGAGGACGAAAATGACCTAAATGTTCATCCAATGACACAAACACACCTATTGGATGCACAAGATTGGTTAAAAACCCTAATTGGACAAGAATAAGCCTAGGGAGGACGAAAATGACCTAAATGTTCATCCAAGGACACAAATGAACTTATTGGATGCACAAGATTGGTTAAAAACCCTAATTGGACAAGAATAAGCAGAGGGAGGACGAAAATGACCTAAATGTTCATCCAATGACACAAATGAACTTATTGGATGCACAAGATTTGTTAAAAACCCCAATTGGACAAGAATAAGCCTAGGGAGGACGAAAATGACCTAAATGTTTATCCAATGACACAAATAAACTTATTGGATGCACATGATTGGTTAAAAACCCTAATTGGACAAGAATAAGCCTAGGGAGGACGAAAATGACCTAAATGTTCGTCCGATGACACAAACACACCTATTGGATGCACAAGATTGAATAAAAACCCTAATTGGACAAGAATAATACTAGCGAGGACGAAAATGACCTAAATGTTCTTCCAATGACACAAACACACCTATTGGATGCACAAGATTGCATAAAAACCCTAATTGGACAAGAATAAGACTAGGGATGACGAAAATGACCTAAATGTTCCTCCAATGACACAAACACACCTATTGGATGCACAAGATTGCATAAAAACCCTAATTGGACAAGAATAAGACTAGGGATGACGAAAATGACCTAAATGTTCATCCAATGACACAAACACACATATTGGATGCACAAGATTGCTTTAAACCCTAATTGGACAAGAATAAGATTAGGGAGGACGAAAATGACCTAAATGTTCATCCAATGACACAAATGAACTTATTCGATGCACAAGATTGGTTAAAAACACTAATTGGACAAGAATAAGCCTAGGGAGGACGAAAATGACCTAAATGTTCATCCAATGACACAAATGAACTTATTGGATGCACAAGATTGGGTAAAAACCCTAATTGGACCAGAATAAGCCTAGGGAGTGCGAAAATGACCTAAATGTTCATCCAATGACACAAACACACCTATTGGATGCACAAGATTGCACAAAAACCCTAATTGGAAAAGAATAAGACTAGAGAGGACGAAAATGACCTAAATTTTCCTCCAATGACACAAATGAACTTATTGGATGCACAAGGTTGGTTAAAAACCCTAATTGGACCAGAATAAGCCTAGGGAGGACGAAAATGACCTAAATGTTCATCCAATGACACAAATACACATATTGGATGCACAAGATTGCTTTAAACCCTAATTGGACAAGAATAAGATTAGGGAGGACGAAAATGACCTAAATGTTCATCCAATGACACAAATGAACTTATTCGATGCACAAGATTGGTTAAAAACCCTAATTGGACAAGAATAAGCCTAGGGAGGACGAAAATGACCTAAATGTTCATCCAATGACACAAATGAACTTATTGGATGCACAAGATTGGTTAAAAATCCTAATTGGACAAGAATAAGCCTAGGGAGGGCGAAAATGACCTAAATGTTCATCCAATGACACAAACACACCTATTGGATGCACAAGATTGCACAAAAACCCTAATTGGAAAAGAATAAGACTAGAGAGGACGAAAATGACCTAAATTTTCCTCCAATGACACAAATGAACTTATTGGATGCACAAGGTTGGTTAAAAACCCTAATTGGACCAGAATAAGCCTAGGGAGGACGAAAATGACCTAAATGTTCATCCAATGACACAAATGAACTTATTGGATGCACAAGATTGGTTAAAAATCCTAATTGGACAAGAATAAGCCTAGGGAGGACGAAAATGACCTAAATGTTCATCCAATGACACAAATGAACTTATTGGATGCACAAGATTGGTTAGAAACCCTAATTGGACAAGAATAAGTCTAGGGAGGACGAAAATGACCTAAATGTTCATCCAATGACACAAATGAACTTATTGGATGCACAAGATTGCTTAAAAACCCTAATTGGACAAGAATAAGCCTAGGGAGGACGAAAATGACCTAAATGTTCATCCAATGAAACAAATACACCTATTGGATGCACAAGATTGGTTAAAAACCCTAATTGGACAAGAATAAGCCAAGGGAGGACGAAAATGACCTAAATGTTCATCCAATGACACAAATGAACTTATTGGATGCACAAGATTGCTTAAAAACCCTAATTGGACAAGAATAAGCCTAGGGAGGACGAAAATGACCTAAATGTTCAATAAATGACACAAACACACCTATTGGATGCACAAGATTGGTTAAAAACCCTAATTGGACAAGAATAAGCCTAGGGAGGACGAAAATGACCTAAATGTTCATCCAATGACACAAATGAACTTATTGGATGCACAAGATTGCTTAAAAACCCTAATTGGACAAGAATAAGCCTAGGGAGCCCGAAAATGACCTAATTGTTCATCCAATGACACAAATACACCTATTGGATGCAAAAGATTGGTTAGAAACCCTAATTTGACAAGCATAAGCCTAGGGAGGACGAAAATGACCTAAATGTTCATCCAATGACACAAACACACCTATTGGATGCACAAGATTGGTTAAAAACCCTAATTGGACAAGAATAAGCCTAGGGAGGACGAAAATGACCTAAATGTTCATCCAAGGACACAAATGAACTTATTGGATGCACAAGATTGGTTAAAAACCCTAATTGGACAAGAATAAGCAGAGGGAGGACGAAAATGACCTAAATGTTCATCCAATGACACAAATGAACTTATTGGATGCACAAGATTTGTTAAAAACCCCAATTGGACAAGAATAAGCCTAGGGAGGACGAAAATGACCTAAATGTTTATCCAATGACACAAATAAACTTATTGGATGCACATGATTGGTTAAAAACCCTAATTGGACAAGAATAAGCCTAGGGAGGACGAAAATGACCTAAATGTTCGTCCGATGACACAAACACACCTAAACACTAAACCCTATTGGATGCACAAGATTGAATGAAAACCCTAATTGGACAAGAATAAGACTAGCGATGACGAAAATGACCTAAATGTTCCTCAAATGACACAAACACACCTATTGGATGCACATGATTGCATAAAAACCCTAGTTGGACAAGAATAAGACTAGGGAGGACGAAAATGACCTAAATGTTCCTTCAATGCCACAAACAAACCTATTGGATGCACAAGATTGGTTAAAAACCCTAATTTTGACAAGAATAAGCCTAGGGAGGACGAAAATGACCTAAATGTCCGTCCAATGACACAAACACACCTATTGAATGCACAAAATACGCTAAAAACCCTAATTGGACAAGAATAAGCCTAGGGAGGACGAAAATGACCTAAATGTTCATCCAATGACACAAATGAACTTATTGGATGCACAAGATTGGTTAAAAACCATAATTGGACAAGAATAAGCCTAGGGAGGACGAAAATGACCTAAATGTTCATCCAATGACACATACGAACTTATTCGATGCACAAGATTGGTTAAAAACCCTAATTGGACAAGAATAAGACTAGGGAGGACGAAAATGACCGAAATGTTCCTCCAATGACACAAACAAACCTATTGGATGCACAAGATTGCATAAAAACCCTAATTGGACAAGAATAAGACTAGGGATGACGAAAATGACCTAAATGTTCCTCCAATGACACAAACACACCTATTGGATGCACAAGATTGCATAAAAACCCTAATTGGACAAGAATAAGACTAGGGATGACGAAAATGACCTAAATGTTCATCCAATGACACAAACACACATATTGGATGCACAAGATTGCTTTAAACCCTAATTGGACAAGAATAAGATTAGGGAGGACGAAAATGACCTAAATGTTCATCCAATGACACAAATGAACTTATTCGATGCACAAGATTGGTTAAAAACCCTAATTGGACAAGAATAAGCCTAGGGAGGACGAAAATGACCTAAATGTTCATCCAATGACACAAATGAACTTATTGGATGCACAAGATTGGTTAAAAATCCTAATTGGACAAGAATAAGCCTAGGGAGGGCGAAAATGACCTAAATGTTCATCCAATGACACAAACACACCTATTGGATGCACAAGATTGCACAAAAACCCTAATTGGAAAAGAATAAGACTAGAGAGGACGAAAATGACCTAAATTTTCCTCCAATGACACAAATGAACTTATTGGATGCACAAGGTTGGTTAAAAACCCTAATTGGACCAGAATAAGCCTAGGGAGGACGAAAATGACCTAAATGTTCGTCCGATGACACAAACACACCTATTGGACGCACAAGATTGAATAAAAACCCTAATTGGACAAGAATAATACTAGCGAGGACGAAAATGACCTAAATGTTCCTCCAATGACACAAACACACCTATTGGATGCACAAGATTGCATAAAAACCCTAATTGGACAAGAATAAGACTAGGGATGACGAAAATGACCTAAATGTTCCTCCAATGACACAAACACACCTATTGGATGCACAAGATTGCATAAAAACCATAATTGGACAAGAATAAGACTAGGGATGACGAAAATGACCTAAATGTTCATCCAATGACACAAACACACATATTGGATGCACAAGATTGCTTTAAACCCTAATTGGACAAGAATAAGATTAGGGAGGACGAAATTGACCTAAATGTTCATCCAATGACACAAATGAACTTATTCGATGCACAAGATTGGTTAAAAACCCTAATTGGACAAGAATAAGCCTAGGGAGGACGAAAATGACCTAAATGTTCATCCAATGACACAAATGAACTTATTGGATGCACAAGATTGGTTAAAGACCCTAATTGGACAAGGATAAGCCTAGGGAGGGCGAAAATGACCTAAATGTTCATCCAATGACACAAACACACCTATTGGATGCACAAGATTGCATAAAAACCCTAATTGGACAAGAATAAGACTAGAGAGGACGAAAATGACCTAAATGTTCCTCCAATGACACAAAGGAACTTATTGAATGCACAAGATTGGCTAAAAACCATAATTGGACAAGAAAAAGCCTAGGGAGGACGAAAATGACCTAAATGTTCATCCAATGACACAAATGAACTTATTGGATGCACAAGATTTGTTAAAAACCCTAATTGGACAAGAATATGCCAAGGGAGGACGAAAATGACCTAAATGTTTATCCAATGACACAAATAAACTTATTGGATGCACATGATTGGTTAAAAACCCTAATTGGACAAGAATAAGCCTAGGGAGGACGAAAATGACCTAAATGTTCGTCCGATGACACAAACACACCTATTGGATGCACAAGATTGAATAAAAACCCTAATTGGACAAGAATAAGACTAGCGAGGACGAAAATGACCTAAATGTTCCTCCAATGACACAAACAAACCTATTGGATGCACAAGATTGCATAAAAACCCTAAATGGACAAGAATAAGACTAGGGATGACGAAATGACCTAAATGTTCCTTCAATGACACAAACACACCTATTGGATGCACAAGATTGCATAAAAACCCTAATTGGACAAGAATAAGACTAGGGATGACGAAAATGACCTAAATGTTCCTCCAATGACACAAACACACCTATTGGATGCACAAGATTGGTTAAAAACCCTAATTGGACAAGAATAAGACTAGGGAGGACGAAAATGACCTAAATGTTCCTCCAATGACACAAAGGAACTTATTGAATGCACAAGATTGGCTAAAAACCCTAATTGGACAAGAATAAGCCTAGGGAGGACGAAGATGACCTAAATGTTCATCCAATGACACAAATGAACTTATTGGATGCACAAGATTGGTTAAAAACCCTAATTGGACAAGAATAAGCCTAGGGAGGACGAAAATGACCTAAATGTTCATACAATGACACAAAGCAACTTATTGGATGCACATGATTGGTTAAAAACCCTAATTGGACAAGAATAAGCCTAGGGAGGACGAAAATGACCTAAATGTTCGTACAATGACTCAAAGCAACTTATTGGATGCACATGATTGGTTAAAAACCCTAATTGGACAAGAATAAGCCTAGGGAGGACGAAAATTACCTAAATGATCATCCAAAGACACAAATGAACTTATTGGATGCACAAGATTTGTTAAAAACCCTAATTGGACAAGAATAAGCCTAGGGAGGACGAAAATGACCTAAATGTTCATCCAATGACACAAATAAACTTATTGGATACACATGATTGGTTAAAAACCCTAATTGGACAAGAATAAGCCTAGGGAGGACGAAAATGACCTAAATGTTCGTCCGATGACACAAACATACCTATTGGATGCACAAGATTGCATAAAAACCCTAATTGGACAAGAATAAGACTAGGGAGGACGAAAATGACCTAAATGTTCATCCAATGACACAAATGAACTATTTGGATGCACAAGATTGGTTAAAAACCTTAATTGGACAAGAATAAGCATAGGGAGGACGAAAATGACCTAAATGTTCATCCAATGACACAAACACACATATTGGATGCACAAGATTGCTTAAAACCCTAATTGGACAAGAATAAGACTAGGGAGGACAAAAATGACCTAAATGTTCGTCCAATGACACAAAAACACCTATTGGATGCACAAGATTGCATAAAAACCCTAATTGGACAAGAATAAGACTAGGGATGACGAAAATGACCTAAATGTTCCTCCAATGACACAAAGGAACTTATTGAATGCACAAGATTGGATAAAAACCCTAATTGGACAAGAATAAGCCTAGGGAGGGCGAAAATGACCTAAATGTTCATCCAATGACACAAACACACCTATTGGATGCACAAGATTGCATAAAAACCCTAATTGGACAAGAATAAGACTAGAGAGGACGAAAATGACCTAAAATTTACTCCAATGACACAAATGAACTTATTGGATGCACAAGGTTGGTTAAAAACCCTAATTGGACAAGAATAAGACTAGGGAGGACGAAAATGACCTAAATGTTCATCCAATGACACAAATGAACTTATTGGATGCACAAGATTGGTTAAAAATCCTAATTGGACAAGAATAAGCCTAGGGAGGACGAAAATGACCTAAATGTTCCTCCAAAGACACAAATGAACTTATTGGATGCACAAGATTGGCTAAAAACGCTAATTGGACAAGAAAAAGCCTAGGGAGGACGAAAATGACCTAAATGTTCATCCAATGACACAAATGAACTTATTGGATGCACAAGATTGGTTAAAGACCCTAATTGGACAAGAATAAGCCTAGGGAGGGCGAAAATGACCTAAATGCTCATCCAATGACACAAACACACCTATTGGATGCACAAGATTGCATAAAAACCCTAATTGGACAAGAATAAGACTAGGGAGGACGAAAATGACCTAAATGTTCCTCCAATGACACAAAGGAACTTATTGAATGCACAAGATTGGCTAAAAACCCTGATTGGACAAGAATAAGCCTAGGGAGGACGAAAATGACCTAAATGTTCATCCAATGACTCAAATGAACTTATTGGATGCACAAGATTGGTTAAAAACCCTAATTGGACATGAATAAGCCTAGGGAGGATGAAAATGACCTAAATGTTCCTCCAATGACACAAATGAACTTATTGGATGCACAAGATTGGCTAAAAACCATAATTGGAAAAGAAAAAGCCTAGGGAGGACGAAAATGACCTAAATGTTCATCCAATGACACAAATGAACTTATTGGATGCACAAGATTTGTTAAAAACCCTAATTGGACAAGAATATGCCAAGGGAGGACGAAAATGACCTAAATGTTTATCCAATGACACAAATAAACTTATTGGATGCACATGATTGGTTAAAAACCCTAATTGGACAAGAATAAGCCTAGGGAGGACGAAAATGACCTAAATGTTCGTCCGATGACACAAACACACCTATTGGATGCACAAGATTGAATAAAAACCCTAATTGGACAAGAATAAGACTAGCGAGGACAAAAATGACCTAAATGTTCCTCCAATGACACAAACAAACCTATTGGATGCACAAGATTGCATAAAAACACTAATTGAACAAGAATAAGACTAGGGATGACGAAATGACCTAAATGTTCCTCCAATGACACAAACACACCTATTGGATGCACAAGATTGCATAAAAACCCTAATTGGACAAGAATAAGACTAGGGATGACGAAAATGACCTAAATGTTCCTCCAATGACACAAACACACCTATTGGATGCACAAGATTGGTTAAAAACCCTAATTGGACAAGAATAAGACTAGGGAGGACGAAAATGACCTAAATGTTCCTCCAATGACACAAAGGAACTTATTGAATGCACAAGATTGGCTAAAAACCCTAATTGGACAAGAATAAGCCTAGGGAGGACGAAGATGACCTAAATGTTCATCCAATGACACAAATGAACTTATTGGATGCACAAGATTGGTTAAAAACCCTAATTGGACAAGAATAAGCCTAGGGAGGACGAAAATGACCTAAATGTTCATACAATGACACAAAGCAACTTATTGGATGCACATGATTGGTTAAAAACCCTAATTGGACAAGAATAAGCCTAGGGAGGACGAAAATGACCTAAATGTTCGTACAATGACTCAAAGCAACTAATTGGATGCACATGATTGGTTAAAAACCCTAATTGGACAAGAATAAGCCTAGGGAGGACGAAAATGACCTAAATGATCATCCAATGACACAAATGAACTTATTGGATGCACAAGATTTGTTAAAAACCCTAATTGGACAAGAATAAGCCTAGGGAGGACGAAAATGACCTAAATGTTCATCCAATGACACAAAATAACTTATTGGATGCACATGATTGGTTAAAAACCCTAATTGGACAAGAATAAGCCTAGGGAGGACGAAAATGACCTAAATGTTCGTCTGATGACACAAACATACCTATTGGATGCACAAGATTGCATAAAAACCCTAATTGGACAAGAATAAGACTAGGGAGGACGAAAATGACCTAAATGTTCATCCAATGACACAAATGAACTATTTGGATGCACAAGATTGGTTAAAAACCTTAATTGGACAAGAATAAGCATAGGGAGGACGAAAATGACCTAAATGTTCATCCAATGACACAAACACACATATTGGATGCACAAGATTGCTTAAAACCCTAATTGGACAAGAATAAGACTAGGGAGGACGAAAATGACCTAAATGTTCATCCAATGACACAAATGAACTTATTCGATGCACAAGATTGGTTAAAATCCCTAATTGGACAAGAATAAGCCTAGGGAGGACGAAAATGACCTAAATGTTCATCCAATGACACAAATGAACTTATCGGATGCACAAGATTGGTTAAAAACCCTAATTGGACAAGAATAAGCCTAGGGAGGGCGAAAATGACCTAAATGTTCGTCCAATGACACAAACACACCTATTGGATGCACAAGATTGCATAAAAACCCTAATTGGACAAGAATAAGACTAGAGAGGACGAAAATGACCTAAATTTTCCTCCATTGACACAAATGAACTTATTAGATGCACAAGGTTGGTTAAAAACCCTAATTGGACAAGAATAAGCCTAGGGAGGACGAAAATGACCTAAATGTTCATCCAATGAAACAAATGAACTTATTGGATGCACAAGATTGGTTAAAAACCCTAATTGGACAAGAATAAGCCTAGGGAGGACGAAAATGACCTAAATGTTCCTCCAAAGACACAAATGAACTTATTGGATGCACAAGATTGGCTAAAAACCCTAATTGGACAAGAAAAAGCCTTGGGAGGACGAAAATGACCTAAATGTTCATCCAATGACACAAATGAACTTATTGGATGCACAAGATTGGTTAAAAACCCTAATTGGACAAGAATAAGCCTAGGGAGGGCGAAAATGACCTAAATGTTCGTCATATAACACAAACACACCTATTGGATGCACAAGATTGCATAAAAACCCTAATTGGACAAGAATAAGACTACGGAGGACGAAAATGACCTTAATGTTCCTCCAATGACACAAAGGAACTTATTGAATGCACAAGATTGGCTAAAAACCCTAATTGGACAACAATAATCCTAGGGAGGACGAAAATGACCTAAATGTTCATCCAATGACACAAATGAACTTATTGGATGCACAAGATTGGTTAAAAACCCTAATTGGACATGAATAAGCCTAGGGAGGACGAAAATGACCTAAATGTTCCTCCAATGACACAAATGAACTTATTGGATGCACAAGATTGGCTAAAAACCCTAATTGGACAAGAAAAAGCCTAGGGAGGACGAAAATGACCTAAATGTTCATCCAATGACACAAATGAACTTATTGGATGCACAAGATTTGTTAAAAACCCTAATTGGACAAGAATAAGCCAAGGGAGGACGAAATTGACCTAAATGTTTAT
>JBBPBR010000133.1:886503-965553 GCA_037974775.1 Cicer pinnatifidum | reverse complement strand
GATGCACAAGATTGGTTAAAAACCCTAATTGGACAAGAATAAGCCTAGGGAGGACGAAAATGACCTAAATGTTCCTCCAAAGACACAAATGAACTTATTGGATGCACAAGATTGGCTAAAAACCCTAATTGGACAAGAAAAAGCCTTGGGAGGACGAAAATGACCTAAATGTTCATCCAATGACACAAATGAACTTATTGGATGCACAAGATTGGTTAAAAACCCTAATTGGACAAGAATAAGCCTAGGGAGGGCGAAAATGACCTAAATGTTCGTCATATAACACAAACACACCTATTGGATGCACAAGATTGCATAAAAACCCTAATTGGATAAGAATAAGCCTAGGGAGGACGAAAATGACCTAAATGTTCGTCCGATGACACAAACACACCTATGGGATGCACAAGATTGAATAAAAACCATAATTGGACAAGAATAAGACTAGCGAGGACGAAAATGACCTAAATGTTCCTCCAATGACACAAACACACCTATTGGATGCACAAGATTGCATAAAAACCCTAATTGGACAAGAATAAGACTAGGGATGACGAAAATGACCTAAATGTTCCTCCCACGACACAAACACACCTATTGGATGCACAAGATTGCATAAAAACCCTAATTGGACAAGAATAAGACTAGGGATGACGAAAATGACCTAAATGTTCCTCCAATGACACAAACACACCTATTGGATGCACAAGATTGAATAAAAACCCTATTTGGACAAGAATAAGACTAGGGAGGACGAAAATTACCTAAATGTTCCTTCAATGACACAAACACACCTATTGGATGCACAAGATTGGTTAAAAACCCTAATTGGACAAGAATAAGCCTAGGGAGGACGAAAATGACCTAAATGTTCGTCCAATGACACAAACACACCTATTGGATGCACAAGATTGCATAAAAACCCTAATTGGACAAGAATAAGACTAGGGAGGACGAAAATGACCTAAATGTTCCTCCAATGACACAAACAAACCTATTGGATGCACAAGATTGTATAAAAACCCTAATTCGACAAGAATAAGACTAGAGAGGACGAAAATGTCCTAAATGTTCCTCCAATGACACAAACACACCTATTGGATGCACAAGATTGCATAAAAACCCTAATTGGACAAGAATAAGACTAGGGAGGACGTAAATGACCTAAATGTTCCACCAATGACACAAATGAACTTCTTGGATACACAAGGTTGGTTAAAAACCCAAATTGGACAAGAATAAGCCTAGGGAGGACGAAAATGACCTAAATGTTCGTCCAATGACACAAACACACCTATTGGATGCACAAGATTGCATAAAAACCCTAATTGGACAAGAATAAGACTAGGGAGGACGAAAATGACCTAAATGTTCCTCCAATGACACAAATGAACTTATTGGATGCACAAGAATGGTCAAAATCCCTAATTGGACAAGAATAAGCCTAGGGAGGACGAAAATGACCAAAATGTTCGTCCAGGGACACAAACACACCTATTGGATGCACAAGATTGCATAAAATCCCTAATTGGACAAGAATAAGACTAGGGAGGATGAAAATGACCTAAATGTTCCTCCAATGACACAAACACACCTATTGGATGCACAAGATTGCATAAAAACCCTAATTGGACAAGAATAAGACTAGGGAGGACGAAAATGACCTAAATGTTCATCCAATGACACAAATGAACTTATTGTATGCACAAGATTGGTTAAAAACCCTAATTGGACAAGAATAAGCATAGGGAGGACGAAAATGACCTAAATGTTCATCCAATGAAACAAACACACATATTCGATGCACAAGATTGCTTAAAATCCTAATTGGACAAGAATAAGATTAAGGAGGACGAAAATGACCCAAATGTTCATCCAATGACACAAATGAACTTATTGGATGCACAATATTGGTTAAAAACCCTAATTGGACAAGAATAAGACTAGGGAGGACGAAAATAACCTAAATGTTCCTCCAATGACACAAATGAACTTATTGGATGCACAAGGTTGGTTAAAAACCCTAATTGGACAAGAATAAGCCTAGGGAGGATGAAAATGACCTAAATGTTCGTCCAATGACACAAACACACCTATTGGATGCACAAGATTGCATAAAAACCCTAATTGGACAAGAATAAGCCTAGGGAGGACGAAAATGACCTAAATGTTCATCCAATGACACGAATGAACTTATTGGATGCACAAGATTGGTTAAAAACCCTAATTGGACAAGAATAAGCCTAGGGAGGACGAAAATGACCTAAATGTTCGTCCAATGACACAAACACACCTATTGGATGCACAAGATTGCATAAAAACCCTAATTGGACAAGAATAAGCCTAGGGAGGACGAAAATGACCTAAATAATCATCCAATGACACAAATGAACTTATTGGATGCACAAGATTGGTTAAAAACCCTAATTGGACAAGAATAAGCCTAGGGAGGACGAAAATGACCTAAATGTTCGTCCAATGACACAAACACACCTATTGGATGCACAAGATTGCATAAAAACCCTAATTGGACAAGAATAAGACTAGGGATGACGAAAATGACCTAAATGTCCATCCAATGACACAAATGAACTTATTGGATGCACAAGATTGGTTAAAAACCCTAATTGGACAAGAATAAGCCTAGGGAGGACGAAAATGACCTAAATGTTCGTCCAATGACACAAACACACCTATTGGATGCACAAGATTGCATAAAAACCCTAATTGGACAAGAATACGCCTAGGGAGGACGAAAATGACCTAAATGTTCATCCAATGACACAAATGAACTTATTGGATGCACAAGATTGGTTAAAAACCCTAATTGGACAAGAATAAGCCTAGGGAGGACGAAAATGACCTAATTGATCATCCAATGACACAAACACACCTATTGGATGCACAAGATTGGTTAAAAACCCTAATTGGACAAGAATATGCCTAGGGAGGACGAAAATGACCAAAATATTAATTTAATGACATAAACAAACTTATTGGATGCACAAGATTGGTTAAAAACCCTAATTGGACAAGAATAAGCCTAGGGAGGACGAAAATGACCTAATTGATCATCCAATGACACAAACACACCTATTGGATGCACAAGATTGCATAAAAACCCTAATTCGACAAGAATAAGACTAGGGAGGACGAAAATGACCTAAATGTTCCTCCAATGACACAAACACACCTATTGGATGCACAAGATTGCATAAAAGCACTAATTGGACAAGAATAAGACTAGGGAGGACGAAAATGACCTAAATGTTCATCCAATGACACAAATGAACTTATTGTATGCACAAGATTGGTTAAAAACCCTAATTGGACAAGAATAAGCCTAGGGAGGACGAAAATGACCTAAATGTTCGTCCAATGACACAAACACACCTATTGGATGCACAAGATTGCATAAAAACCCTAATTGGACAAGAATAAGACTAGGGAGGACGAAAATGACCTAAATGTTCCTCCAATGACACAAACACACCTATTGGATGCACAAGATTGCATAAAAACCTAATTCGACAAGAATAAGACTAAGGACGACGAAAATTACCTAAATGTTCATCCAATGACACAAATGAACTTATTGGATGCACAAGATTGGTTAAAAACCCTAATTGGACAAGAATAAGCCTAGGGAGGACGAAAATGACCTAAATGTTCGTCCAATGACACAAACACACCTATTGGATGCACAAGATTGCATAAAAACCCTAATTGGACAAGAATAAGACTAGGGAGGACGAAAATGACCTAAATGTTCCTCCAATTACACAAGCACACCTATTGGATGCACAAGATTGCATAAAAACCCTAATTGGACAAGAATAAGACTAGGGACGACGAAAATGACCTAAATGTTCATCCAATGACACAAATGTACTTATTGGATGCACAAGATTGGTTAAAAACCCTAATTGGACAAGAATAAGCCTAGGGAGGACGAAAATGACCTAAATGTTCGTCCAATGACACAAACACACCTATTGGATGCACAAGATTGCATAAAAACCCTAATTGGTCAAGAATAAGACTAGGGAGGACGAAAATGACCTAAATATTCATCCAATGACACAATTGAACTTATTGGATGCAGAAGATTGGTTAAAAACCCTATTTGGGCAAGAATAAGACTAGGGAGGACGAAAATGACCTAAATGTTCCTCCAATGACACAAATGAACTTATTGGATGCACAAGATTGCATAAAAACCCTAATAGGACAAGAATAAGACTAGGGAGGACGAAAATGACCAAAATGTTCCTCCAATGAAACAAATGAACTTATTGGATGCACAAGGTTGGTTAAAAACCGTATTTGGACAAGAATAAGCCTAGGGAGGACGAAAATGACCTAAATGTTCAACCAATGACACATATGAACTTATTGGATGCACATGATTAGTTAAAAACCATAATTGGCCCAGATTAAGCCTAGGGAGGACGAAAATGATCTAAATGTTCTTCCAATGACACAAACACACCTATTGGATGCACAAGATTGCATAAAAACCCTAATTGGTCAAGAATAAGACTAGGGAGGACGAAAATGACCTAAATATTCATCCAATGACACAAATGAACTTATGGGATGCACAAGATTGGTTAAAAACCCTAATTGGACAAGAATAAGCCTAGGGAGGACGAAAATGACCTAAATGTTCGTCCAATGACACAAACACACCTATTGGATGCACAAGATTGCATAAAAACCATAATTGGACAAGAATAAGACTACTGAGGACGAAAATGACCTAAATGTTCATCCAATGACACAAATGAACTTATTGGATGCATAAGATTGGTTAAAAACCCTAATTGGACAAGAATAAGCATAGGGAGGACGAAAATGACCTAAATGATCATCGAATGACACAAACACACATATTGGATGCACAAGAATGGTTAAAAACCCTAGTTGGACAAGAATAAGCCTAGGGAGGACGAAAATGACCTAAATGTTCGTCCAATGACACAAACACACCTATTGGATGCACAAGATTGGTTAAAAACCCTAATTGGACAAGAATAAGCCTAGGGAGGACGAAAATGACCTAAATGTTCGTCCGATGACACAAACACACCTATTGGATGCACAAGATTGAATAAAAACCCTAATTTGACAAGAATAAGACTAGCGAGGACGAAAATGACCTAAATGTTCCTCCAATGACACAAACACACCTATTGGATGCACAAGATTGCATAAAAACCCTAATTGGACAAGAATAAGACTAGGGATGACGAAAATGACCTAAATGTTCCTCCAATGACACAAACACACCTATTGGATGCACAAGATTGGTTAAAAACCCTAATTGGACAAGAATAAGCCTAGGGAGGACGAAAATGACCTAAATGTTCGTCCAATGACACAAACACACCTATTGGATGCACAAGATTGCATAAAAAACCTAATTGGACTAGAATAAGACTAGGGAGGACGAAAATGACCTAAATGTTCCTCCAATGACACAAAGGAACTTATTGAATGCACAAGATTGGCTAAAAACCCTAATTGGACAAGAATAAGCCTAGGGAGGACGAAAATGACCTAAATGTTCATCCAATCACACAAATGAAATTATTGGATGCAGAAGATTGGTTAAAAACCCTAATTGGACATGAATAAGCCTAGGGAGGACGAAAATGACCTAAATGTTCATACGATGACACAAAGAAACTTATTGGATGCACATGATTGGTTAAAAAGCCTAATTGGACAAGAATAAGCCTAGGGAGGACGAAAATGACCTAAATGTTCGTACAATGACACAAAGCAACTTATTGGATGCACATGATTGGTTAAAAACCCTAATTGGACAAGAATAAGCCTAGGGAGGACGAAAATGACCTAAATGATCATCCAATGACACAAATGAACTTATTGGATGCACAAGATTTGTTAAAAACCCTAATTGGACAAGAATAAGCCTAGGGAGGACGAAAATGACCTAAATGTTCATCCAATGACACAAAATAACTTATTGGATGCACATGATTGGTTAAAAACCCTAATTGGACAAGAATAAGCCTAGGGAGGGCGAAAATGACATAAATGTTCGTCCAATGACACAAACACACCTATTGGATGCACAAGATTGCATAAAAACCCTAATTGGACAAGAATAAGACTAGAGAGGACGAAAATGACCTAAATTTTCCTCCATTGACACAAATGAACTTATTAGATGCACAAGGTTGGTTAAAAACCCTAATTGGACAAGAATAAGCCTAGGGAGGACGAAAATGACCTAAATGTTCATCCAATGAAACAAATAAACTTATTGGATGCACAAGATTGGTTAAAAACCCTAATTGGACAAGAATAAGCCTAGGGAGGACGAAAATGACCTAAATGTTCCTCCAAAGACACAAATGAACTTATTGGATGCACAAGATTGGCTAAAAACCCTAATTGAACAAGAAAAAGCCTTGGGAGTTCGAAAATGACCTAAATGTTCATCCAATGACACAAATGAACTTATTGGATGCACAAGATTGGTTAAAAACCCTAATTGGACAAGAATAAGCCTAGGGAGGGCGAAAATGACCTAAATGTTCGGCCAATGATACAAAATAACTTATTGGATGCACATGATTGGTTAAAAACCCTAATTGGACAAGAATAAGCCTAGGGAGGGCGAAAATGACAAAAATGTTCATCCAATGACACAAAATAACTTATTGGATGCACATGATTGGTTAAAAACCCTAATTGGACAAGAATAAGCCTAGGGAGGGCGAAAATGACATAAATGTTCGTCCAATGACACAAACACACCTATCGGATGCACAAGATTGCATAAAAACCCTAATTGGACAAGAATAAGACTAGGGAGGACGAAAATGACCTTAATGTTCCTCCAATGACACAAAGGAGCTTATTGAATGCACAAGATTGGCTAAAAACCCTAATTGGACAACAATAAGCCTAGGGAGGACGAAAATGACCTAAATGTTCATCCAATGACACAAATGAACTTATTGGACGCACAAGATTGGTTAAAAACCCTAATTGGACATGAATAAGCCTAGGGAGGACGAAAATAACCTAAATGTTCCTCCAATGACACAAATGAACTTATTGGATGCACAAGATTGGCTAAAAACCCTAATTGGACAAGAAAAAGCATAGGGAGGACGAAAATGACCTAAATGTTCATCCAATGACACAAATGAACTTATTGGATGCACAAGATTTGTTAAAAACCCTAATTGGACAAGAATAAGCCAAGGGAGGACGAAATTGACCTAAATGTTTATCCAATGACACAAATAAACTTATTGGATGCACATGATTGGTTAAAAACCCTAATTGGACAAGAATAAGCCTAGGGAGGACGAAAATGACCTAAATGTTCGTACGATGACACAAACACACCTATGGGATGCACAAGATTGAATAAAAACCATAATTGGACAAGAATAAGACTAGCGAGGACGAAAATGACCTAAATGTTCCTCCAATGACACAAACACACCTATTGGATGCACAAGATTGCATAAAAACCCTTATTGGACAAGAATAAGACTAGGGATGACGAAAATGACCTAAATGTTCCTCCCACGACACAAACACACCTATTGGATGCACAAGATTGCATAAAAACCCTAATTGGACAAGAATAAGACTAGGGATGACGAAAATGACCTAAATGTTCCTCCAATGACACAAACACACCTATTGGATGCACAAGATTGAATAAAAACCCTATTTGGACAAGAATAAGACTAGGGAGGACGAAATTGACCTAAATGTTCCTTCAATGACACAAACACACCTATTGGATGCACAAGATTGGTTAAAAACCCTAATTGGACAAGAATAAGCCTAGGGACGACGAAAATGACCTAAATGTTCGTCCAATGACACAAACACACCTATTGGATGCACAAGATTGCATAAAAACCCTAATTGGACAAGAATAAGACTAGGGAGGACGAAAATAACCTAAATGTTCCTCCAATGACACAAACACACCTATTGGATGCGCAAGATTGCATAAAAACCCTAATTGGACAAGAATAAGACTAGGAAGGACGAAAGTAACCTAAATGTTCCTCCAATGACACAAACACACCTATTGGATGCACAAGATTGCATAAAAACCCTAATTCGACAAGAATAAGACTGGGGAGGACGTAAATGACCTAAATGTTCCTCCAATGACACAAACACACCTATTGGATGCACAAGATTGCATAAAAACCCTAATTGGACAAGAATAAGACTAGGGAGGACGAAAATGACCTAAATGTTCCTCCAATGACACAAACACACCTATTGGATGCACAAGATTGCATAAAAACCCTAATTGGACAAGAATAAGACTAGGGAGGACGAAAATGACCTAAATGTTAATCCAATGACACCAATGAACTTATTGGATGCACAAGATTGGTTGAAAACCCTAATTGGACAAGAATAAGCCTAGGGAGGACGAAAATGACCTAAATGTTCATCCAATGAGACAAATGAACTTATTGGATGCACAAGATTGGTTAAAAACCCTAATTGGACAAGAATAAGTCTAGGGAGGATGAAAATGACCTAAATGTTCGTCCAATGACACAAACACACCTATTGGATGCACAGGATTGCATAAAAACCCTAATTGGCCAAGAATAAGCCTAGGGAGGACGAAAATGACCTAAATGTTCGTCCAATGACACAAACTCACCTATTGGATGCACAAGATTGCATAAAAACCCTTATTGAACAAGAATAAGCCTAGGGAGGACGAAAATGACCTAAATGTTCATCCAATGACACAAATGAACTTTTTGGATGCACAAGATTGGTTAAAAACCCTAATTGGACAAGAATAAGCCTAGGGAGGATGTAAATGACCTAAATATTCATCCAATGACACAAATGAACTTATTGGATGCACAAGATTGGTTAATAACCGTAATTGGTCAAGAATAAGCATAGGGAGGACGAAAATGACCTAAATGTTCATCCAATGACACAAACACACATATTGGATGCACAAGATTGCTTAAAACCCTAATTGGACAAGAATAAGAATATGGATGACGAAAATGACCTAAATGTTCATCCAATGACACAAATGAACTTATTGGATGCACAAGATTGGTTAAAAACCCTAATTGGACAAGAATAAGCCTAGGGAGGACGAAAATGACCTAAATGTTCCTCCAATGACACAAATGAACATATTGGATGCACAAGATTGGTTAAAAACCCTAATTGGACAAGAATAAGCCTAGGGAGGACGAAAATGACCTAAATGTTCGTCCAATGACACAAACACACCTATTGGATGCACAAGATTGCATAAAAACCCTAATTGGACAAGAATAAGACTAGGGAGGACGAAAATGACCTAAATGTTCCTCCAATGACACAAACACACCTATTAGATGCACAAGATTGCATAAAAACCCTAATTGGACAAGACTAAGCCTAGGGAGGACGAAAATGACCTAAATGTTCATCCAATGACACAAATGAACTTATTGGATGCACAAGATTGGTTAAAAACCCTAATTGGACAAGAATAAGCCTAGGGTGGACGAAAATGACCTAAATGTTTATCCAATGACACAAATAAACTTATTGGATGCACAGGATTGGTAAAAAACCCTAATTGGACAAGAATAAGCCTAGAATGAACGAAAATGACCTAAATGTTCATCCAATGACACAAACACACCTATTGGATGCACAAGATTGGTTAAAAACCCTAATTGGACAAGAATAAGCCTAGGGAGGACGAAAATGACCTAAATGTTCATCCAATGACACAAATGAACTTATTGGATGCACAAGATTGGTTAAAAACCCTAATTGGACAAGAATAAGCCTAGGGAGGACGAAAATGACCTAAATGTTCCTCCAATGACACAAAGCAACTTATTGGATGCACATGATTGGTTAAAAACCCTAATTGGACAAGAATAAGCCTACGGAGGACGAAAATGAACTAAATGTTCGTCTAATGACACAAATGAACTTATTAGATGCACATGATTGGTTAAAAACCCTAATTGGACAAGAATAAACCTAGGGTGGACGAAAATGAGCTAAATGTTCGTCTAATGACACAAATGAACTTATTGGATGCACAAGATTGGTTAAAAACCCAAATTGGACAAGAATAAGCCTAGGGAGGAAGAAAATGACCTAAATGTTCATCCAATGACACAAAGCAACTTATTGGATGCACATGATTGGTTAAAAACCCTAATTTTACAAGAATAAGCCTAGGGAGGACGAAAATGAACTAAATGTTTGTCTAATGACACAAATGAACTTATTGGATGCACAAGATAAGTTAAAAACCCAAATTGGACAAGAATAAGCCTAGGGTGGACGAAAATGACCTAAATGTTCGTCGAATGACACAAACACACCTATTGGATGCACAAGATTGAATAAAAACCCTAATTGGACAAGAATAAGACTAGGGAGGACGAAAATGACCTAAATGTTCGTCCAATGACACAAACACACCTATTGGATGCACAAGATTGCATAAAAACCCTAATTGGACAAGAATAAGACTAGGGAGGACGAAAATGACCTAAATGTTCCTCCAATGACACAAACACACCTATTGGATGCACAAGATTGCATAAAAACCCTAATTCGACAAGAATAAGACTAGGGAGGACGAAAATGACCTAAATGTTCATCCAATGACACAAATGAACTTATTGGATGCACAAGATTGGTTCAAAACCCTAATTGGACAAGAATAAGCCTAGGGAGGACGAAAATGACCTAAATGTTCGTCCAATGACACAAACACACCTATTGGATGCACAAGATTGCATAAAAACCCTAATTGGACAAGAATAAGACTAGGGAGGACGAAAATGACCTAAATGTTCCTCCAACGACACAAAAACACCTATTGGATGCACAAGATTGGTTACAAACCCTAATTGGACAAGAATAAGCCTAGGGAGGACGAAAATGACCTAAATGTTCGTCCAATGACACAAACACACCTATTGGATGTACAAGATTGCATAAAAACCCTAATTGGACAAGAATAAGACTAGGGAGGACGAAAATGACCTAAATGTTCATCCAATGACACAAATGAACTTATTGGATGCACAAGATTGGTTAAAAACCCTAATTGGACAAGAATAAGCCTAGGGAGGACGAAAATGACCTAAATGTTCGTCCAATGACACAAACACACCTATTGGATGCACAAGATTGCATAAAAACCCTAATTGGACTAGAATAAGACTAGGGAGGACGAAAATGACTTAAATGTTCATCCAATGACACAAATGAACTTATTGTATGCACAAGATTTGTTAAGAGCCCTAATTGGACAAGAATAAGCATAGGGAGGACGAAAATTACCTAAATGTTCATCCAATGACACAAACACACATATTGGATGCACAAGATTGCTTAAAACCCTAATTGGACAAGAATAAGACTAGGGAGGACGAAAATGACCTAATTGTTCCTCCAATGACACAAACACACCTATTGGATGCACAAGATTGCATAAAAACCCTAATTCGACAAGAATAAGACTAGGGAGGACGAAAATGACCTAAATGTTCCTCCAATGACACAAACACACCTATTGGATGCACAAGATTGCATAAAAACCCTAATTGGACAAGAATAAGCCTAGGGAGGACGTAAATGACATAAATGTTCATCCAATGACACAAATGAACTTATTGGATGCACAAGATTGGTTTAAAACCCTAATTGGACAAGAATAAGCCTAGGGAGGACGAAAATGACCTAAATGTTCGTCCAATGACACAAACACACCTATTGGATGCACAAGATTGCATAAAAACCCTAATTGGACAAGAATAAGACTAGGGAGGACGAAAATAACCTAAATGTTCCTCCAATAACACAAACACACCTATTGGATGCACAAGATTGCATAAAAACCCTAATTCGACAAGAATAAGACTAGGGAGGACGAAAATGACCTAAATGTTCCTCCAATGACACAAACACACCTATTGGATGCACAAGATTGCATAAAAACCCAAATTGGACAAGAATAAGACTAGGGAGGACGTAAATGACATAAATGTTCCACCAATGACACAAAGAACTTATTGGATGCACAAGGTTGGTTAAAAACCCTAATTGGACAAGAATAAGACTAGGGAGGACGAAAATGACCTAAATGTTCGTCCAATGACACAAACACACCTATTGGATGCACAAGATTGCATAAAAACCCTAATTGGACAAGAATAAGACTAGGGAGGACGAAAATGACCTAAATGTTCCTCCAATGACACAAACAAACCTATTGGATGCACAAGATTGCATAAAAACCCAAATTGGACAAGAATAAGACAAGGGAGGACGAAAATGACCTAAATGTTCATCCAATGACATAAATGAACTTATTGGATGCACAAGATTGGTTAAAAACCCTAATTGGACAAGAATAAGCCTAGGGAGGACGAAAATGACCTAAATGTTCGTCCAATGACACAAACACACCTATTGGATGCACAAGATTGCATAAAAACCCTAATTGGACAAGAATAAGACTAGGGAGGACGAAAATGACCTAAATGCTCATCCAATGACACAAATGAACTTATTGAATGCACAAGATTGGTTAAAAACCCTAATCGGACAAGAATAAGCCTAGGGAGGACGAAAATGACCTAAATGTTCGTCCAATGATACAAACACACCTATTGGATGCACAAGATTGCATAAAAACCTTAATTGGACAAGTATAAGACTAGGGAGGACGAAAATGACCTAAATGTTCCTTTAATGACACAAACACACCTATTGGATGCACAAGATTGCATAAAAACCCTAATGCGGCAAGAATAAGACTAGGGAGGATGAAAATGACCTAAATGTTCATCCAATGACACAAATGAACTTATTGGATGCACAAGATTGGTTAAAAACCCTACTTGGACAAGAATAAGCCTAGGGAGGACGAAAATGACCTAAATGTTCGTCCAATGACACAAATACACCTATTGGATGCACAAGATTGGTTAAAAACCCTAATTGGACAAGAATAAGCCTAGGGAGGACGAAAATGACCTAAATGTTCGTCCAATGACACAAACACACCTATTGGATGCACAAGATTGCATAAAAACCCTAATTGGACAAGAATAAGACTAGGGAGGACGAAAATGACCTAAATGTTCATCCAATGACACAAATGAACTTATTGAATGCACATGATTGGTTAAAAACCCTAATCGGACAAGAATAAGCCTAGGGAGGACGAAAATGACCTAAATGTTCGTCCAATGACACAAACACACCTATTGGATGCACAAGATTGCATAAAAACCCTAATTGGACAAGAATAAGACTAGGGAGGACGAAAATGACCTAAATGTTCCTCCAATGACACAAACACACCTATTGGATGCACAAGATTGCATAAAAACCATAATTGGAGAAGAATAAGACTAAAGAGGACGTAAATGACCTAAATGAACCACCAATGACACAAATGAACTTATTGGATACACAAGGTTGGTTAAAAACCCTAATTGGACAAGAATAAGCCTAGGGAGGACGAAAATGACCTAAATGTTCAATTAATGACACAAATGAACTTATTGGATGCACAAGGTTGGTTAAAAACCCTAATTGGACAAGAATAAGCCTAGGGAGGACGAAAATGACCTAAATGTTCATCCAATGACACAAATGAACTTATTGGATGCACAAGATTGGTTAAAAACCCTAATTGGACAAGAATAAGCCTAGGGAGGACGAAAATGACCTAAATGTTCGTCCAATGACACAAACACACCTATTGGATGCACAAGATTGCATAAAAACCCTAATTGGACAAGAATAAGACTAGGGAGGACGAAAATGACCTAAATGTTCATCCAATGACACAAAAGAACTTATTGAATGCACAAGGTTGCATAAAAACCCTAATTGGACAAGAATAAGACTAGGGAGGCTAAAATGACCTAAATGTTCATCCAATGACACAAATGAACTTATTGAATGCACAAGATTGGTTGAAAACCCTAATCGGACAAGAATAAGCCTAGGGAGGACGAAAATCACCTAAATGTTCGTCCAATGACACAAACACACCTATTGGATGCACAAGATTGCATAAAAACCCTAATTGGACAAGAATAAGACTAGGGAGGACGAAAATGACCTAAATGTTCATCCAATGACACAAATGAACTTATTGGATGCACAAGATTGGTTAAAAACCCTAATTGGACAAGAATAAGCATAGGGAGAACGAAAATGACCTAAATGTTCGTCTAATGACACAAACCCACATATTGGATGCACAAGATTGCTTAAAACCCTAATTGGACAAGAATAAGACTAGGGAGGACGAAAATGACCTAAATGTTCATCCAATGACACAAATGAACTTATTGGATGCACAAGATTGGTTAAAAACCCTAATCGGACAAGAATAAGCCTAGGGAGGACGAAAATGACCTAAATGTTCGTCCAATGACACAAACACACCTATTGGATGCACAAGATTGCATAAAAACCCTAATTGGACAAGAATAACACTAGGGAGGACGAAAATGACCTAAATGTTCCTCCAATGACACAAACACACCTATTGGATGCACAAGATTGCATAAAAACCCTAATTGGACAAGAATAAGTCTAGGGAGGAAGAAAATGACCTAAATGTTCATCCAATAACACAAATGAACTTATTGTATGCACAAGATTGGTTAAAAACCCTAATTGGACAAGAATAAGCCTAGGGAGGACGAAAATGACCTAAATGTTCATCCAATGACACAAATGAACTTATTGGAGGCAAGAGATTGGTTAAAAACCCTAATTGGACAAGAATAAGCCTAGGGAAGACGAAAATGACCTAAATGTTCATCCAATGACACAAATGAACTTATTGGATGCACAAGGTTGGTTAAAAACCCTAATTGGACAAGAATAAGACTAGGGAGGACGAAAATGACCTAAATGTTCAACCAATGACACAAATGAACTTATTGGATGCACAAGGTTGGTTAAAAACCCTAAATGGACAAGAATAAGCCTAGGGAGGACGAAAATGACCTAAATGTTCGTCCAATGACACAAACACACCTATTGGATGCACAAGATTGCATAAAAACCCTAATTGGACAAGAATAAGACTAGGGAGGACGAAAATGTCCTAAATGTTCAACCAATGACACAAATGAACTTATTGGATGCACAAGGTTGGTTAAAAACCCAAATTGGACAAGAATAAGCCTAGGGAGGACGAAAATGACCTAAATGTTCGTCCAATGACACAAACACACCTATTGGATGCACAAGATTGCATAAAAACCCTAATTGGACAAGAATAAGACTAGGGAGGACGAAAATTACCAAAATGTTCCTCCAATGACACAAACACACCTATTGGATGCACAAGATTGGTTAAAAACCCTAATTGGACAAGAATAAGCCTAGGGAGGACGAAAATGACCTAAATGTTCGTCCAATGACACAAACACACCTATTGGATGCACAAGATTGCATAAAAACCCTAATTGGACAAGAATAAGACTAGGGAGGACGAAAATGACCTAAATGTTCATCCAATGACACAAATGAACTTATTGGATGCACAAGGTTGGTTAAAAACCATAATTGGACAAGAATAAGCCTAGGGACGACGAAAATGACCTAAATGTTCGTCCAATGACACAAATACACCTATTGGATGCACAAGATTGCATAAAAACCCTAATTGGACAAGAATAAGCATAGGGAGGACGAAAATGACCTAAATGTACCTCCAATGACACAAACACACCTATTGGATGCACAAGATTGGTTAAAAACCCTAATTGGACAAGAATAAGCCTAGGGAGGACGAAAATGACCTAAATGTTCGTCCAATGACACAAACACACCTATTGGATGCACAAGATTGCATAAAAACCCTAATTGGACAAGAATAAGACTAGGGAGGACGAAAATGACCTAAATGTTCATCCAATGACACAAATGAACTTATTGGATGCACAAGATTGGTTAAAAACCCTAATTGGACAAGAATAAGCATAGGGAGGACGAAAATGACCTAAACGTTCATCCAATGACACAAACCCACATATTGGATGCACAAGATTGCTTAAAACCCTAATTGGACAAGAATAAGACTAAGGAGGACGAAAATGACCTAAATGTTCATCCAATGACACAAATGAACTTATTGAAGGCACAAGATTGGTTAAAAACCCTAATCGGACAAGAATAAGCCTATGGAGGACGAAAATGACCTAAATGTTCTTCCAATGACACAAACACACCTATTGGATGCACAAGATTACATAAAAACCCTAATTTGACAAGAATAAGACTAGGGAGGACAAAAATGACCTAAATGTTCCTCCAATGACACAAACACACCTATTGGATACACAAGATTGCATAAAAACCCTAATTCGACAAGAATAAGACTAGGGAGGACAAAAATGACCTAAATGATCATCCAATGACACAAATGAACTTATTGGATGCACAAGATTGGTTAAAAACCCTAATTGGACAAGAATAAGCCTAGGGAGGACGAAAATGACCTAAATGTTCGTCCAATGACACAAACACACCTATTGGATGCACAAGATTGCATAAAAACCCTAATTGGACAAGAATAAGACTAGGGAGGACGAAAATGACCTAAATGCTCATCCAATGACACAAATGAACTTTTTGAATGCACAAGATTGGTTAAAAACCCTAATCGGACAAGAATAAGCCTAGGGAGGACGAAAATGACCTAAATGTTCGTCCAATGACACAAACACACCTATTGGATGCACAAGATTGGTTAAAAACCCTAATTGGACAAGAATAAGCCTAGGGAGGACGAAAATGACCTAAATGTTCGTCCAATGACACAAACACACCTATTGGATGCACAAGATTTCATAAAAACCCTAATTGGACAAGAATAAGACTAGGGAGGACGAAAATGACCTAAATGTTCATCCAATGACACAAATGAACTTATTGGATGCACAAGATTGGTTAAAAACCTTAATTGGACAAGAATAAGCCTAGGGAGGACGAAAATGACCTAAATGTTCATCCAATGACACAAACACACATATTGGATGCACAAGATTGCTTAAAACCCTAATTGGACAAGAATAAGACTAGGGAGGACGAAAATGACCTAAATGTTCATCCAATGAAACAAATGAACTTATTCGATCCACAAGATTGGTTAAAAACCCTAATTGGACAAAAATAAGCCTAGGGAGGACGAAAATGACCTAAATGTTCATCCAATGACACAAATGAACTTATTGGATGCACAAGATTGGTTAAAAACCCTAATTGGACAAGAATAAGCCTAGGGAGGACGAAAATGACCTAAATGTTCCTCCAATGACACAAATGAACGTATTGGATGCACAAGATTTGCTAAAAACCCTAATTGGACAAGAAAAAGCCTAGGGAGGACGAAAATGACCTAAATGATCATCCAATGACACAAATGAACTTATTGGATGCACAAGATTTGTTAAAAACCCTAATTGGACAAGAATAAGCCTAGGGAGGACGAAAATGACCTAAATATTCATCCAATGACACAAATGAACTTATTGGATGCACATGATTGGTTAAAAACCTTAATTGGACAAGAATAAGCCTAGGGAGGACGAAAATGACCTAAATGTTCGTCCGATGACACAAACACACCTATTGGATGCACAAGATTGAATAAAAACCCTAATTGGACAAGAATAAGACTAGCGAGTACGAAAATGACCTAAATGTTCCTCCACTGACACAAACACACCTATTGGATGCACAAGATTGCATAAAAACCCTAATTGGACAAGAATAAGATTAGGGATGACGAAAATGACCTAAATGTTCCTCCAATGACACAAACAAACCTATTGGATGCACAAGATTGCATAAAAACCCTAATTGGACAAGAATAAGACTAGGGATGACGAAAATGACCAAAATGTTCCTCCAATGACACAAACACACCTATTGGATGCACAAGATTGAATAAAAACCCTATTTGGACAAGAATAAGACTAGGGAGGACGAAAATGACCTAAATGTTCCTTCAATGACACAAACACACCTATTGGATGCACAAGATTGGTTAAAAACCCTAATTGGACAAGAATAAGCCTAGGGAGAACGAAAATGACCTAAATGTTCGTCCAATGACACAAACACACCTATTGGATGCACAAGATTGCATAAAAACCCTAATTGGACAAGAAGAAGACTAGGGAGGACGAAAATGACCTAAATGTTCCTCCAATGAAACAAAGGAACTTATTGAATGCACAAGATTGGCTAAAAACCCTAATTGGACAAGAATAAGCCTAGGGAGGATGCAAATGACCTAAATGTTCATCCAATGACACAAATGAACTTATTGGATGCACAAGATTGGTTAAAAATCCTAATTGGACAAGAATATGCCTAGGGAGGTCGAAAATGACCTAAATGTTCATCCAATGACACAAATGAACTTATTCGATGCACAAGATTGGTTAAAAAACATAATTGGACAAGAATAAGACTAGGGAGGACGAAAATGACCGAAATGTTCCTCCAATGACACAAACAAACCTATTGGATGCACAAGATTGCATAAAAACCCTAATTGGACAAGAATAAGACTAGGGAGGACGAAAATGACCTAAATGTTCATCCAATGACACAAATGAACTTATTGGATGCACAAGATTGGTTAAAAACCTTAATCGGACAAGAATAAGCCTAGGGAGGACGAAAATGACCTAAATGTTCGTCCAATGACACAAACACACCAATTGGATGCACAAGATTGCATAAAAACCCTAATTGGACAAGAATAAGACTAGGGAGGACGAAAATGACCTAAATGTTCCTCCAATGACACAAACACGCCTATTGGATGCACAAGATTGCATAAAAACCCTAATTGGACAAGAATAAGACTAGGGAGGACGAAAATGACCTAAATGTTCATCCAATGACACAAATGAACTTATTGGATGCACAAGATTGGTTAAAAACCCTAATTGGACAAGAATAAGCCTAGGGAGGACGAAAATGACCTAAATGTTCCTCCAATGACACAAATGAACTTATTGGATGCACAAAATAGGCTAAAAACCCTAATTGGACAAGAATAAGCAAAGGGAGGACGAAAATCACATAAATGTTCATCCAATGACACAAATGAACTTATTGGATGCACAAGGTTGGTTAAAAACCCTAATTGGACAATAATAAGCCTAGGGACGACAAAAATGACCTAAATGTTCGTCCAATGACACAAACACACCTATTGGATGCACAAGATTGCATAAAAACCCTAATTGGACAAAAATAAGACTAGGGAGGACGAAAATGACCTAAATGTTCATCCAATGACACAAATGAACATATTGGACGCACAAGATTGGTTAAAAACCCTAATTGGACAAGAATAAGCCTAGGGAGGACGAAAATGACCTAAATGTTCATCCAATGACACAAATGAACTTATTGGATGCACAAGATTGGTTAAAAACCCTAATTGGACAAGAATAAGCCTAGGGAGGACGAAAATGACCTAAATGTTCCTCCAATGACACAAATGAACTTATTGGATGCACAAGATTGGTTAAAAACCCTAATTGGACAAGAAAAAGCCTAGGGAGAACGAAAATGACCTAAATGTTCATCCAATGACACAAATGAACTTATTGGATGCACAAGATTGGTTGAAAACCCTAATTGGACAAGAATAAGCCTAGGGAGGACAAAAATGACCTAAATGTTCATCCAATGACACAAATGAACTTATTGGATGCACAAGATTGGTTAAAAACCCTAATTGGACAAGAATAAGCCTAGGGAGGACGAAAATGACCTAAATGTTCGTCCAATGACACAAACACACCTATTGGATGCACAAGATTGGATAAAAACGCTAATTGGACAAGAATAAGACTAGGGAGGACGAAAATGACCTAAATGTTCGTCCAATGACACAAACACACCTATTGGATGCACAAGATTGCATAAAAACCCTAATTGGACAAGAATAAGCCTAGGGAGGACGAAAATGACCTAAATGTTCGTCCAACGACACAAACACACCTATTGGACGCACAAGATTGCATACAAAACCCTAATTGGACAAGAATAAGCCTAGGGAGGAGGAAAATGACCTAAATATTCATCCAATGACACAAATGAACTTATTGGATGCACAAGATTGGTTAAAAACCCTAATTGGACAAGAATAAGCCTAGGGAGGACGAAAATGACCTAAATGTTCATCCAATGACACAAATGAACTTATTGGATGCACAACATTGGTTGAAAACCCTAATTTGACAAGAATAAGCCTAGGGAGGACGAAAATGACCTAAATGTTCATCCAATGACACAAATGAACTTATTGGATGCACAAGATTGGTTAAAAACCCTAATTGGACAAGAATAAGCATAGGGAGGACGAAAATGACCTAAATGTTCATCCAATGACACAAACCCACATATTGGATGCACAAGATTGCTTAAAACCCTAATTGGACAAGAATAAGACTAGGGAAGACGAAAATGACCTAAATGTTCCTCCAATGACACAAACACACCTATTGGATGCACAAGATTGCATAAAAACCCTAATTGGACAAGAATAAGACTAGGGAGGACGAAAATGACCTAAATGTTCATCCAATGACACAAATGAACTTATTGGATGCACAAGATTGGTTAAAAACCTTAATTGGACAAGAATAAGACTAGGGAGGACGAAAATGACCTAAATGTTCATCCAATGACACAAATGAACTTATTGGATGCACAAGATTGGTTAAAAACCCTAATTGGACAAGAATAAGCCTAGGGAGGACGAAAATGACCTAAATGTTCCTCCAATGACATAAACACACCTATCGGATGCACAGGATTGCATAAAAACCCTAATTCGACAAGAATAAGACTAGGGAGGACGAAAATGACCTAAATGTTCCTCCAATGACACAAACACACCTATTGGATGCACAAGATTGCATAAAAACCCTAATTGGACAAGAATAAGACTAGGGAGGACGTAAATGTTCCACCAATGACACAAATGAACTTATTGGATACACAAGGTTGGTTAAAAACCCTAATTGGACAAGAATAAGCCTAGGGAGGACGAAAATGACCTAAATGTTCGTCCAATGACACAAACACACCTATTGGATGCACAAGATTGCATAAAAACCCTAATTGGACAAGAATAAGACTATTGAGGACGAAAATGACCTAAATGTTCATCCAATGACACAAATGAACTTATTGGATGCACAAGATTGGTTAAAAACCCTAATTGGACAAGAATAAGCATAGGGAGGACGAAAATGACCTAAATGTTCATCCAATGACGCAAACACACATATTGGATGCACAAGATTGCTTAAAACCCTAATTGGACAAGAATAAGACTAGGGAGGACGAAAATGACCTAAATGTTCATCCAATGACACAAATGAACTTATTGGATGCACAAGATTGGTTAAAAACCCTAACTGGACAAGAATAAGCCTAGGGAGGATGAAAATGACCTAAATGTTCAACCAATGACACAAATGAACTTATTGGATGCACAAGGTTGGTTAAAAACCCTAATTGGACAAGAATAAGCCTAGGGAGGATGAAAATGACCTAAATGTTCGTCCAATGACACAAACACACCTATTGGATGCACAAGATTGCATAAAAACCCTAATTGGACCAGAATAAGACTAGGGAGGACGAAAATGACCTAAATGTTCCTCCAATGACACAAACACACCTATTGGATGCACAAGATTGGTTAAAAACCCTAATTGGACAAGAATAAGCCTAGGGAGGACGAAAATGACCTAAATGTTCGTCCAATATCACAAACACACCTATTGGATGCACAAGATTGCATAAAAACCCTAATTGGACAAGAATAAGACTAGGGAGGACGAACATGACCTAAATGTTCCTCCAATGAAACAAAGGAACTTATTGAATGCACAAGATTGGCTAAAAACCCTAATTGGAGAAGAATAAGCCTAGGGAGGACGAAAATGACCTAAATGTTCATCCAATGACACAAATGAACTTATTCGATGCACAAGATTGGTTAAAAACCCTAATTGGACAAGAATAAGCCTAGGGAGGACGAAAATGACATAAATGTTTATCCAATGACACAAATGAACTTATTGGATGCACAAGATTGGATAAAAACCCTAATTGGACAAGAATAAGCCTAGGGAAGGCGAAAATGACCTAAATGTTCGTCCAATGACACAAACACACCTATTGGATGCACAAGATTGGTTTAAAACCCTAATTGGACAAGAATAAGCCTAGGGAGGACGAAAATGACCTAAATGTTCATCCAATGACACAAATGAACTTATTCGATGCACAAGATTGGTTAAAAACCCTAATGGGACAAGAATAAGACTAGGGAGGACGAAAATGACCTAAATGTTCATCCAATGACACAAATGAACTTATTGGATGCACAAGATTGGTTAAAAACCATAATTGGACAAGAATAAGACTAGGGAGGACGAAAATGACCGAAATGTTCCTCCAATGACACAAACAAACCTATTGGATGCACAAGATTGCATAAAAACCCTAATTGGACAAGAATAAGACTAGGGAGGACGAAAATGACCTAAATGTTCATCCAATGACACAAATGAACTTATTGGATGCACAAGATTGGTTAAAAACCCTAATTGGACAAGAATAAGCATAGGGAGGACGAAAATGACCTAAATGTTCATCCAATGACACAAACACACATATTGGATGCACAAGATTGCCTAAAACCCTAATTGGATAAGAATAAGACTAGGGATGTCGAAAATGACCTAAATTTTCATCCAATGACACAAATGAACTTATTGGATGCACAAGATTGGTTAAAAACCCTAATTGGACAAGAATAAGCCTAGGGAGGACGAAAATGACCTAAATGTTCGTCCAATGACACAAATGAACTTATTGGAAGCACAAGATTGTTTAAAAACCCTAATTGGACAAGAATAAGCCTAGGGAGGACGAAAATGACCTAAATGTTCATCCAATGACACAAATGAACTTATTGGATGCACAAGATTGGTTAAAAACCCTAATTGGACAAGAATAAGCATAGGGAGGACGAAAATGACCTAAATGTTCATCCAATGACACAAACACACATATTGGATGCACAAGATTGCTTAAAACCCTAATTGGACAAGAATAAGATTAGGGAGGACGAAAATGACCGAAATGTTCATCCAATGACACAAATGAACTTATTCGATGCACAAGATTGGTTAAAAACCTTAATTGGACAAGAATAAGCCTAGGGAGGACGAAAATGACCTAAATGTTCATCCAATGACACAAATGAACTTATTCGATGCACAAGATTGATTAAAAACCCTAATTGGACAAGAATAAGACTAGGGAGGACGAAAATGACCGAAATGTTCCTCCAATGACACAAACAAACCTATTGGATGCACAAGATTGCATAAAAACCCTAATTGGACAAGAATAAGACTAGGGAGGACGAAAATGACCTAAATGTTCATCCAATGACACAAACACACGTATTGGATGCACAAGATTGCTTAAAACCCTAATTGGACAAGAATAAGACTAGGGAGGACGAAAATGACCTAAATGTTCATCCAATGAAACAAATGAACTTATTCGATCCACAAGATTGGTTAAAAACCCTAATTGGACAAGAATAAGCCTAGGGAGGACGAAAATGACCTAAATGTTCATCCAATGACACAAATGAACTTATTGGATGCACAAGATTGGTTAAAAACCCTAATTGGACAAGAATAAGCCAAGGGAGGACGAAAATGACCTTAATGTTCATCCAATGACACAAACACACTTATTGGATGCACAAGATTGGTTAAAAACCCTAATTGGACAAGAATAAGCCTAGGGAGGACGAAAATGACCTAAATGTTCATCCAATGACACAAATGAACTTATTGGATGCACAAGATTGGTTAAAAACCCTAATTGGACAAAAATAAGCATTGGGAGGATGATAATGACCTAAATGTTCATCCAATGACACAAACACACCTGTTGGATGCACAAGATTATTTAAAAACCCTAATTGGACAAGTATAAGCCAAGGGATGATGAAAATGCCCTAAATGATAATTCAATGACACAAACACACCTATTGGATGCACAAGATTGGTTAAAAACCCTAATTGGACAAGAATAAGCCTAGGGAGGACGAAAATGACCTAAATGTTCATCCAATGACACAAATGAACTTATTGGATGAACAAGATTGGTTAAAAACCCTAATTGGACAAGAATAAGCCTAGGTAGGACGAAAATGACCTAAATGTTCGTCCAATGACACAAACACACCTATTGGATGCACAAGATTGCATAAAAACCCTAATTGGACAAGAATAAGCCTAGGGAGGACGAAAATGACCTAAATGTTCATCCAATGACACAAATGAACTTATTGGATGCACAAGATTGGTTAAAAACCCTAATTGGACAAGAATAAGCCTAGGGAGGACGAAAATGACCTAAATGTTCATCCAATGACACAAATGAACTTATTGGATGCACAAGATTGGTTAAAAACCCTAATTGGACAAGAATAAGCATAGGGAGGACGAAAATGACCTAAACGTTCATCCAATAACACAAACCCACATATTGGATGCACAATATTGCTTAAAACCCTAATTGGACAAGAATAAGACTAGGGAGGACGAAAATGACCTAAATGTTCATCCAATGACACAAACACACCTATTGGATGCACAAGATTGCATAAAAACCCTAATTCGACAAGAATAAGACTAGGGAGGACGAAAATGACCTAAATGTTCCTCCAATGACACAAACACACCTATTGGATGCACAAGATTGAATAAAAAACCCTAATTCGACAAGAATAAGACTAGGGAGGACGAAAATGACCTAAATGTTCCTCCAATGACACAAACACACCTATTGGATGCACAAGATTGCATAAAAACCCTAATTGGACAAGAATAAGACTAGGGAGGACGAAAATGACCTAAATGTTCCTCCAATAACACAAACACACCTATTGGATGCACAAGATTGCATAAAAAACCTAATTGGACAAGAATAAGACTAGGGAGGACGAAAATGACCTAAATGTTCATCCAATGACACAAATGAACTTATTGTATGCACAAGATTGGATAAAAACCCTAATTGGACAAGAATAAGCATAGGGAGGACGAAAATGAACTAAATGTTCATCCAATGACACAAACACACATATTGGATGCACAAGATTGCTTAAAACCCTAATTGGACAAGAATAAGAATAGGGAGGACGAAAATGACCTAAATGTTCGTCCAATGACACAAACACACCTATTGGATGCACAAGATTGCATAAAAACCCTAATTGGACAAGAATAAGCCTAGGGAGGACGAAAATGACCAAAATGTTCGTCCAATGACACAAATGAACTTATTGGATGCACAAGATTGGTTAAAAACCCTAATTGGACAAGAATAAGCCTAGGGAGGACGAAAATGACCTAAATGTTCATCCAATGACACAAATGAACTTATTGGATGCACAAGATTGGTTAAAAACCCTAATTGGACAAGAATAAGCCTAAGGAGGACGAAAATGACCTAAATGTTCATCCAATGACACAAATCAACTTATTGGATGCACATGATTGGTTAAAAACCCTAATTGGACAAGAATAAGACTAGGGAGGACGAAAATGACCTAAATGTACCTCCAATGACACAAACACACCTATTGGATGCACAAGATTGGTTAAAAACCCTAATTGGACAAGAATACGACACAAATGAACTTATTGGATGCACAAGATTGGATAAAAACCCTAATTGGACAGGAATAAGCCTAGGGAGGACGAAAATGACCTAAATGTTCATCCAATGACACAAATGAACTTATTGGATGCACAAGATTGGTTAAAAACCCTAATTGGACAAGAATAAGCCTAAGGAGGACGAAAATGACCTAAATGTTCCTCCAATGACACAAATGAACTTATCGGATGCACAAGATTTGCTAAAAACCCTAATTGGACAAGAAAAAGCCTAGGGAGGACGAAAATGACCTAAATGATCATCCAATGACAAAAATGAACTTATTGGATGCACAAGATTTGTTAAAAACCCTAATTGGACAAGAATAAGCCTAGGGAGGACGAAAGTGACCTAAATGTTCATCCAATGACACAAATAAACTTATTGGATGCACATGATTGTTTAAAAACCCTAATTGGACAAGAATAAGCCTAGGGAGGACGAAAATGGCCTAAATGTTCGTCCGATGACACAAACACACTTATTGGATGCACAAGATTGCATAAAAACCCTAATTGGACAAGAATAAGACTAGGGAGGACAAAAATGACCTAAATGTTCATCCAATGACACAAATGATCTTATTGGACGCACAAGATTGGTTAAAAACCTTAATTGGACAAGAATAAGCCTAGGGAGGACGAAAATGACCTAAATGTTCATCCAATGACACAAACACACATATTGGATGCACAAGATTGCTTAAAACCCTAATTGGATAAGAATAAGACTAGGGAGGACGAAAATGACCTAAATGTTCATCCAATGAAACAAATGAACTTATTCGATCCACAAGATTGGTTAAAAACCCTAATTGGACAAGAATAAGCCTAGGGAGGACGAAAATGACCTAAATGTTCATCCAATGACACAAATGAACTTATTGGATGCACAAGATTGGTTAAAAACCCTAATTGGACAAGAATAAGCCTAGGGAGGACGAAAATGACCTAAATGTTCCTCCAATGACACAAATGAACGTATTGGATGCACAAGATTTGCTAAAAGCCCTAATTGGACAAGAAAAAGCCTAGGGAGGACGAAAATGACCTAAATGATCATCCAATGACACAAATGAACTTATTGGATGCACAAGATTTGTTAAAAACCCTAATTGGACAAGAATAAGCCTAGGGAGGACGAAAATGACCTAAATGTTCATCCAATGACACAAATGAACTTATTGGATGCACATGATTGGTTAAAAACCTTAATTGGACAAGAATAAGCCTAGGGAGGACGAAAATGACCTAAATGTTGGTCCGATGACACAAACACACCTATTGGATGCACAAGATTGAATAAAAACCCTAATTGGACAAGAATAAGACTAGCGAGGACGAAAATGACCTAAATGTTCCTCCAATGACACAAACACACCTATTGGATGCACAAGCTTGCATAAAAACCCTAATTGGACAAGAATAAGATTAGGGATGACGAAAATGACCTAAATGTTCCTCCAATGACACAAACAAACCTATTGGATGCACAAGATTGAATAAAAACCCTAATTGGACAAGAATAAGACTAGGGAGGACGAAAATGACCTAAATGTTCCTTCAATGACACAAACACACCTATTGGATGCACAAGATTGGTTAAAAACCCTAATTGGACAAGAATAAGCCTAGGGAGGACGAAAATGACCTAAATGTTCGTCCAATGACACAAACTCACCTATTGGATGCACAAGATTGCATAAAAACCCTAATTGGACAAGAATAAGACTAGGGAGGACGAAAATGACCTAAATGTTCCTCCAATGAAACAAAGGAACTTATTGAATGCACAAGATTGGCTAAAAACCCTAATTGGACAAGAATAAGCCTAGGGAGGATGAAAATGACCTAAATGTTCATCCAATGACACAAATGAACTTATTGGATGCACAAGATTGGTTAAAAACCCTAATTGGACAAGAATATGCCTAGGGAGGAAGAAAATGACCTAAATGTTCATCCAATGACACAAATGAACTTATTCGATGCACAAGATTGGTTAAAAACCCTAATTGGACAAGAATAAGACTAGGGAGGACGAAAATGACCGAAATGTTCCTCCAATGACACAAACAAACCTATTGGATGCACAAGATTGCATAAAAACCCTAATTGGACAAGAATAAGACGAGGGGGGACGAAAATGACCTAAATGTTCATCCAATGACACAAATGAACTTATTGGATGCACAAGATTGGTTAAAAACCCTAATCGGACAAGAATAAGCATAGGGAGGACGAAAATGACCTAAATGTTCATCCAATGACACAAACACACATAATGGACGCATAAGATTGCTTAAAACCCTAATTGGACAAGAATAAGATTAGGGAGGACGAAAATGACCTAAATGTTCATCCAATGACCCAAATGAACTTATTCGATGCACAAGATTGGTTAAAAACCTTAATTGGACAAGAATAAGCCTAGGGAGGACGAAAATGACCTAAATGTTCATCCAATGACACAAATGAACTTATTCGATGCACAAGATTGGTTAAAAACCCTAATTGGACAAGAATAAGACTAGGGAGGACGAAAATGACCGAAATGGTCCTCCAATGACACAAACAAACCTATTGGATGCACAAGATTGCATAAAAACCCTAATTGGACAAGAATAAGACTAGGGAGGACGAAAATGACCTAAATGTTCATCCAATGACACAAATGAACTTATTGGATGCACAAGATTGGTTAAAAACCCTAATTGGACAAGAATAAGCCTAGGGAGGACGAAAATGACCTAAATGTTCATCCAATGACACAAATGAACTTATTGGATGCACAAGATTGGTTAAAAACCCTAATTGGACAAGAATAAGCCTAGGGAGGACGAAAATGACCTAAATGTTCATCCAATGACACAAATGAACTTATTGGATGCACAAGATTGGTTAAAAACCCTAATTGGACAAGAATAAGCCTAGGGACGACGAAAATGTCCTAAATGTTCGTCCAATGACACAAACACACCTATTGGATGCAAAAGATTGCATAAAAACGCTAATTGGACAAGAATAAGACTAGGGAGGACGAAAATGACTTAAATGTTCCTCCAATGACACAAACACCTATTGGATGCACAAGATTGGTTAAAAATCCTAATTGGACAAGAATAAGCCTAGGGAGGACGAAAGTGTCATAAATGTTCCTCCAATGACACAAATGAACTTATTGGTTGCACAAGATTGTCTAAAACCCCTAATTGGACAAGAATAAGCCTAGGGAGGACGAAAATGACCTAAATGTTCATCCAATGAGACATATGAACTAATTGGTTGCACAAGATTGGCTAAAACCCCTAATTGGACAAGAATAAGCCTAGGGAGGACGAAAATGACCTAAATGTTCATCCGATGACACAAATGAACTTATTGGATGCACAAGATTGGTTAAAAACCCTAATTGTACAAGAATAAGCCTAGGGAGGACGAAAATGACCTAAATGTTCATCCAATGACACAAATGAACTTATTGGATGCACAAGATTGGTTAAAAACCCTAATTGGACAAGAATAAGCCTAGGGAGGACGAAAATGACCTAAATGTTCATCCAATGACACAAATGAACTTATTGGATGCACAAGATTGGTTAAAAACCCTAATTGGACAAGAATAAGCCTAGGGAGGACGAAAATGACCTAAATGTTCATCCAATGACACAAATGAACTTATTGGATGCACAAGATTGGTTAAAAACCATAATTGGACAAAAATAAGCCTAGGGAGGACGAAAAGGACCTAAATGTTCGTCCAATGACACAAACACACCTATTGGATGCACAAGATTGCATAAAATCCCTAATTGAACAAGAATAAGACTAGGGGGGGACGTAAATGACCTAAATGTTCCACCAATGACACAAATGAACTTATTGGATGCCCAAGGTTGGTTAAAAACCCTAATTGGACAAGAATAAGCCTAGGGAGGACGAAAATGACCTAAATGTTCAACCAATGACACAAATGAACTTATTGGATGCACAAGGTTGGTTAAAAACCCTAATTGGACAAGAACAAGCCTAGGGAGGACGAAAATGACCTAAATGTTCCTCCAATGACACAAACACGCCTATTGGATGCACAAGATTGCATAAAAACCCTAATTGGACAAGAATAAGACTAAGGAGGACGAAAATGACCTAAATGTTCATCCAATGACACAAATGAAGTTATTGGATGCACAAGATTGGTTAAAAATCCAAAATGGACAAGAGTAAGCCTAGGGAGGACGAAAATGACCTAAATGTTCATCCAATGACACAAATGATCTTATTGGATGCACAAGATTGGTTGAAAACCCTAATTGGACAAGAATAAGCCTAGGGAGGACGAAAATGACCTAAATGTTCATCCAATGACACAAATGAACTTATTGGATGCACAAGATTGGTTAAAAACCCTAATTGGACAAGAATAAGCCTAGGGAGGAAAAAATAACCTAAATGTTCATCCAATGACACAAATGAACTTATTGGATGCACAAGATTGGTTAAAAACCCTAATTGGACAAGAATAAGCCTAGGGATGACGAAAATGACATAAATGTTCGTCCAATGACACAAACACACCTATTGGATGCACAAGATTGCATAAAAACCCTACTTGGACAAGAATAAGCCTAGGGAGGACGAAAATGACCTAAATGTTCATCCAATGACACAAATGAACTTATTGGATGCACAAGATTGGTTAAAAACCCTAATTGGACAAGAATAAGCCTAGGGAGGACGAAAATGACCTAAATGTTCATCCAATGACACAAATGAACTTATTGGATGCACAAGATTGGTTAAAAACCCTAATTGGAGAAGAAAAAGCCTAGGGAGGACGAAAATGACCTAAATGTTCATCCAATGACACAAATGAACTTATTGGATGCACAAGATTGGTTAAAAACCTTAATTGGACAAGAATAAGCCTAGGGAGGACGAAAATGACCTAAATGTTCATCCAATGACACAAATGAACTTATTGGATGCACAAGATTGGTTAAAAACCCTAATTGGACAAGAATAAGTCTAGGGAGGACGAAAATGACCTAAATGTTCGTCCAATGACACAAACACACCTTTTGGATGCACAAGATTGCATAAAAACCCTAATTGGACAAGAATAAGACTAGGGAGGACGAAAATGACCTAAATGTTCGTCCAATGACACAAACACACCTATTGGATGCACAAGATTGCATAAAAACCCTAATTGGACAAGAATAAGACTAGGGAGGACGAAAATGACCTAAATGTTCCTCCAATGACACAAACACACCTATTGGATGCACAAGATTGCATAAAAATCCTAATTCGACAAGAATAAAACTAGGGAGGACGAAAATGACATAAATGTTCATCCAATGACACAAATGAACTTATTGGATGCACAAGATTGGTTAAAAACCCTAATTGGACAAGAATAAGCCTAGGGAGGACGAAAATGACCTAAATGTTCGTCTAATGACACAAATGAACTTATTGGATGCACAAGATTGGTTAAAAACCCTAATTGGACAAGAATAAGCTTAGGGAGGACGAAAATGACCTAAATGTTCGTCCAATGACACAAACGCACTTATTGGATGCACAGGATTGAATAAAAACCCTAATTGGACCAGAATAAGACTAGGGAGGACGAAAATGACCTAAATGTTCCTCCAATGACACAAATACACCTAATGGATGCACAAGATTGCATAAAAACCCTAATTAAACAAGAATAAGACTAGGGAGGACGAAAATGACCTAAATGTTCGTCCAAAGACACAAATACACCTATTGGATGCACAAGATTGGTTAAAAACCCTAATTGGACAAGAATAAGCCTAGGGAGGACGAAAATGACCTAAATGTTCGTCCAATGACACAAACACACCTATTGGATGCACAAGATTGCATAAAAACCCTAATTGGACAAGAATAAGACTAGGGAGGACGAAAATGACCTAAATGTTTATCTAATGACACAAACACACCTATTGGATGCACAAGATTGGTTAAAAACCCTAATTGGACAAGAAAAAGCCTAGGGAAGACGAAAATGACCTAAATGTTCATCCAATGACACAAATGAACTTATTGGATGCACAAGATTGGTTAAAAACCCTAATTGGACAAGAATAAGCCTAGGGAGGACGAAAATGACCTAAATGTTCCTCTAATGACACAAATGAACTTATTGGATGCACAAGATTGGCTAAAAACCCTAATTGGACAAGAATAAGCCTAGGGAGGACAAAAATGACCTAAATGTTCATCCAATGAAACAAATGAACTTATTGGATGCACAATGTTGGTTAAAAACCCTAATTGGACAAGAATAAGCCTAGGGACGACGAAAATGACCTAAATGTTCGTCCAATGACACAAACACACCTATTGGATGCACAAGATTGCATAAAAACCCTAATTGGACAAGAATAAGACTAGGGAGGACGAAAATGACCTAAATGTTCCTCCAATGGCACAAACGCACCTATTGGATGCACAAGATTGGTTAAAAACCCTAATTGGACAAGAATAAGCCTAGGGAGGACGAAAATGACCTAAATGTTCATCCAATGACACAAATCAACTTATTGGATGCACATGATTGGGTAAAAACCCTAATTGGACAAGAATAAGCCTATGGAGGATGAAAATGACCTAAATGTTCCTCTAATGACACAAATGAACTTATTGGATGCACAAGATTGGCTAAAAACCCTAATTGGACAAGAATAAGCCTAGGGAGGACGAAAATGACCTAAATGTTCCTCTAATGACACAAATGAACTTATTGGATGCACAAGATTGGCTAAAAACCCTAATTGGACAAGAATAAGCCTAGGGAGGACGAAAATGACCTAAATGTTCATCCAATGAAACAAATGAACTTATTGGATGCACAATGTTGGTTAAAAACCCTAATTGGACAAGAATAAGCCCAGGGACGACGAAAATGACCTAAATGTTCGTCCAATGACACAAACACACCTATTGGATGCACAAGATTGCATAAAAACCCTAATTGGACAAGAATAAGACTAGGGAGGACGAAAATGACCTAAATGTTCCTCCAATGGCACAAACACACATATTGGATGCACAAGATTGGTTAAAAACCCTAATTGGACAAGAATAAGCCTAGGGAGGACGAAAATGACCTAAATGTTCATCCAATGACACAAATCAACTTATTGGATGCACAAGATTGGTTAAAAACCCTAATTGGACAAGAATAAGCCTAGGGAGGACGAAAATGACCTAAATGTTCATCCAATGACACAAACACACATATTGGATGCACAAGATTGCTTAAAACCCTAATTGGACAAGAATAAGACTAGGGAGGACGAAAATGACCTAAATGTTCATCCAATGAAACAAATGAACTTATTCGATCCACAAGATTGGTTAAAAACCCTAATTGGACAAGAATAAGCCTAGGGAGGACGAAAATGACCTAAATGTTCATCCAATGACACAAATGAACTTATTGGATGCACAAGATTGGTTAAAAACCCTAATTGGACAAGAATAAGCCTAGGGAGGACGAAAATGACCTAAATGTTCCTCCAATGACACAAATGAACTTATCGGATGCACAAGATTTGCTAAAAACCCTAATTGGACAAGAAAAAGCCTAGGGAGGACGAAAATGACCTAAATGATCATCCAATGACAAAAATGAACTTATTGGATGCACAAGATTTGTTAAAAACCCTAATTGGACAAGAATAAGCCTAGGGAGGACGAAAATGACCTAAATGTTCATCCAATGACACAAATGAACTTATTGGATGCACAAGATTGCATAAAAACCCTAATTGGACAAGAATAAGACTAGGGAGGACGAAAATGACCTAAATGTTCATCCAATGACACAAATGAACTTATTGGATGCACAAGATTGGTTAAAAACTCTAATTGGACATAAATAAGCCTAGGGAGGACGAAAATGACCTAAATGTTCCTCCAATGACACAAATGAACTTATTGGATGCACAAGATTAGCTAAAAACCCTAATTGGACAAGAAAAAGCCTAGGGAGGACGAAAATGACCTAAATGTTCATCCAATGACACAAATGAAGTTATTGGATGCACAAGATTTTTTAAAAACCCTAATTGGACAAGAATAAGCCTAGGGAGGACGAAAATGACCTAAATGTTTATCCAATGACACAAATAAACTTATAGGATGCACATGATTGGTTAAAAACCCTAATTGGACAAGAATAAGCCTAGGGAGGACGAAAATGACCTAAATGTTCGTCCGATGACACAAACACACCTATTGGATGCACAAGATTGAATGAAAACCCTAATTGGACAAGAATAAGACTAGCGAGGACGAAAATGACCTAAATGTTCCTCCAATGACACAAACACACCTATTGGATGCACAAGATTGCATAAAAACCCTAATTGGACAAGAATAAGACTAGGGATGACGAAAATGACCTAAATGTTCCTCCAATGACACAAACAAACCTATTGGATGCACAAGATTGAATAAAAACCCTATTTGGACAAGAATAAGACTAGGGAGGACGAAAATGACCTAAATGTTCCTTCAATGACACAAACACACCTATTGGATGCACAAGATTGGTTAAAAACCCTAATTGGACAAGAATAAGCCTAGGGAGGACGAAAATGACCTAAATGTTCGTCCAAACACACAAACACACCTATTGGATGCACAAGATTGCATAAAAACCCTAATTGGACAAGAATAAGACTAGGGAGGACGAAAATGACCTAAATGTTCCTCCAATGAAACAAAGGAACTTATTGAATGCACAAGATTGGCTAAAAACCCTAATTGGACAAGAATAAGCCTAGGGAGGACGAAAATGACCTAAATGTTCATCCAATGACACAAATGAACTTATTGGATGCACAAGATTGGTTAAAAACCCTAATTGGACAAGAATAAGCCTAGGGAGGACGAAAATGACCTAAATGTTCATCCAATGACACAACACACCTATTGGATGCACAAGATTGCCTAAAAACCCTAATTGGACAAGAATAAGACTAGGGCGGATGAAAATGACCTAAATGTTCCTCCAATGACACAAATGAACTTATTGGATGCACAAGGTTGGTTAAAAACCCTAATTGGACAAGAATAAGCCTAGGGAGGACGAAAATGACCTAAATGTTCAACCAATGACACAAATGAACTTATTGAATGCACAAGATTGGCTAAAAACCCTAATTGGACAAGAATAAGCCTAGGGAGGACGAAAATGACCTAAATGTTCATCCAATGACACAAATGAACTTATTGGATGCACAAGATTGGTTAAAAACCCTAATTGGACAAGAATAAGCCAATGGAGGACGAAAATGACCTAAATGTTCATCCAATGACACAAATGAACTTATTGGATGCACATGATTGGTTAAAAACCCTAATTGCACAATAATAAGCCTAGGGAGGACGAAAATGACCTAAATTTTCGTCTAATGACACAAATGAACTTATTGGATGCACAAGATTGGTTAAAAACCCTAATTGGGCAAGAATAAGCCTAGGGAGGACAAAAATGACCTAAATGTTTGTCCAATGACACAAACACACCTATTGGATGCACAAGATTGCATAAAAACCCTAATTGGACAAGAATAAGACTAGGGAGGACGAAAATGACCTAAATGTTCCTCCAATGACACAAACACACCTATTGGATGCACAAGATTGCATAAAAACCCTAATTGGACAAGAATAAGCCTAGGGACGACGAAAATTACCTAAATGTTCGTCCAATGACACAAACACACCTATTGGATGCACAAGATTGCATAAAAACCCTAATTGGACAAGAATAAGACTAGGGAGGACGAAAATGACCTAAATGTTCCTCCAATGACACAAACACACCTATTGGATGCACAAGATTGGTTAAAAACCCTAATTGGACAAGAATAAGCCTAGGGAGGACGAAAATGACCTAAATGTTCGTCCAATGACACAAACACACCTATTGCATGCACAAGATTGCGTAAAAACCCTAATTGGACAAGAATAAGACTAGGGAGGACGAAAATGACCTAAATGTTCCTCCAATGACACAAATGAACTTATTGGATGCACAAGATTGGCTAAAAACCTAATTGGACAAGAATAAGCCTAGGGAGGACAAAAATGACCTAAATGTTCATCCAATGACACAAATGAACTTATTGGATGCACATGATTGGTTAAAAACCCTAATTGGACAAGAATAAGACTAGGGAGGACGAAAATGACCTAAATGTTCATCCAATGACACAAATGAACTTATTGGCTGCACAAGAATAAGCATAGGGAGGAAGAAAATGACCTAAATGTTCATCCAATGACACAAACACACATATTTGATGCACAAGATTGGTTACAAACCCAAATTGGACAAGAATAAGACTAGGGAGGACGAAAATTACCTAAATGTTCAACCAATGACACAAATGAACTTATTGGATGCACAAGATTGGTTAAAAACCCTAATTGGACAAGAATAAGCCTAGGGAGGACAAAAATGACCTAAATGTTCATCCAATGACACAAATGAACTTATTGGATGCACAAGATTGGTTAAAAACCCTAATTGGACAAGAATAAGCATAGGGAGGACGAAAATGACCTAAATGTTCATCCAATGACACAAATGAACTTACTGGATGCACAAGATTGGTTGAAAACCCTAATTGGACAAGAATAAGCCTAGGGAGGACGAAAATGACCTAAATGTTCGTCCAATGACACAAACACACCTATTGGATGCATCAAGATTGCATAAAAACCCTAATTGGACAAGAATAAGCCTAGGGAGGACGAAAATGACCTAAATGTTCATCCAATGACACAAATGAACTTATTGGATGCACAAGATTGGTTAAAAACCCTAATTGGACAAGAATAAGCCTAGGGAGGACGAAAATGACCTAAATGTTCATCCAATGACACAAATGAACTTATTGGATGCACAAGATAGTTTAAAAACCCTAATTGGACAAGAATAAGCCTAGGGAGGACGAAAATGACCTAAATGTTCATCCAATGACACAAATGAACTTATTGGATGCACAAGATTGGTTAAAAACCCTAATTAGACAAGAATAAGCCTAGGGAGGACGAAAATGACCTAAATGTTCATTGAATGACACAAATGAACTTATTGGATGCACAAGATTGGTTAAAAACCCTAACCGGACAAGAATAAGCCTAGGGAGGACGAAAATGGCCTAAATGTTCGTCCAATGACACAAACACACCTATTGGATGCACAAGATTGCATAAAAACCCTAATTGGACAAGAATAAGAATAGGGAGGACGAAAATGACCTAAATGTTCATCCAATGACACAAATGAACTTATTGGATGCACAAGATTGGTATAAAACCCTAATTGGACAAGAATAAGCATAGGGAGGACGAAAATGACCTAAATGTTCATCCAATGACACAAACCCACATATTGGATGCACAAGATTGCTTAAAACCCTAATTGGACAAGAATAAGACTAGGGAGGACGAAAATGACCTAAATGTTCATCCAATGACACAAATGAACTTATTGGATGCACAAGATTGGTTAAAAATCCTAATCGGACAAGAATAAGCCTAGGGAGGACGAAAATGACCTAAATGTTCGTCCAATGACACAAACACACCTATTGGATGCACAAGATTGCATAAAAACCCTAATTGGACAAGAATAAGACTAGGGAGGACGAAAATGACCTAAATGTTCCTCCAATGACACAAACACACCTATTGGATGCACAAGATTGCATAAAATCCTTAATTGGACAGGAATAAGACTTAGGAGGACGAAAATGACCTTAATGTTCATCCAATGACACAAATGAACTTATTGGATGCACAAGATTGGTTAAAAACCCTAATTGGACAAGAATAAGCCTAGGGAGGACGAGAATGACCTAAATGTTCGTCCAATGACACAAACACACCTATTGGATGCACAAGATTGCATAAAAACCCTAATTGGACAAGAATAAGACTAGGGAGGACGAAAATGACCTAAATGTTCCTCCAATGACACAAACACACCTATTGGATGCACAAGATTGCATAAAAACCCTAATTCGACAAGAATAAGACTAGGGAGGACGAAAATGACCTAAATGTTCCTCCAATGACACAAACACACCTATTGGATGCACAAGATTGCATAAAGACCCTAATTCGACAAGAATAAGACTAGGGAGGACGAAAATGACCTAAATGTTCCTCCAATGACACAAACACACCTATTGGATGCACAAGATTGAATAAAAACCCGAATTGGACAAGAACCAGACTAGGGAGGACGTAAATGACCTAAATGTTCATCCAATGACACAAATGAACTTATTGGATGCACAAGGTTGGTTAAAAACCCTAATTGGACAAGAATAAGCCTAGGGAGGACGAAAATGACCTAAATGTTCAACCAATGACACAAATGAACTTATTGGATGCACAAGGTTGGTTAAAAACCCTAATTGGATAAGAATAAGCCTAGGGAGGACGAAAATGACCTAAATGTTCGTCCAATGACACAAACACACCTATTGGATGCACAAGGTTGGTTAAAAACCCTAATTGGACAAGAATAAGCCTAGGGAGGACGAAAATGACCTAAATGTTCGTCCAATGACACAAACACACCTATTGGATGCACAAGATTGCATAAAAACCCTAATTGGACAAGAATAAGACTAGGGAGGACGAAAATGACCTAAATGTTCCTCCAATGACACAAACACACCTATTGGATGCACAAGATTGTATAAAAACCCTAATTCGACAAGAATAAGCCTAGGGAGGACGAAAATGACCTAAATGTTCCTCCAATGACACAAACACACCTATTGGATGCACAAGATTGCATAAAAACCCTAATTGGACAAGAATAAGACTAGGGAGGACGAAAATAACCTAAATGTTCCTCTAATGACACAAATGAACTAATTGGATGCACAAGGTTGGTTAAAAACCCTAATTGGACAAGAATAAGCATAGGGAGGACGAAAATGACCTAAATGTTCATCCAATGACACAAATGAACTTATTGGATGCACAAGATTGGTTAAAAACCCTAATTGGACAAGAATAAGCCTAGGGAGGACGAAAATGACCTAAATGTTCATCCAATGACACAAATGAACTTATTGGATGCACAAGATTGGTTAAAAACCCTAATTGGACAAGAATAAGCCTAGGGAGGACGAAAATGACCTAAATGTTCATCCAATGACACAAATGAACTTATTGGATGCACAAGATTGGTTAAAAACCCTAATTGGACAACAATAAGCCTGGGGAGGACGAAAATGACCTAAATGTTCGTCCAGTGACACAAACACACCTATTGGATGCACAAGATTGCATAAAATCCCTAATTGGACAAGAATAAGACTAGGGAGGACGAAAATGACCTAAATGTTCCTCCAATGACACAAACACACCTATTGGATGCACAAGAATGCATAAAAACCCTAATTAGACAAGAATAAGACTAGGGAGGACGAAAATGACCTAAATGTTCATCCAATGACACAAATGAACTTATTGGATGCACAAGATTGGTTAAAAACCCTAATTGGACAAGAATAAGCATAGGGAGGACGAAAATGACCTAAATGTTCATCCAATGACACAAATGAACTTATTGCACGCACAAGATTGGTTAAAAACCCTAATTGGACAAGAATAAGCCTAGGGAGGACGAAAATGACCTAAATGTTCATCCAATGACACAAATGAACTTATTGGATGCACAAGATTGGTTAAAAACCCTAATTGGACAAGAATAAGCCTAGGGAGGACGAAAATGACCTAAATGTTCATCCAATGACACAATTGAACCTATTGAATGCACAAGATTGTTTAGAAACCCTAATTGGACAAGAATAAGCTTAGGGAGGACGAAAATGACCTAAATGTTCATCCAATGACACAAACACACCTATTGGATGCACAAGATTGGTTAAAAACCCTAATTGGACAAGAATAAGCCTAGGGAGGACGAAAATGACCTAAATGTTCATCCAATGACACAAATACACCTATTGGATGCACAAGATTGGTTAGAAACCCTAATTGGACAAGAATAAGCCTAGGGAGGACGAAAAAGACCTAAATGTCCATCCAATGACACAAATACACCTATTGGATGCACAAGATTGGTTAAAAACCATAATTGGACAAGAATATGCCTAGGGAGGACGAAAATTACCTAAATGTTCATCCAATAACACCAATGAACTTATTGGATGCACAAGATTGCTTAAAAACCCTAATTAGACAAGAATAAGCCTAGGGAGGACGAAAATGACCTAAATGTTCATCCAATGACACAAATACACCTATTGGATGCACAAGATTGGTTAAAAACCCTAATTGGAAAAGAATAAGCCTAGGGAGGACGAAAATGACCTAAATGTTCATCCAATGACACAAATACACCTATTGGATGCACAAGATTGGTTAGAAACCCTAATTGGACAAGAATAAGCCTAGGGAGGAAGAAAATGACCTAAATGTTCATCCAATGACACAAATACACCTATTGGATGCACAAGATTGGTTACAAACCCTAATTGGACAAGAATAAGCCTAGGGTGGACGAAAATGACCTAAATGTTTATCCAATGACACAAATGAACTTATTGGATGCACAAGATTGGTTAAAAACCCTAATTAGACAAGAATAAGCCTAGGGAGGACGAAAATGACCTAAATGTTCATCCAATGACACAAATGAACTTATTGGACGCACAAGATTGGTTAAAAACCCTAACTGGACAAGAATAAGCCTAGGGAGGACGAAAATGACCTAAATGTTCGTCCAATGACACAAACACACCTATTGGATGCACAAGATTGGTTAAAAACCCTAATTGGACAAGAATAAGCCTAGGGAGGACGAAAATGACCTAAATGTTCATCCAATGACACAAATGAACTTATTGGATGCACAAGATTGGTTAAAAACCCTAATTGGACAAGAATAAGCCTAGGGAGGACGAAAATGACCTAAATGTTCATCCAATGACACAAATGAACTTATTGGATGCACAAGATTGGTTAAAAACCCTAATTGGACAAGAATAAGGCTAGGGAGGACGAAAATGACCTAAATGTTCATCCAATGACACAAATGAACTTATTGGATGCATAAGATTGGTTAAAAACCATAATTGGACAAGAATAAGCCTAGGGAGGACGACAATGACCTAAATGTTCGTCGAATGACACAAACACACCTATTGGATGCACAAGATTGCATAAAAACCCTAATTGGACAAGAATAAGACTAGGGAGGACGAAAATGACCTAAATGTTCATCCAATGACACAAATGAACTTATTGGATGCACAAGATTGGTTAAAAACCCTAATGGGACAAGAATAAGTATAGGGAGGACGAAAATGACCTAAACGTTCATCCAATGACACAAACCCACATATTGGATGCACAAGATTGCTTAAAACCCTAATTGGACAAGAATAAGACTAGGGAGGACGAAAATGACCTAAATGTTTATCCAATGACACAAATGAACTTATTGAATGCATAAGATTGATTAAAAACCCTAATCGGACAAGAATAAGCCTAGGGAGGACGAAAATGACCTAAATGTTCTTCCAATGACACAAACACACCTATTGGATGCACAAGATTGCATAAAAACCCTAATTGGACAAGAATAAGACTAGGGAGGACGAAAATGACCTAAATGTTCCTCCAATGACACAAACACACCTATTGGATGCACAAGATTGCATAAAAACCCTAATTGGACAAGAATAAGACTAGGGAGGACGAAAATTACCTAAATGTTCATCCAATGACACAAATGAACTTATTGAATGCACAAAATTGGTTAAAAACCCTAATCAGACAAGAATAAGCCTAGGGAGGACGAAAATGACCTAAATGTTCGTCCAATGACACAAACACACCTATTGGATGCACAAGATTGCATAAAAACCCTAATTGGACAAGAATAAGACTAGGGAGGACGAATATGACCTAAATGTTCATCCAATGACACAAATGAACTTATTGGATGCCTAGGGAGGACGAAAATGACCTAAATGTTCGTCCAATGACACAAACACACCTATTGGATGCACAAGATTGCATAAAAACCCTAATTGGACAAGAATAAGACTAGGGAGGACGAAAATGACCTAAATGTTCCTCCAATGACACAAACACACCTATTGGATGCACAAGATTGCATAAAAACCCTAATTGGACAGGAATAAGACTTGGGAGGACGAAAATGACCTAAATGTTCATCCAATGACACAAATGAACTTATTGGATGCACAAGATTGGTTAAAAACCCTAATTGGCCAAGAATAAGCCTAGGGAGGACGTAAATGACCTAAAAGTTCGTCCAATGACACAAACACACCTATTGGATGCACAAGATTGCATAAAAACCCTAATTGGACAAGAATAAGACTAGGGAGGACGAAAATGACCTAAATGTTCCTCCAATGACACAAACACACCTATTGGATGCACAAGATTGCATAAAAACCCTAATTGGACAAGAATAAGCCTAGGGAGGACGAAAATGACCTAAATGTTCGTCCAATGACACAAACACATCTATTGGATGCACAACATTGCATAAAAACCCTAATTGGACAAGAATAAGACTAGGGAGGACGAAAATGACCTAAATGTTCATCCAATGACACAAATGAACTTATTGGATGCACAAGATTGGTTAAAAACCCTAATTGGACAAGAATAAGCATAGGGAGGACGAAAAGGACCTAAACGTTCATCCAATGACACAAACCCATATATTGGATGCACAAGATTGCTTAAAACCCTAATTGGACAAGAATAATACTAGGGAGGACGAAAATGACCTAAATGTTCATCCAATGACACAAATGAACTTATTGAATGCACAAGATTGGTTAAAAACCCTAATCGGACAAGAATAAGCCTAGGGAGGACGAAAATGACCTAAATGTTCTTCCAATGACACAAACACACCTATTGGATGCACAAGATTGAATAAAAACCCTAATTCGACAAGAATAAGACTAGGGAGGACGAAAATGACCTAAATGTGCCTCCAATGACACAAACACACCTATTGGATGCACAAGATTGCATAAAAACCCTAATTGGACAAGAATAAGACTAGGGAGGACGTAAATGACCTAAATGTTCGTCCAATGACACAAACACACCTATTGGATGCACAAGATTGCATAAAAACCCTAATTGGACAAGAATAAGACTAGGGAGGACGAAAATGACCTAAATGTTCATCCAATGACACAAATGAACTTATTGGATGCACAAGATTGGTTAAAAACCCTAATTGGACAAGAATAAGCATAGGGAGGACGAAAATGACCTAAATGTTCATCCAATGACACAAACACACATATTGGATGCACAAGATTGCTTAAAACCCTAATTGGACAAGAATAAGACTAGGGAGGACGAAAATGACCTAAATGTTCGTCCAATGACACAAACACACCTATTGGATGCACAGGATTGCATAAAAACCCTAATTGGACAAGAATAAGCCTATGGAGGACGAAAATGACCTAAATGTTCGTCCAATAACACAAACACACCTATTGGATGCACATGATTGCATAAAAACCCTAATTGAACAAGAATAAGCCTATGGAGGACGAAAATGACCTAAATGTTCGTCCAATGACACAAACACACCTATTGGATGCACAAGATTGCATAAAAACCCTAATTGGACAAGAATAAGCCTAGGGAGGACGAAAATGACCTAAATGTTCATCCAATGACACAAATGAAATTATTGGATGCACAAGATTGGTTAAAAACCCTAATTGGACAAGAATAAGCCTAGGGAGGACGTAAATGACCTAAATGTTCATCCAATGACACAAATGAACTTATTGGATGCACAAGATTGGTTAAAAACCCTAATTGGACAAGAATAAGCATAGGGAGGACGAAAATGACCTAAATGTTCATCCAATGACACAAACACACATATTGGATGCACAAGATTGCTTAAAACCCTAATTGGACAAGAATAAGATTAGGGAGGACGAAAATGACCTAAATGTTCATCCAATGACACAAATGAACTTATTCGATGCACAAGATTGGTTAAAAACCTTAATTGGACAAGAATAAGCCTAGGGAGGACCAAAATGACCTAAATGTTCATCCAATGACACAAATGAACTTATTGGATGCACAAGGTTGGTTAAAAACCCTAATTGGACAAGAATAAGCCTAGGGAGGACGAAAATGACCTAAATGTTCATCCAATGACACAAATGAACTTATTGGATGAACAAGATTGGTTAAAAACCATAATTGGACAAGAATAAGCCTAGGGAAGACGAAAATGACCTAAATGTTCCTCCAAACACACAAATGAACTTATTGGATGCACAAGATTGGCTAAAAACCCTAATTGGACAAGAAAAAGCCTAGGGAGGACGAAAATGGCCTAAATGTTCATCCAATGACACAAATGAACTTATTGGATGCACAAGATTGGTTAAAAACCCTAATTGGACAAGAATAATCCCAGGGAGGGCGAAAATGACCTAAATGTTCATCCAATGACACAAACACACCTATTGGATGCACAAGATTGCATAAAAACCCTAATTGGACAAGAATAAGACTAGGGAGGACGAAAATGACCTAAATGTTCCTCCAATGACACAAAGAAACTTATTGGATGCACAAGATTGGTTAAAAACCCTAATTGGACAAGAATAAGCCTAGGGAAGACGAAAATGACCTAAATGTTCCTCCAAAGACACAAATGAACTTATTGGATGCACAAGATTGGCTAAAAAACCCTATTTGGACAAGAATAAGCCTAGGGAGGACGAAAATGACCTAAATGTTCCTCCAATGACACAAATGAACTTATTGGATGCACAAGATTGGCTAAAAACCCTAATTGGAGAAGAAAAAGCCTAGGGAGGACGAAAATGGCCTAAATGTTCATCCAATGACACAAATGAACTTATTGGATGCACAAGATTGGTTAAAAACCCTAATTGGACAACAATAAGCCCAGGGAGGGCGAAAATGACCTAAATGTTCATCCAATGACACAAACAAACCTATTGGATGCACAAGATTGCATAAAAACCCTAATTGGACAAGAATAAGACAAGGGAGGACGAAAATGACCTAAATGTTCCTCCAATGACACAAAGAAACTTATTGGATGAACAAGATTGGTTAAAAACCCTAATTGGACAAGAATAAGCCTAGGGAAGATGAAAATGACCTAAATGTTCATCCAAAGACACAAATGAACTTATTGGATGCACAAGATTGGCTAAAAACCCTATTTGGACAAGAATAAGCCTAGGGAGGACGAAAATGACCTAAATGTTCCTCCAATGACACAAATGAACTTATTGGATGCACAAGATTGACTAAAAACCCTAATTGGACAAGAAAAAGCCTAGGGAGGACGAAAATGACCTAAATGTTCATCCAATGACACAAATGAACTTATTGGATGCACAAGATTTGTTAAAAACCCTAATTGCACAAGAATATGCCTAGGGAGGACGAAAATGACCTAAATGTTTATCCAATGACACAAATAAACTTATTGGATGCACATGATTGGTTAAAAACCCTAATTGGACAAGAATAAGCCTAGGGAGGACGAAAATGACCTAAATGTTCGTCCGATGACACAAACACACCTAAACACTAAACCCTATTGGATGCACAAGATTGAATGAAAACCCTAATTGGACAAGAATAAGACTAGCGATGACGAAAATGACCTAAATGTTCCTCAAATGACACAAACACACCTATTGGATGCACATGATTGCATAAAAACCCTAGTTGGACAAGAATAAGACTAGGGAGGACGAAAATGACCTAAATGTTCCTTCAATGCCACAAACAAACCTATTGGATGCACAAGATTGGTTAAAAACCCTAATTTTGACAAGAATAAGCCTAGGGAGGACGAAAATAACCTAAATGTCCGTCCAATGACAAAAACACACCTATTGAATGCACAAAATACGCTAAAAACCCTAATTGGACAAGAATAAGCCTAGGGAGGACGAAAATGACCTAAATGTTCATCCAATGACACAAATGAACTTATTGGATGCACAAGATTGGTTAAAAACCATAATTGGACAAGAATAAGCCTAGGGAGGACGAAAATGACCTAAATGTTCATCCAATGACACATACGAACTTATTCGATGCACAAGATTGGTTAAAAACCCTAATTGGACAAGAATAAGACTAGGGAGGACGAAAATGACCGAAATGTTCCTCCAATGACACAAACAAACCTATTGGATGCACAAGATTGCATAAAAACCCTAATTGGACAAGAATAAGACTAGGGAGGACGAAAATGACCTAAATGTTCCTCCAATGACACAAACACACCTATTGGATGCACAAGATTGGTTAAAAACCCTAATTGGACAAGAATAAGCCTAGGGAGGACGAAAATGACCTAAATGTTCGTCCAATGACACAAACGCACCTATTGGATGCACAAGATTGCATAAAAACCCTAATTGGACAAGAATAAGACTAGGGAGGACGAACATGACCTAAATGTTCCTCCAATGAAACAAAGGAACTTGTTGAATGCAAAAGATTGGCTAAAAACCCTAATTGGAAAAGAATAAGCCTAGGGAGGACGAAAATGACCTAAATGTTCTTCAAATGACACATATGAACTTATTGGATGCACAAGATTGGTTAAAAACCCTAATTGGACAAGAATAAGCCTAGGGAGGACGAAAATGACCTAAATGTTCATCCAATGACACAAATGAACTTATTCGATGCACAAGATTGGTTAAAAACCCTAATGGGACAAGAATAAGACTAAGGAGGACGAAAATGACCTAAATTTTCATCCAATGACACAAATGAACTTATTGGATGCACAAGATTGGTTAAAAACCATAATTGGACAAGAATAAGCCTAGGGAGGACGAAAATGACCTAAATGTTCATCCAATGACACATACGAACTTATTCGATGCACAAGATTGGTTAAAAACCCTAATTGGACAAGAATAAGACCAGGGAGGACGAAAATGACCCAAATGTTCCTCCAATGACACAAATGAACTTATTGGATGCACAAGATTGGATAAAAACCCTAATTGGACAAGAATAAGCCAAGGGAAGGCGAAAATGACCTAAATGTTCATCCAATGACACAAACAAACCTATTGGATGCACAAGATTGCATAAAAACCCTAATTCGACAAGAATAAGACTAGGGAGGACGAAAATGACCTAAATGTTCATCCAATGACACAAATGAACTTATTCGATGCACAAGATTGGTTAAAAACCCTAATTGGACAAGAATAAGCCTAGGGAGGACGAAAATGACCTAAATGTTCATCCAATGACACAAATGAACTTATTCGATGCACAAGATTGGTTAAAAACCCTAATTGGACAAGAATAAGACTAGGGAGGACGAAAATGACCGAAATGTTCCTCCAATGACACAAACAAACCTATTGGATGCACAAGATTGCATAAAAACCCTAATTGGACAAGAATAAGCCTAGGGAGGACGAAAATGACCTAAATGTTCATCCAATGACACAAATGAACTTATTGGATGCACAAGATTGGATAAAAACCCTAATTGGACAAGAATAAGCATAGGGAGGACGAAAATGACCTAAATGTTCATCCAATGAAACAAACACACATATTGGATGCACAAGATTGCTTAAAACCCTAATTGGACAAGAATAAGACTAGGGAGGACGAAAATGACCTAATTGTTCATCCAATGACCCAAATGAACTTATTGGATGCACAAGATTGGTTAAAAACCATAATTGGACAAGAATAAGCCTAGGGAGGACGAAAATGACCTAAATGTTCGTCCAATGACACAAACACACCTATTGGATGCACAAGATTGCATAAAAACCCTAATTGGACAAGAATAAGACTAGGGAGGACGAAAATGACCTAAATGTTCCTCCAATGACACAAATGAACTTATTGTATGCACAAGATTGGTTAAAAACCCTAATTGGACAAGAATAAGACTAGGGATGCACAAGATTGGTTAAAAACCATAATTGGACAAGAATAAGCCTAGGGAGGACGAAAATGACCTAAATGTTCGTCCAATGACACAAACACACCTATTGGATGCACAAGATTGCATAAAAACCCTAATTGGACAAGAATAAGACTAGGGAGGACGAAAATGACCTAAATGTTCCTCCAATGACACAAACACACCTATTGAATGCACAAGATTGCATAAAAACCCTAATTGGACAAGAATAAGACTAGGGAGGACGTAAATGACCTAAATGTTCCACCAATGACACAAATGAACTTATTGGATGCACAAGGTTCGTTAAAAACCCTAATTGGACAAGAATAAGCCTAGGGAGGACGAAAATGACCTAAATGTTCAACCAATGACACAAATGAACTTATTGGATGCACAAGGTTGGTTAAAAACCCTAATTGGACAAGAATAAGCCTAGGGAGGACGAAAATGACCTAAATGTTCGTCCAATGACACAAACACACCTATTGGATGCACAAGATTGCATAAAAACCCTAATTGGACAAGAATAAGACTAGGGAGGACGAAAATGACCTAAATGTTCCTCCAATGACACAAACACACCTATTGAATGCACAAGATTGCATAAAAACCCTAATTGGACAAGAATAAGACTAGGGAGGACGAAAATGACCTAAATGTTCCTCCAATGACACAAACACACCTATTGGATGCACAAGATTGGTTAAAAACCCTAATTGGACAAGAATAAGCCTAGGGAGGACGAAAATGACCTAAATGTTCATCCAATGACACAAATGAACTTATTTGATGCACAAGATTGGTTAAAAACCCTAATTGGACAAGAATAAGCCTAGGGAGGACGAAAATGACCTAAATGTTCGTCCAATGACACAAAGACACCTATTGGATGCACAAGATTGCATAAAAACCCTAATTGGACAAGAATAAGCCTAGTGAGGACGAAAATGACCTAAATGTTCATCCAATGACACAAATGAACTTATTGGATGCACAAGATTGGTTAAAAACCCTAATTGGACAAGAATAAGCATAGGGAGGACGAAAATGACCTAAATGTTCATCCAATGACACAAACACACATATTCGATGCACAAGATTGCTTAAAACCCTAATTGGACAAGAATAAGCCTAGGGAGGACGAAAATGACCTAAATGTTCATCCAATGACACAAATGAACTTATTGGATGCACAAGATTGGTTAAAAACCCTAATTGGACAAGAATAAGTCTAAGGAGGACGAAAATGACCTAAATGTTCATCCAATGACACAAACACACCTATTGGATGCACAAGATTGCATAAAAACCCTAATTGGACAAGAATAAGACTAGGGAGGACAAAAATGACCTAAATGTTCATCCAATGACACAAATGAACTTATTGGATGCACAAGATTGGTTAAAAACCCTAATTGGACAAGAATAAGCATAGGGAGGACGAAAATGACCTAAATGTTCATCCAATGACACAAACACACATATTCGATGCACAAGATTGCTTAAAACCCTAATTGGACAAGAATAAGCCTAGGGAGGACGAAAATGACCTAAATGTTCATCCAATGACACAAATGAACTTATTGGATGCACAAGATTGGTTAAAAACCCTAATTGGACAAGAATAAGCCTAGGGAGGACGAAAATGACCTAAATGTTCATTCAATGACACAAATGAACTTATTACATGCACAAGATTGGTTAAAAACCCTAATTGGACAAGAATAAGCCTAGGGAGGACGAAAATGACCTAAATGTTCATCCAATGACACAAATGAACTTATTGGATGCACAAGGTTGGTTAAAAACCCTAATTGGACAAGAATAAGCCTAGGGAGGACGAAAATGACCTAAATGTTCAACCAATGACACAAATGAACTTATTGGATGCACAAGGTTGGTTAAAAACCATAATTGGACAAGAATAAGCCTAGGGAGGACGAAAATGACCTAAATGTTCGTCCAATGACACAAACACACCTATTGGATGCACAGGATTGCCTAAAAACCCTAATTGGACAAGAATAAGCCTAAGGAGGACGTAAATGACCTAAATGTTCATCCAATGACACAAACACACCTATTGGATGCACAAGATTGCATAAAAACCCTAATTCGACAAGAATAAGACTAGGGAGGACGAAAATGAACTAAATGTTCATCCAATGACACAAATGAACTTATTGGATGCACAAGATTGGTTAAAAACCCTAATTGGACAAGAATAAGCCTAGGGAGGACGTAAATGACCTAAATGTTCACCAATGACACAAATGAACTTATTGGATGCACAAGATTGGTTAAAAACCCTAATTGGACAAGAATAAGCATAGGGAGGACGAAAATGACCTAAATGTTCATCCAATGACACAAACACACATATTGGATGCACAAGATTGCTTAAAACCCTAATTGGACAAGAATAAAACTAGGGATGACGAAAATGACCTAAATGTTCATCCAATGACACAAATGAACTTATTGTATGCACAAGATTGGTTAAAAACCCTAATTGGACAAGAATAAGCTTAGGGAGGACGAAAATGACCTAAATGTTCGTCCAATGACACAAACACACCTATTGGATGCACAAGATTGCATAAAAACCCTAATTGGACAAGAATAAGACTAGGGAGGACGAAAATGACCTAAATGTTCCTCCAATGACACAAACACACCTATTGGATACACAAGATTGCATAAAAACCTAATTCGACAAGAATAAGACTAGGGACGACAAAAATGACCTAAATGTTCATCCAATGACACAAATGAACTTATTGGATGCACAAGATTGGTTAAAAACCCTAATTGGACAAGAATAAGACTAGGGAGGACGAAAATGACCTAAATGTTCATCCAATGTCACAAGTGAACTTATTGGATGCACAAGATTGATTAAAAACCCTAATTGGACAAGAATAAGCCTAGGGAGGACGAAAATGACCTAAATGTTCATCTAATGACACAAATGAACTTATTGGATGCACAAGATTGGTTAAAAACCCTAATTGGACAAGAATAAGCCTAGGGAGGACCAAAATGACCTAAATGTTCGTCCAATGACACAAACACACCTATTGGATGCACAAGATTGCATAAAAACCCTAATTGGACAAGAATAAAACTAGGGAGTACGAAAATGACCTAAATGTTCCTACAATGACACAAACACACCTATTGGAGGCATAAGATTGCATAAAAACCCTAATTGGACAAGAATAAGACTAGGGAGGACGAAAATGACCTAAATGTTCATCCAATGACACAAATGAACTTATTGGATGCACAAGATTGGTTAAAAACCCTAATTGGACAAGAATAAGCATAGGGAGGACGAAAATGACCTAAATGTTCATCCAATGACACAAACACACATATTGGATGCACAAGATTGCTTAAAACCCTAATTGGACAAGAATAAGACTAGGGAGGACGAAAATGACCTAAATGTTCATCCAATGCCACAAATGAACTTATTGGATGCACAAGATTGGTTAAAAACCCTAATTGGACAAGAATTAGCCTAGGGAGGACGAAAATGACCTAAATGTTCGTCCAATGACACAAACACACCAATTGGATGCACAAGATTGCATAAAAACCCTAATTGGACAAATATAAGACTAGGGAGGACGAAAATGACCTAAATGTCCCTCCAATGACACAAATGAACTTATTGGATGCACAAGGTTGATTAAAAACCCTAATTGGACAAGAATAAGCCTAGGGAGGACGAAAATGACCTAAATGTTCATCCAATGACACAAATGAACTTATTGGATGCACAAGATTGGTTAAAAACCATAATTGGACAAGAATAAGCCTAGGGAGTACGAAAATGACCTAAATGTTCATCCAATGACACATACGAACTTATTCGATGCACAAGATTGGTTAAAAACCCTAATTGGACAAGAATAAGACTAGGGAGGACGAAAATGACCGAAATGTTCCTCCAATGACACAAACAAACCTATTGGATGCACAAGATTGCATAAAAACCCTAATTGGACAAGAATAAGACTAGGGAGGACGAAAATGACCTAAATGTTCCTCCAATGACACAAACACACCTATTGGATGCACAAGATTGGTTAAAAACCCTAATTGGACAAGAATAAGCCTAGGGAGGACGAAAATGACCTAAAGGAACTTGTTGAATGCAAAAGATTGGCTAAAAACCCTAATTGGAAAAGAATAAGCCTAGGGAGGACGAAAATGACCTAAATGTTCTTCAAATGACACATATGAACTTATTGGATGCACAAGATTGGTTAAAAACCCTAATTGGACAAGAATAAGCCTAGGGAGGACGAAAATGACCTAAATGTTCATCCAATGACACAAATGAACTTATTCGATGCACAAGATTGGTTAAAAACCCTAATGGGACAAGAATAAGACTAAGGAGGACGAAAATGACCTAAATGTTCATCCAATGACACAAATGAACTTATTGGATGCACAAGATTGGTTAAAAACCATAATTGGACAAGAATAAGCCTAGGGAGGACGAAAATGACCTAAATGTTCATCCAATGACACATACGAACTTATTCGATGCACAAGATTGGTTAAAAACCCTAATTGGACAAGAATAAGACTAGGGAGGACGAAAATGACCGAAATGTTCCTCCAATGACACAAACAAACCTATTGGATGCACAAGATTGCATAAAAACCCTAATTGGACAAGAATAAGACTAGGGAGGACGAAAATGACCTAAATGTTCCTCCAATGACACAAACAAACCTATTGGATGCACAAGATTGCATAAAAACCCTAATTCGACAAGAATAAGACTAGGGAGGACGAAAATGACCTAAATGTTCCTCCAATGACACAAACACACCTATTGGATGCACAAGATTGCATAAAAACCGTAATTGGACAAGAATAAGACTGGGGAGGACGAAAATGACCTAAATGTTCATCCAATGACACAAATGAACTTATTGGATGCACAAGATTGGTTAAAAACCCTAATTGGACAAGAATAAGCCTAGGGAGGACGAAAATGACCTAAATGTTCGTCCAATGACACAAATGAACTTATTGGATGCACAAGATTGGTAAAAAACCATAATTGGACAAGAATAAGCCTAGGGAGGACGAAAATGACCTAAATGTTCATCCAATGACACAAATGAACTTATTGGATGCACAAGATTGGTTAAAAACCCTAATTGGACAAGAATAAGCCTAGGGAGGACGAAAATGACCTAAATGTTCATCCAATGACACAAATGAACTTATTGGATGCACAAGATTGGTTAAAAACCCTAATTGGACAAGAATAAGCATAGGGAGGACGAAAATGACCTAAATGTTCATCCAATGACACAAACCCACATATTGGATGCACAAGATTGGTTAAAACCCTAATTGGACAAGAATAAGACTATGGAGGACGAAAAAGACCTAAATGTTCCTCCAATGACACAAACACACCTATTGGATGCACAAGATTGCATAAAAACCCTAATTGGACAAGAATAAGACTAGGGAGGACGAAAATGACCTAAATGTTCATCCAATGACACAAATGAACTTATTGGATGCACAAGATTGGTTAAAAACCCTAATTGGACAAGAATAAGCATAGGGAGGACGAAAATGACCTAAATGTTCATCCAATGACACAAACCCACATATTGGATGCACAAGATTGCTTAAAACCCTCATTGGACAAGAATAAGACTAGGGAGGACGAAAATGACCTAAATGTTCGTCCAATGACACAAACACACCTATTGGATGCACAAGATTGCATAAAACCCTAATTGGACAAGAATAAGACTAGGGAGGACGAAAATGACCTAAATGTTCCTCCAATGACACAAACACACCTATTGGATGCACAAGATTGCATAAAAACCCTAATTGGACAAGAATAAGACTAGGGAGGACGAAAATGACCTAAATGTTCATCCAATGACACAAATGAACTTATTGGATGCACAAGATTGGTTAAAAACCCTAATTGGACAAGAATAAGCCTAGGGAGGACGAAAATGACCTAAATGTTCATCAGATGACACAAATGAACTTATTGGATGCACAAGATTGGTTGAAAACCCTAATTGGACAAGAATAAGCCTAGGGAGGACGAAATTGACCTAAATGTTCGTCCAATGACACAAATGAACTTATTGGATGCACAAGATTGGTTAAAAACCCTAATTGGACAAGAATAAGCCTAGGGAGGACGAAATTGACCTAAATGTTCGTCCAATGACACAAATGAACTTATTGGATGCACAAGATTGGTTAAAAACCCTAATTGGACAAGAAAAAGCCTAGGGAGGACGAAAATGACCTAAATGTTCATCCAATGACACAAATGAACTTATTGGATGCACAAGATTGGTTAAAAACCCTAATTGGACAAGAATAAGCCTAGGGAGGACGAAAATGACCTAAATGTTCGTCCAATGACACAAACGCACCTATTGGATGCACTAGATTGCATAAAAATCCTAATTGGACAAGAATAAGACTAGGGAGGACGAAAATGACCTAAATGTTCGTCCAATGACACAAACACACCTATTGGATGCACAAGATTGCATAAAAACCCTAATTGGACAAGAATAAGCCTAGGGAGGATGAAAATGACCTAAATGTTCATTCAATGACACAAATGAACTTATTGGATGCACAAGATTGGTTAAAAACCCTAATTGGACAAGAATAAGCATAGGGAGGACGAAAATGACCTAAATGTTCATCCAATGACACAAACACACATATTGGATGCACAAGATTGCTTAAAACCCTAATTGGACAAGAATAAGACTAGGGATGACGAAAATGTCCTAAATGTTCATCCAATGACACAAATGAACTTATTGGATGCACAAGATTGGTTAAAAACCCTAATTGGACAAGAATAAGCCTAGGGAGGACGAAAATGACCTAAATGTTCGTCCAATGACACAAACACACCTATTGGATGCACAAGATTGCATAAAAACCCTAATTGGACAAGAATAAGCCTAGGGAGGACGAAAATGACCTAAATGTTTATCCAATGATACAAATGAACTTATTGGATGCACAAGATTGGTTAAAAACCCTAATTGGACAAGAATAAGCCTAGGGAGGACGAAAATGACCTAAATGTTCATCCAATGACACAAATGAACTTATTGGATGCACAAGATTGGTTAAAAACCCTAATTGGACAAGAATAAGCCTAGGGAGGACGAAAATGACCTAAATGTTCATCCAATGACACAAATGAACTTATTGGATGCACAAGATTGGTTAAAAACCCTAATTGGACAAGAATAAGCCTAGGGAGGACGTAAATGACATAAATGTTCGTCCAATGACACAAACACACATATTGGATGCACAAGATTGCTTAAAACCCTAATTGGACAAGAATAAGACTAGGGAGGACGAAAATGACCTAAATGTTCATCCAATGACACAAATGAACTTATTGGATGCACAAGATTGGTTAAAAACCCTAATTGGACAAGAATAAGCCTAGGGAGGACGAAAATGACCTAAATGTTCGTCCAATGACACAAATGAACTTATTGGATGCACAAGATTGGTTAAAAACCCTAATTGGATAAGAATAAGCATAGGGAGGACGAAAATGACGTAAATGTTCATCCAATGACACAAATGAACTTATTGGATGCACAAGATTGGTTAAAAACCCTACTTGGACAAGAATAAGCCTAGGGAGGACGAAAATGACCTAAATGTTCGTCCAATGACACAAACACACCTATTGGATGCACAAGATTACATAAAAACCCTAATTGGACAAGAATAAGACTAGGGAGGACGAAAATGACCTAAATGTTCATCCAATGACACAAATGAACTTATTGGATGCACAAGATTGGTTGAAAACCCCAATTGGACAAGAATAAGCCTAGGGAGGACGAAAATGACCTAAATGTTCGTCCAATGACACAAAAACACCTATTGGATGCACAAGATTGCATAAAAACCCTAATTGGACAAGAATAAGACTAGGGAGGACGAAAATGACCTAAATGTTCATCCAATGACACAAATGAACTTATTGGATGCACAAGATTGGTTAAAAACCCTAATTGGACAAGAATAAGCCTAGGGAGGACGAAAATGACCTAAATGTTCATCCAATGACACAAATGAACTTATTGGATGCACAAGATTGGTTAAAAACCCTAATTGGACAAGAATAAGCATAGGGAGGACGAAAATGACCTAAATGTTCATCCAATGACACAAACACACATATTGGATTCACAAGATTGCTTAAAACCTTAATTGGACAAGAATAAGACTAGGGAGGACGAAAATGACCTAAATGTTCATCCAATGACACAAATGAACTTATTGGATGCACAAGATTGGTTAAAAACCCTAATTGGACAAGAATAAGCCTAGGGAGGACGAAAATGACCTAAATGTTTGTCCAATGACACAAACACACCTATTAGATGCACAAGATTGCATAAAAACCCTAATTGGATAAGAATAAGACTAGGGAGAACGAAAATGACCTAAATGTTCCTCCAATGACACAAACACACCTATTGGATGCACAAGATTGCATAAAAACCCTAATTCGACAAGAATAAGACTAGGGAGGACGAAAATGACCTAAATGTTCATCCAATGACACAAATGAACTTATTGGATGCACAAGATTTGTTAAAAACCCTAATTGGACAAGAATAAGCCTAGGGAGGACGAAAATGACCTAAATGTTTATCCAATGACACAAATAAACTTATTGGATGCACATGATTGGTTAAAAACCCTAATTGGACAAGAATAAGCCTAGGGAGGACGAAAATGACCTAAATGTTCGTCCGATGACACAAACACACCTAAACACTAAACCCTATTGGATGCACAAGATTGAATGAAAACCCTAATTGGACAAGAATAAGACTAGCGATGACGAAAATGACCTAAATGTTCCTCAAATGACACAAACACACCTATTGGATGCACATGATTGCATAAAAACCCTAGTTGGACAAGAATAAGACTAGGGAGGACGAAAATGACCTAAATGTTCCTTCAATGCCACAAACAAACCTATTGGATGCACAAGATTGGTTAAAAACCCTAATTTTGACAAGAATAAGCCTAGGGAGGACGAAAATGACCTAAATGTCCGTCCAATGACACAAACACACCTATTGAATGCACAAAATACGCTAAAAACCCTAATTGGACAAGAATAAGCCTAGGGAGGACGAAAATGACCTAAATGTTCATCCAATGACACAAATGAACTTATTGGATGCACAAGATTGGTTAAAAACCATAATTGGACAAGAATAAGCCTAGGGAGGACGAAAATGACCTAAATGTTCATCCAATGACACATACGAACTTATTCGATGCACAAGATTGGTTAAAAACCCTAATTGGACAAGAATAAGACCAGGGAGGACGAAAATGACCCAAATGTTCCTCCAATGACACAAATGAACTTATTGGATGCACAAGATTGGATAAAAACCCTAATTGGACAAGAATAAGCCAAGGGAAGGCGAAAATGACCTAAATGTTCATCCAATGACACAAACAAACCTATTGGATGCACAAGATTGCATAAAAACCCTAATTCGACAAGAATAAGACTAGGGAGGACGAAAATGACCTAAATGTTCATCCAATGACACAAATGAACTTATTCGATGCACAAGATTGGTTAAAAACCCTAATTGGACAAGAATAAGCCTAGGGAGGACGAAAATGACCTAAATGTTTATCCAATGACACAAATGAACTTATTGGATGCACAAGATTGGATAAAAACCCTAATTGGACAAGAATAAGCCAAGGGAAGGCGAAAATGACCTAAATGTTCGTCCAATGACACAAACACACCTATTGGATGCACAAGATTGGTTTAAAACCCTAATTGGACAAGAATAAGCCTAGGGAGGACGAAAATGACCTAAATGTTCATCCAATGACACAAATGAACTTATTCGATGCACAAGATTGGTTAAAAACCCTAATGGGACAAGAATAAGACTAGGGAGGACGAAAATGACCTAAATGTTCATCCAATGACACAAATGAACTTATTGGATGCACAAGATTGGTTAAAAACCATAATTGGACAAGAATAAGACTAGGGAGGACGAAAATGACCGAAATGTTCCTCCAATGACACAAACAAACCTATTGGATGCACAAGATTGCATAAAAACCCTAATTGGACAAGAATAATACTAGGGAGGACGAAAATGACCTAAATGTTCATCCAATGACACAAATGAACTTATTGGATGCACAAGATTGGTTAAAAACCCTAATTGGACAAGAATAAGCATATGGAGGACGAAAATGACCTAAATGTTCATCCAATGACACAAACACACATATTGGATGCACAAGATTGCTTAAAACCCTAATTGGACAAGAATAAGCCTAGGGAAGGCCAAAATGACCTAAATGTTCATCCAATGACACAAACACACCTATTGGATGCACAAGATTGCATAAAAACCCTAATTGGACAAGAATAAGACTAGAGAGGACGAAAATGACCTAAATTTTCCTCCATTGACACAAATGAACTTATTGGATGCACAAGGTTGGTTAAAATCCCTAATTGGACAAGAATAAGCCTAGGGAGGACGAAAATGACCTAAATGTTCCTCCAATGACACAAAGGAACTTATTGAATGCACAAGATTGGCTAAAAACCCTAATTGGACAAGAATAAGCCTAGGGAGGACGAAAATGATCTAAATGTTCATCCAATGACACAAATGAATTTATTGGATGCACAAGATTGGTTAAAAACCCTAATTGGACAAGAATAAGCCTAGGGAGGACGAAAATTACCTAAATGTTCCTCCAATGACACAAATGAACTTATTGGATGCACAAGATTGGCTAAAAACCCTAATTGGACAAGAAAAAGCCTAGGGAGGACGAAAATGACCTAAATGTTCATCCAATGACACAAATGAACTTATTGGATGCACAAGATTTGTTAAAAACCCTAATTGGACAAGAATAAGCCTAGGGAGGGCGAAAATGACCTAAATGTTCGTCCAATGACACAAACACACCTATTGGATGCACAAGATTGCATAAAAACCCTAATTGGACAAGAATAAGACTAGGGTAGACGAAAATGACCTAAATGTTCCTCCAATGACACAAACACACCTATTGGATGCACTAGATTGCATAAAAACTCTAATTGGACAAGTATAAGATAGGGAGGACGAAAATGACCTAAATGTTCATCCAATGACACAAATGAACTTATTGGATGCACAAGATTGGTTAAAAACCCTAATTGGACAAGAATAAGCCTAGGGAGGACGAAAATGACCTAAATGTTCATCCAATGACACAAATGAACTTATTGGATGCACAAGATTGGTTAAAAACCCTAATTGGACAAGAATAAGCCTAGGGAGGATGAAAATGACCTAAATGTTCGTCTAATGACAAAAATGAACTTATTGGATGCACAAGGTTGATTAAAAACCCTAATTGGACAAGAATAAGCCTAAGGAGGACTAAAATGACCCAAATGTTCGTCCAATGACACAAACACACCTATTGGATGCACAAGATTGCATAAAAACCCTAATTGGACAAGAATAAGACTAGGGAGGACGAAAATGACCTAAATGTTCCTCCAATGACACAAACACACCTATTGGATGCACAAGATTGGTTAAAAACCCTAATTGGACAAGAATAAGCCTAGGGAGGACGAAAATGACCTAAATGTTCGTCCAATGACACAAACACACCTATTGGATGCACAAGATTGCATAAAAACCCTAATTGGACAAGAATAAGACTAGGGAGGACGAAAATGACCTAAATGTTCGTCCAATGACACAAATGAACTTATTGGATGCACAACATTGGCTAAAAACCCAAATTGGACAAGAATAAGCCTAGAGAGGACGAAAATGACCTAAATGTTCCTCCAATGACACAAATCAACTTATTGGAAGCACATGATTGGTTAAAAACCCTTATTGGACAAGAATAAGACTATGGAGGACGAAAATGACCTAAATGTTCGTCTAATGACACAAATGAACTTATTGGATGCACAAGATTGGTTAAAACGCCTAATTGGACAAGAATAAGCCTAGGGAGGACGAAAATGACCTAAATGTTTATCCAATGACAAAAACTCAAATATTGGATGCACAAGATTGCATAAAAACCCTAATTGGACAAGAATAAGACTAGGGAGGACGAAAATGACCTAAATGTTCCTCCAATGACACAAATGAACTTATTGGATGCACAAGATTTGTTAAAAACCCTAATTGGACTAGAATAAGACTAGGGAGGACGAAAATGACCTAAATGTTCATCCAATGACACAAAAGAACTTACTGGATGCAGAAGATTGGTTAAAAACCCTAATTGGACAAAAATAAGCCTAGGGAGGACGAAAATGACCTAAATGTTCCTCCAATGACACAAATGAACTTATTGGATGCACATAATTGGTTAAAAACCCTAATTGGACAAGAATAAGCCTAGGGAGGACGAAAATGATCTAAATGTTCGTCCAATGACACAAACACACCTATTGGATGCACAAGATTGCATAAAAACCCTAATTGGACAAGAATAAGCCTAGGGAGGACGAAAATGACCTAAATGTTCATCCAATGACACAAATGAACTTATTGGATGCACAAGATTGGTTAAAAACCCTAATTGGACAAGAATAAGCCTAGGGAGGACGAAAATGACCTAAATGTTCATCCAATGACACAAATGAACTTATTGGATGCACAAGATTGGTTAAAAACCCTAATTGGACAAGAATAAGACTAGGGAGGACGAAAATGACCTAAATGTTCATCCAATGAGACAATTGAACTTATTGGATGCACAAGATTGGTTAAAAACCCTAATTGGACAAGAATAAGCATAGGGAGGACGAAAATGACCTAAATGTTCATCCAATGACACAAATGAACTTATTGGATGCACAAGATTGGTAAAAAACCCTAATTGGACAAGAATAAGCCTAGGGAGGACGAAAATGACCTAAATGTTCGTCCAATGACACAAATGAAGTTATTGGATGCACAAGATTCGTTAAAAACCCTAATTGGACAAGAATAAGCCTAGGGAGGACGAAAATGACCTAAATGTTCATCCAATGACACAAATGAACTTATTGGATGCACAAGATTGGTTAAAAACCCTAATTGGACAAGAATAAGCGTAGGGAGGACGAAAATAACCTAAATGTTCATCCTATGACAGAAATGAACTTATTGGATGCACAAGATTGGTTAAAAACCCTAATTGGACAAGAATAAGCCTAGGGAGGACGAAAATGACCTAAATGTTCATCCAATGACACAAATGAACTTATTGGATGCACAAGATTGGTTAAAAACCCTAATTGGACAAGAATAAGCCTAGGGAGGACGAAAATGACCCAGATGTTCGTCCAATGACACAAACACACCTATTGGATGCACAGGATTGCATAAAAACCCTAATTGGACAAGAATAAGCCTATGGAGGACGAAAATGACCTAAATGTTCGTCCAATGACACAAACACACCTATTGGATGCACAAGATTGCATAAAAACCCTAATTGGACAAGAATAAGCCTAGGGAGGACGTAAATGACCTAAATGTTTATCCAATGACACAAATGAACTTATTGGATGCACAAGATTGGTTAAAAACCCTAATTGGACAAGAATAAGCATAGGGAGGACGAAAATGACCTAAATGTTCATCCAATGACACAAACACACATATTGGATGCACAAGATTGCTTAAAACTCTAATTGGACAAAAATAAGACTAGGGATGACGAAAATGACCTAAATGTTCATCCAATGACACAAACACACCTATTGGATGCACAAGATTGCATAAAAACCCTAATTCGACAAGAATAAGACTAGGGAGGACGAAAATGACCTAAATGTTCATCCAATGACACAAATGAACTTATTGGATGCACAAGATTGGTTAAAAACCCTAATCGGACAAGAATAAGCCTAGGGAGGACGAAAATGACCTGAATGTTCGTCCAATGACACAAACACACCTATTGGATGCACAAGATTGCATAAAAACCCTAATTGCACAAGAATAAGACTAGGGAGGACGAAAATGACCTAAATGTTCATCCAATGACACAAATGAACTTATTGGATGCACAAGATTGGTTAAAAACCCTAATTGGACAAGAATAAGCATAGGGAGGACGAAAATGACCTAAATGTTCATCCAATGACACAAACCCACATATTGGATGCACAAGATTGCTTAAAACCCTAATTGGACAAGAATAAGACTAGGGAGGACGAAAATGACCTAAATGTTCGTCCAATGACACAAACACACCTATTGGATGCACAAGATTGCATAAAAACCCTAATTGGACAAGAATAAGACTAGGGAGGACGAAAATGACCTAAATGTTCATCCAATGACACAAACACACCTATTGGATGCACAAGATTGCATAAAAACCCTTATTCGACAAGAATAAGACTAGGGAGGACGAAAATGACCTAAATGTTCATCCAATGACACAAATGAACTTATTGGATACACAAGATTTGTTAAAAACCCTAATTGGACAAGAATAAGCCTATGGAGGACGAAAATGACCTAAAAGTTCGTCCAATGACACAAACACACCTATTGGATGCACAAGATTGCATAAAAACCCTAATTGGACAAGAATAAGACTAGGGAGGACGAAAATGACCTAAATGTTCCTCCAATGACACAAACACACATATTGGATGCACAAGATTGCTTAAAACCCTAATTGGACAAGAATAAGACTAGGGATGTCGAAAATGACCTAAATGTTCATCCAATGACACAAATGAACTTATTGGATGCACAAGATTGGTTAAAAACCCTACTTGGACAAGGATAAGCCTAGGGAGGATGAAAATGACCTAAATGTTCGTCCAATGACACAAACACACCTATTGGATGCACAAGATTGCATAAAAACCCTAATTGGACAAGAATAAGACTAGGGAGGACGAAAATGACCTAAATGTTCCTCCAATGACACAAACACACCTATTGGATGCACAAGATTGCATAAAAACCCTAATTGGACAAGAATAAGACTAGGGAGGACGAAAATGACCTAAATGTTCCTCCAATGACAGAAACACACCTTTTGGATGCACAACATTGCATAAAAACCCTAATTCGACAAGAATAAGACTAGGGAGGACGAAAATGACCTCAATGTTCCTCCAATGACACAAACACACCTATTGGATGCACAAGATTGCATAAAAACCCTAATTGGACAAGAATAAGACTAGGGAGGACGAAAATGACCTAAATGTTCCTCCAATGACACAAACACACCTATTGGATGCACAAGATTGCATAAAAACCTAATTCGACAAGAATAAGACTAAGGACGACGAAAATTACCTAAATGTTCATCCAATGACACAAATGAACTTATTGGATGCACAAGATTGGTTAAAAACCCTAATTGGACAAGAATAAGCCTAGGGAGGACGAAAATGACCTAAATGTTCGTCCAATGACACAAACACACCTATTGGATGCACAAGATTGCATAAAAACCCTAATTGGACAAGAATAAGACTAGGGAGGACGAAAATGACCTAAATGTTCCTCCAATGACACAAACACACCTATTGGATGCACAAGATTGGTTAAAAACCATAATTGGACAAGAATAAGCCTAGGGAGGACGAAAATGACCTAAATGTTCCTCCAATGACACAAACACACCTATTGGATGCACAAGATTGGTTAAAAACCATCATTGGAAAAGAATAAGCCTAGGGAGGACGAAAATGACCTAAATGTTCATCCAATGACACAAATGAACTTATTCGATGCACAAGATTGGTTAAAAACTCTAATTGGACAAGAATAAGCCTAGGGAGGATGAAAATGACCTAAATGTTCAACCAATGACACAAATGAACTTATTGGATGCACAAGGTTGGTTAAAAACCTTAATTGGACAAGAATAAGCCTAGGGAGGACGAAAATGACCTAAATGTTCGTCCAATGACACAAACACACCTATTGGATGCACAAGATTGCATAAAAACCCTAATTGGACAAGAATAAGACTAGGGAGGACGAAAATGACCTAAATGTTCCTCCAATGACACAAACACACCTATTGGATGCACAAGATTGCATAAAAACCCTAATTGGACAAGAATAAGACTAGGGAGGACGAAAATGACCTAAATGTTCATCCAATGACACAAATGAAATTATTGGATGCACAAGATTGGTTAAAAACCCTAATTGGACAAAAATAAGTCTAGGGAGGACGAAAATGACCTAAATGTTCGTCCAATGACACAAACACACCTATTGGATGCACAAGATTGCATAAAAACCCTAATTGGACAAGAATAAGACTAGGGAGGACGAAAATGACCTAAATGTTCATCCAATGACACAAATGAACTTATTGGATGCACAAGATTGGTTAAAAACCCTAATTGGACAAGAATAAGCATAGGGAGGACGAAAATGACCTAAATGTTCCTTCAATGCCACAAACAAACCTATTGGATGCACAAGATTGGTTAAAAACCCTAATTTTGACAAGAATAAGCCTAGGGAGGACGAAAATGACCTAAATGTTCGTCCAATGACACAAACACACCTATTGAATGCACAAGATTGGCTAAAAACCCTAATTGGACAAGAATAAGCCTAGGGAGGACGAAAATGACCTAACTGTTCATCCAATGACACAAATGAACTTATTGGATGCACAAGATTGGTTAAAAACTATAATTGGACAAGAATAAGCCTAGGGAGGACGAAAATGACCTAAATGTTCATCCAATGACACATACGAACTTATTCGATGCACAAGATTGGTTAAAAACCCTTATTTGACAAGAATAAGACTAGGGAGGACGAAAATGACCGAAATGTTCCTCCAATGACACAAACAAACCTATTGGATGCACAAGATTGCATAAAAACCCTAATTGGACAAGAATAAGACTAGGGAGGACGAAAATGACCTAAATGTTCCTCCAATGACACAAACACACCTATTGGATGCATAAGATTGGTTAAAAACCCTAATTGGACAAGAATAAGCCAAGGGAGGACGAAAATGACCTAAATGTTCGTCCAATGACACAAACGCACCTATTGGATGCACAAGATTGCATAAAAACCCTAATTGGACAAGAATAAGACTAGGGAGGACGAACATGACCTAAATGTTCCTCCAATGAAACAAAGGAACTTATTGAATGCAAAAGATTGGCTAAAAACCCTAATTGGAAAAGAATAAGCCTAGGGAGGACGAAAATGACCTAAATGTTCATCCAATGACACAAATGAACTTATTGGATGCACAAGATTGGTTAAAAACCCTAATTGGACAAGAATAAGCCTAGGGAGAACGAAAATGACCTAAATGTTCGTCCAATGACACAAATGAACTTATTGGATGCACAAGATTGGTTGAAAACCCTAATTGGACAAGAATAAGCCTAGGGAGGACGAAAATGACCTAAATGTTCATCCAATGACACAAATGAACTTATTGGATGCACAAGATTGGTTAAAACCCTAATTGGAGAAGAATAAGCCTAGGGAGGACGAAAATGACCCAAATGTTCATCCAATGACACAAATGAACTTGGTGGATGCACAAGATTGGTTAAAAACCCTAATTGGACAAGAATAAGCCTAGGGAGGAAGAAAATGACCTAAATGTTAGTCCAATGACACAAACACACCTATTAGATGCACAAGATTGCATAAAATTCCTAATTGGACAAGAATAAGACTAGGGAGGACGAAAATGACCTAAATGTTCATCCAATGACACAAACACACCTATTGGATGCACAAGATTGCATAAAAACCCTAATTGGACAAGAATAAGACTAGGGAGGACGAAAATGACCTAAATGTTCCTCCAATGACACAAACACACCTATTGGATGCACAAGATTGCATAAAAACCCTAATTGGACAAGAAAAAGACTAGGGAGGACTTAAATGACCTAAATGTTCCACCAATGACACAAATGAACTTATTGGATACACAAGGTTGGTTAAAAACCCTAATTGGACAAGAATAAGCCTAGGGAGGACGAAAATGACCTAAATGTTCAACCAATGACACAAATGAACTTTATTGGATGCACAAGGTGGGTTAAAAACCCTAATTGGACAAGAATAAGCCTAGGGAGGACGAAAATGACCTAAATGTTCGTCCAATGACACAAACACACCTATTGGATGCAAAGGATTGCATAAAAACCCTAATTGGACAAGAATAAGCCTAGGGAGGACGAAAATGACCTAAATGTTCGTCCAATAACACAAACACACCTATTGGATGCACAAGATTGCATAAAAACCCAAATTGGACAAGAACAAGCCTAGGGAGGACGAAAATGACCTAAATGTTCATCCAAAGACACAAATGAACTTATTGGATGCACAAGATTGGTTAAAAACCCTAATTGGACAAGAATAAGCCTAGGGAGGACATAAATGACCTAAATTTTCATCCAATGACACAAATGAACTTATTGGATGCACAAGATTGGTTAAAAACCCTAATTGGACAAGAATAAGCATAGGGAGGACGAAAATGACCTAAATGTTCATCCAATGACACAAACACACATATTGGATGCACAAGATTGCTTAAAACCCTAATTGGACAAGAATAAGACTAGGGATGACGAAAATGACCTAAATGTTCATCCAATGACACAAATGTACTTATTGGATGCACAAGATTGGTTAAAAACCCTAATTGGACAAGAATAAGCCTAGGGAGGACCAAAATGACCTAAATGTTCGTCCAATGACACAAACACACCTATTGGATGCACAAGATTGCATAAAAACCCTAATTGGACAAGAATAAGACTAGGGAGGACGAAAATGACCTAAATGTTCCTCCAATGACACAAACACACCTATTGGATGCACAAGATTGCATAAAAACCCTAATTGGACAAGAATAAGACTAGGGAGGACTTAAATGACCTAAATGTTCCACCAATGACACAAATGAACTTATTGGATACACAAGGTTGGTTAAAAACCCTAATTGGACAAGAATAAGCCTATGGAGGACGATAATGACCTAAATGTTCAACCAATGACACAAATGAACTTATTGGATGCACAAGGTTGGTTAAAAACCCTAATTGGACAAGAATAAGCCTAGGGAGGACGAAAATGACCTAAATGTTCGTCCAATGACACAAACACACCTATTGGATGCTCAAGATTGCATAAAAACCCTAATTGGACAAGAATAAGCCTAGGGAGGACGAAAATGACCTAAATGTTCATCCAATGACACAAATGAACTTATTGGATGCACAAGGTTGGTTAAAAACCCTAATTGGACAAGAATAAGCCTAGGGAGGACGAAAATGACCTAAATCTTCGTCCAATGACACAAACACACCTATTGGATGCACAAGATTGCATAAAAACCCTAATTGGACAAGAATAAGACTAGGGAGGACGAAAATGACCTAAATGTTCAACCAATGACACAAATGAACTTATTGGATGCACAAGATTTGTTAAAAACCCTAATTGGACAAGAATAAGCCTAGGGAGGACGAAAATGACCTAAATGTTCATCCAATGACACAAATGAACTTATTGGATGCACAAGATTGGTTAAAAACCCTAATTGGACAAGAATAAGCCTAGGGAGGACGAAAATGACCTAAATGTTCATCCAATGACACAAATAAACTTATTGAATGCACAAGATTGGTTAAAAACCCTAATTGGACAAGAATAAGCCTAGGGAGGACGAAAATGACCTAAATGTTCATCCAATGACACAAATGAACTTATTGGATGCACAAGATTGGTTAAAAACCCTAATTGGACAAGAATAAGCCTAAGGAGGACGTAAATGACCTAAATGTTCATCCAATGACACAAATGAACTTATTGGATGCACAAGATTGGTTAAAAACCCTAATTGGACAAGAATAAGCATAGGGAGGACGAAAATGACCTAAATGTTCATCCAATGACACAAACACACATATTGGATGCACAAGATTGCTTAAAACCCTAATTGGACAAGAATAAGACTAGGGATGACGAAAATGACCTAAATGTGCCTCCAATGACACAAATGAACTTATTGGATGCACAAGATTGGTTAAAAACCCTAATTGGACAAGAATAAGCCTAGGGAGGACGAAAATGACCTAAATGTTCATCCAATGACACAAATGAACTTATTGGATGCACAAGATTGGTTAAAATCCCTAACTGGACAAGAATAAGCCTAGGGAGGACGAAAATGACCTAAATGTTCGTCCAATGACACAAACACACCTATTGGATGCACAAGATTGCATAAAAACCCTAATCGGACAAGAATAAGACTAGGGAGGACGAAAATGACCTAAATGTTCATCCAATGAAACAAATGAACTTATTGGATGCACAAGATTGGTTAAAAACCCTAATTGGACAAGAATAAGCCTAGGGAGGACGAAAATGACCTAAATGTTCGTCCAATAACACAAACACACCTATTGGATGCACAATATTGCATAAAAACCCTAATTGGACAAGAATATGACTAGGGAGGACGTAAATGACCTAAATGTTCCTCCAATGACACAAACACACCTATTGGATGCACAAGATTGCATAAAAACCCTAATTGGACAAGAATAAGACTAGGGAGGACGAAAATGACCTAAATGTTCCTCCAATGACACAAACACAACTATTGGATGCACAAGTTTGCATAAAAACCCTAATTGGACAAGAATAAGACTAGGGAGGACGAAAATGACCTAAATGTTCATCCAATGACACAAATGAACTTATTGAATGCACAAGATTGGTTAAAAACCCTAATCCGACAAGAATAAGCCTAGGGAGGACGAAAATGACCTAAATGTTCGTCCAATGACACAAACACACCTATTGGATGCACAAGATTGCATAAAAACCCTAATTGGACAAGAATAAGACTAGGGAGGACGAAAATGACCTAAATGTTCCTCCAATGACACAAACACACCTATTGGATGCACAAGATTGCATAAAAACCCTAATTGGACAAGAATAAGACTAGGGAGGACGAAAATGACCTAAATGTTCATCCAATGACAAAAATGAACATATTGGATGCACAAGATTGGTTAAAAACCCTAATTGGACAAGAATAAGCCTAGGGAGGACGAAAATGACCTAAATGTTCGTCCAATGACACAAACACACCTATTGGATGCACAAGATTGCATAAAAACCCTAATTGGACAAGAATAAGACTAGAGAGGACGAAAATGACCTAAATTTTCCTCCAATGACACAAATGAACTTATTAGATGCACAAGGTTGGTTAAAAACCCTAATTGGACAAGAATAAGCCTAGGGAGGACGAAAATGACCTAAATGTTCATCCAATGACACAAATGAACTTATTGGATACACAAGATTGGTTAAAAACCCTAATTGGACAAGAATAAGCCTAGGGAGGACGAAAATGACCTAAATGTTCATCCAATGACACAAATGAACTTATTCGATGCACAAGATTGGTTAAAAACCCTAATTGGACAAGAATAAGACTAGGGAGGACGAAAATGACCGAAATGTTCCTCCAATGACACAAACAAACCTATTGGATGCACAAGATTGCATAAAAACCCTAATTGGACAAGAATAAGACTAGGGAGGACGAAAATGACCTAAATGTTCCTCCAATGAAACAAAGGAACTTATTGAATGCAAAAGATTGGCTAAAAACCCTAATTGGAAAAGAATAAGCCTAGGGAGGACGAAAATGACCTAAATGTTCATCAAATGACACAAATGAACTTATTGGATGCACAAGATTGGTTAAAAACCCTAATTTGACAAGAATAAGCCTAGGGAGGACGAAAATGACCTAAATGTTCATCCAATGACACAAATGAACTTATTCGATGCACAAGATTGGTTAAAAACCCTAATTGGACAAGAATAAGACTAGGGAGGACGAAAATGACCGAAATGTTCCTCCAATGACACAAACAAACCTATTGGATGCACAAGATTGCATAAAAACCCTAATTCGACAAGAATAAGACTAGGGAGGACGAAAATGACCTAAATGTTCATCCAATGACACAAATGAACTTATTCGATGCACAAGATTGGTTAAAAACCCTCATTGGACAAGAATAAGCCTAGGGAGGACGAAAATGACCTAAATGTTCATCCAATGACACAAATGAACTTATTGGATGCATAAGATTGGATAAAACCCCTAATTGGACAAGAATAAGCCTAGGGAAGGCGAAAATGACCTAAATGTTCGTCCAATGACACAAACACACCTATTGGATGCACAAGATTGCATAAAAACCCTAATTGGACAAGAATAAGACTAGAGAGGACGAAAATGACCTAAATTTTCCTCCATTGACACAAATGAACTTATTGGATGCACAAGAATGGTTAAAATCCCTAATTGGACAAGAATAAGCCTAGGGAGGACGAAAATGACCTAAATGTTCCTCCAATGACACAAAGGAACTTATTGAATGCACAAGATTGGCTAAAAACCCTAATTGGACAAGAATAAGCCAAGGGAGGACGAAAATGATCTAAATGTTCATCCAATGACACAAATGAACTTATTGGATGCACAAGATTGGTTAAAAACCCTAATTGGACAAGAATAAGCCTAGGGAGGACGAAAATTACCTAAATGTTCCTCCAATGACACAAATGAACTTATTGGATGCACAAGATTGGCTAAAAACCCTAATTGGACAAGAAAAAGCCTAGGGAGGACGAAAATGTCCTAAATGTTCATCCAATGACACAAATGAACTTATTGGATGCACAAGATTTGTTAAAAACCCTAATTGGACAAGAATAAGCCTAGGGAGGGCGAAAACGACCTAAATGTTCGTCCAATGACACAAACACACCTATTGGATGCACAAGATTGCATAAAAACCCTAATTGGACAAGAATAAGACTAGGGAGGACGAAAATGACCTAAATGTTCCTCCAATGACACAAACACACCTATTGGATGCACAAGATTGCATAAAAACCCTAATTGGACAAGAATAAGAATAGGGATGACGAAAATGACCTAAATGTTCCTCCAATGACACAAACACACCTATTGGATGCACAAGATTGCATAAAAACCCTAATTGGACAAGAATAAGACTAGGGAGGACGAAAATGACCTAAATGTTCCTCCAATGGCACAAACACACCTATTGGATGCACAAGATTGCATAAAAACCCTAATTGGACAAGAATAAGACTAGGGAGGACGAAAATGACCTAAATGTTCATCCAATGACACAAATGAACTTATTGAATGCACAAGATTGGTTAAAAACCCTAATCGGACAAGAATAAGCCTAGGGAGGACGAAAATGACCTAAATGTTCGTCCAATGACGCAAACACACCTATTGGATGCACAAGATTGCATAAAAACCCTAATTGGACAAGAATAAGACTACGGATGACAAAAATGACCTAAATGTTCTTCCAATGACACAAACACACCTATTGGATGCACAAGATTGCATAAAAACCCTAATTGGACAAGAATAAGAATAGGGAGGACGAAAATGACCTAAATGTTCCTCCAATGACACAAACACACCTATTGGATGCACAAGATTGCATAAAAACCCTAATTGGACAAGAATAAGACTAGGGAAGACGAAAATGACCTAAATGTTCATCCAATGAGACAAATGAACTTATTGGATGCACAAGATTGGTTAAAAACCCTAATTGGACAAGAATAAGCCTAGGGAGGACGAAAATGACCTAAATGTTCGTCCAATGACACAAACAACCTATTGGATGCACAAGATTGCATAAAAACCCTAATTGGACAAGAATAAGACTAGGGAGGACAAAAATGAACTTATTGGATGCACAAGATTGGTTAAAAACCCTAATTGGACAAGAATAAGACTAGGGAGGAAAAAAATGACCTAAATGTTCTTCCAATGACACAAACACACCTATTGGATGCACAAGATTGCATAAAAACCCTAATTGGACAAGAATAAGAATAGGGAGGACGAAAATGACCTAAATGTTCCTCCAATGACACAAACACACCTATTGGATGCACAAGATTGCATAAAAACCCTAATTGGACAAGAATAAGCCTAGGGAGGACGAAAATGACCTAAATGTTCGTCCAATGATACAAACACACCTATTGGATGCACAAGATTGCATAAAAACCCTAATTGGACAAGAATAAGCCTAGGGAGGACGTAAATGACCTAAATGTTCATCCAATGACACAAATGAACTTATTGGATGCACAGGATTGGTTAAAAACCCTAATTGGACAAGAATAAGCATAGGGAGGACGAAAATGACCTAAATGTTCATCCAATGACACAAACACACATATTGGATGCACAAGATTGCTTAAAACCCTAATTGGACAAGAATAAGACTAGGGATGACGAAAATGACCTAAATGTTCATCCAATGACACAAATGAACTTATTGGATGCACAAGATTGGTTAAAAACCGTAATTGGACAAGAATAAGCCTAGGGAGGACGAAAATGACCTATATGTTCGTCCAATGACACAAACACACCTATTGGATGCACAAGATTGCATAAAAACCCTAATTGGACAAGAATAAGACTAGGGAGGACGAAAATGACCTAAATGTTCCTCCAATGACACAAACACACCTATTGGATGCACAAGATTGCATAAAAACCCTAATTGGACAAGAATAAGACTAGGGAGGACGAAAATGACCTAAATGTTCATCCAATGACACAAAAGAACTTATTGGATGCACAAGATTGGTTAAAAACCCGAATTGGACAAGAATAAGCATAGGGAGGACGAAAATGACCTAAACGTTCATCCAATGACACAAACCCACATATTGGATGCACAAGATTGCTTAAAACCCTAATTGGACAAGAATAAGACTAGGGAGGATCAAAATGACCTAAATGTTCGTCCAATGACACAAACACACCTATTGGATGCACAAGATTGCATAAAAACCCTAATTGGACAAGAATAAGACTAGGGAGGACGAAAATGACCTAAATGTTCCTCCAATGACACAAACACACCTATTGGATGCACAAGATTGGTTAAAAACCCTAATTGGACAAGAATAAGCCTAGGGAGGACGAAAATGACCTAAATGTTCATCCAATGACACAAACAAACTTATTGGATGCACAAGATTGGTTAAAAACCCTAATTGGACAAGAATAAGCCTAGGGTGGACGAAAATGACCTAAATGTTTATCCAATGACACAAATGAACTTATTGGATGCACAAGATTGGTTAAAAACCCTAATTGGACAAGAATAAGCATAGGGAGGACGAAAATGACCTAAATGTTCATCCAATGACACAAACACACATATTGGATGCACAAGATTGCTTAAAACCCTAATTGGACAAGAATAAGACTAGGGATGACGAAAATGACCTAAATGTTCATCCAATGACACAAATGAACTTATTGGATGCACAAGATTGGTTAAAAACCCTAATTGGACAAGAATAAGCCTAGGGAGGACGAAAATGAGCTAAATGTTCATCAAATGACACAAACACACCTATTGGATGCACAAGATTGCATAAAAACCCTAATTGGACAAGAATAAGCCTAGGGAGGACGAAAATGACCTAAATGTTCATCCAATGACACAAATGAACTTATTGGATGCACAAGATTGGTTAAAAACCCTAATTGGACAAGAATAAGCCTAGGGACGACGAAACTGACCTAAATGTTCATCCAATGACACAAATGAACTTATTGGATGCACAAGATTGGTTAAAAACCCTAATTGGACAAGAATAAGCCTAGGGAGGACGAAAATGACCTAAATGTTCATCCAATGACACAAATGAACTTATTGGATGCACAAGATTGGTTGAACACCCTAATTGGACAAGAATAAGCCTAGGGAGGACGAAAATGACCTAAATGTTCATCCAATGACACAAATGAACTTATTGGATGCACAAGATTGGTTAAAAACCCTAATTGGACAAGAATAAGCATAGGGAGGACGAAAATGACCTAAATGTTCAACCAATGACACAAACCCACATATTGGATGCACAAGATTGCTTAAAACCCTAATTGGACAAGAATAAGACTAGGGAGGACGAAAATGACCTAAATGTTCCTCCAATGACACAAACACACCTATTGGATGCACAAGATTGCATAAAAACCCTAATTGGACAAGAATAAGACTAGGGAGGACGAAAATGACCTAAATGTTCATCCAATGACACAAATGAACTTATTGGATGCACAAGATTGGTTAAAAACCCTACGTGGACAAGAATAAGCCTAGGGAGGACGAAAATGACCTAAATGTTCGTCCAATGACACAAACACACCTATTGTATGCACAAGATTGCATAAAAACCCTAATTGGACAAGAATAAGACTAGGGAGGACGAAAATGACCTAAATGTTCCTCCAATGACACAAACACACCTATTGGATGCACAAGATTGCATAAAAACCCTAATTGGACAAGAATAAGACTAGGGAGGACGAAAATGACCTAAATGTTCCTCCAATGACAGAAACACACCTTTTGGATGCACAACATTGCATAAAAACCCTAATTCGACAAGAATAAGACTAGGGAGGACGAAAATGACCTCAATGTTCCTCCAATGACACAAACACACCTATTGGATGCACAAGATTGCATAAAAACCCTAATTGGACAAGAATAAGACTAGGGAGGACGAAAATGACCTAAATGTTCCTCCAATGACACAAACACACCTATTGGATGCACAAGATTGCATAAAAACCCTAATTGGACAAGAATAAGACTAGGGAGGACGAAAATGACCTAAATGTTCATCCAATGACACATATGAACTTATTGTATGCACAAGATTGGATAAAAACCCTAATTGGACAAGAATAAGCATAGGGAGGACGAAAATGACCTAAATGTTCGTCCAATGACACAAACACACATATTGGATGCACAAGATTGCTTAAAACCCTAATTGGACAAGAATAAGACTAGGGAGGACGAAAATGATCTAAATGTTCATCCAATGACACAAATGAACTTATTGGATGCACAAGATTGCATAAAAACCCTAATTGGACAAGAATAAGACTAGGGAGGACGAAAATGACTTAAATGTTCATCCAATGACACAAATGAACTTATTGTATGCACAAGATTTGTTAAAAACCCTAATTGGACAAGAATAAGACTAGGGAGGACGAAAATGACCTAAATGTTCCTCCAATGACACAAACACACCTATTGGATGCACAAGATTGCATAAAAACCCTAATTGGACAAGAATAAGAATAGGGATGACGAAAATGACCTAAATGTTCCTCCAATGACACAAACACACCTATTGGATGCACAAGATTGCATAAAAACCCTAATTGGACAAGAATGAGACTAGGGATGACGAAAATGACCTAAATGTTCCTCCAATGACACAAACACACCTATTGGATGCACAAGATTGCATAAAAACCCTAATTGGACAAGAATAAGACTAGGGAGGACGAAAATGACCTAAATGTTCCTCCAATGACACAAACACACCTATTGGATGCACAAGATTGGTTAAAAACCCTAATTGGACAAGAATAAGCCTAGGGAGGACGAAAATAACCTAAATTTTCGTCCAATGACACAAACGCACCTATTGGATGCACAAGATTGCATAAAAACCCTAATTGGACAAGAATAAGACTAGGGAGGACGAACATGACCTAAATGTTCCTCCAATGAAACAAAGGAACTTATTGAATGCAAAAGATTGGCTAAAAACCCTAATTGGAAAAGAATAAGCCTAGGGAGGACGAAAATGACCTAAATGTTCATTCAATGACACAAATGAACTTATTGGATGCACAAGATTGGTTAAAAACCCTAATTGGACAAGAATAAGCCTAGGGAGGACGAAAATGACCTAAATGTTCATCCAATGACACAAATGAACTTATTCGATGCACAAGATTGGTTAAAACCCCTAATTGGACAAGAATAAGACTAGGGAGGACGAAAATGACCGAAATGTTCCTCCAATGACACAAACAAACCTATTGGATGCACAAGATTGCATAAAAACCCTAATTCGTCAAGACTAAGACTAGGGAGGACGAAAATGACCTAAATGTTCATCCAATGACACAAATGAACTTATTCGATGCACAAGATTGGTTAAAATCCCTAATTGGACAAGAATAAGACTAGCGAGGATGAAAATGACCTAAATGTTCCTCCAATGACACAAACACACCTATTGGATGCACAAGATTGCATAAAAACCCTAATTGGACAAGAATAAGACTAGGGATGACGAAAATGACCTAAATGTTCCTCCAATGACACAAACACACCTATTGGATGCACAAGATTGCATAAAAACCCTAATTGGACAAGAATAAGACTAGGGAGGACGAAAATGACCTAAATGTTCCTCCAATGACACAAACACACCTATTGGATGCACAAGATTGGTTAAAAACCCTAATTGGACAAGAATAAGCCTAGGGAGGACGAAAATGACCTAAATGTTCATCCAATGACACATACGAACTTATTCGATGCACAAGATTGGTTAAAAACCTTTATTGGACAAGAATAAGACTAGGGAGGACGAAAATGACCGAAATGTTCCTCCAATGACACAAACAAACCTATTGGATGCACAAGATTGCATAAAAACCCTAATTGGACAAGAATAAGACTAGGGAGGACGAAAATGACCTAAATGTTCCTCCAATGACACAAACACACCTATTGGATGCACAAGATTGGTTAAAAACCCTAATTGGACAAGAATAAGCCTAGGGAAGATGAAAATGACCTAAATGTTCGTCCAATGACACAAACACACCTATTGGATGCACAAGATTGCATAAAAACCCTAATTGGACAAGAATAAGACTAGGGAGGACGAAAATGACCTAAATGTTCATCCAATGACACAAACAAACCTATTGGATGCACAAGATTGCATAAAAACCCTAATTCGACAAGAATAAGACTAGGGAGGACGAAAATGACCTAAATGTTCATCCAATGACACAAATGAACTTATTCGATGCACAAGATTGGTTAAAAACCCTAATTGGACAAGAATAAGCCTAGGGAGGACGAAAATGACCTAAATGTTCATCCAATGACACAAATGAACTTATTCGATGCACAAGATTGGTTAAAAACCCTAATTGGACAAGAATAAGACTAGGGAGGACGAAAATGACCGAAATGTTCCTCCAATGACACAAACAAACCTATTGGATGCACAAGATTGCATAAAAACCCTAATTCGACAAGACTAAGACTAGGGAGGACGAAAATGACCTAAATGTTCATCCAATGACACAAATGAACTTATTCGATGCACAAGATTGGTTAAAATCCCTAATTGGACAAGAATAAGACTAGCGAGGATGAAAATGACCTAAATGTTCCTCCAATGACACAAACACACCTATTGGATGCACAAGATTGCATAAAAACCCTAATTGGACAAGAATAAGACTAGGGAGGACGAAAATGACCTAAATGTTCCTCCAATGACACAAACACACCTATTGGATGCACAAGATTGCATAAAAACCCTAATTGGATAAGAGTAAGACTAGGGAGGACGTAAATGACCTAAATGTTCGACCAATGACACAAATGAACTTATTGGATGCACAAGGTTGGTTAAAAACCCTAATTGGACAAGAATAAGCCTAGGGAGGACGAAAATGACCTAAATGTTCAACCAATGACACAAATGAACTTATTGGATGCACGAGGTTGGTTAAAAACCCTAATTGGACAAGAATAAGCCTAGGGAGGACGAAAATGACCTAAATGTTCAACCAATGACACAAATGAACTTATTGGATGCACAAGGTTGGTTAAAAACCCTAATTGGACAAGAATAAGCCTAGGGAGGACGAAAATGACCTAAATGTTCAACCAATGACACAAATGAACTTATTGGATGCACAAGGTTGGTTAAAAACCATAATTGGACAAGAATAAGCCTAGGGAGGACGAAAATGACCTAAATGTTCGTCCAATGACACAAACACACCTATTGGATGCACAGGATTGCCTAAAAACCCTAATTGGACAAGAATAAGCCTAAGGAGGACGTAAATGACCTAAATGTTCATCCAATGACACAAACACACCTATTGGATGCACAAGATTGCATAAAAACCCTAATTCGACAAGAATAAGACTAGGGAGGACGAAAATGAACTAAATGTTCATCCAATGACACAAATGAACTTATTGGATGCACAAGATTGGTTAAAAACCCTAATTGGACAAGAATAAGCCTAGGGAGGACGTAAATGACCTAAATGTTCACCAATGACACAAATGAACTTATTGGATGCACAAGATTGGTTAAAAACCCTAATTGGACAAGAATAAGCATAGGGAGGACGAAAATGACCTAAATGTTCATCCAATGACACAAACACACATATTGGATGCACAAGATTGCTTAAAACCCTAATTGGACAAGAATAAAACTAGGGATGACGAAAATGACCTAAATGTTCATCCAATGACACAAATGAACTTATTGTATGCACAAGATTGGTTAAAAACCCTAATTGGACAAGAATAAGCTTAGGGAGGACGAAAATGACCTAAATGTTCGTCCAATGACACAAACACACCTATTGGATGCACAAGATTGCATAAAAACCCTAATTGGACAAGAATAAGACTAGGGAGGACGTAAATGACCTAAATGTTCCACCAATGACACAAATGAACTTATTGGATGCACAAGGTTGGTAAAAAACCCTAATTGGAAAAGAATAAGCCTAGGGAGGACGAAAATGACCTAAATGTTCATCCAATGACACAAATGAACTTATTGGATGCACAAGATTGGTTAAAAACCCTAATTGGACAAGAATAAGCCTAGGGAGGACGAAAATGACCTAAATGTTCATCCAATGACACAAATGAACTTATTTGATGAACAAGATTGGTTAAAAACCCTAATTGGACAAGAATAAGACTAGGGAGGACGAAAATGACCGAAATGTTCCTCCAATGACAC
>JBBPBR010000133.1:791311-886493 GCA_037974775.1 Cicer pinnatifidum | reverse complement strand
CTAGGGAGGACGAAAATGACCTAAATGTTCATCCAATGACACATACGAACTTATTCGATGCACAAGATTGGTTAAAAACCTTTATTGGACAAGAATAAGACTAGGGAGGACGAAAATGACCGAAATGTTCCTCCAATGACACAAACAAACCTATTGGATGCACAAGATTGCATAAAAACCCTAATTGGACAAGAATAAGACTAGGGAGGACCAAAATGACCTAAATGTTCCTCCAATGACACAAACACACCTATTGGATGCACAAGATTGGTTAAAAACCCTAATTGGACAAGAATAAGCCTAGGGAGGACGAAAATAACCTAAATTTTCGTCCAATGACACAAACGCACCTATTGGATGCACAAGATTGCATAAAACCCCTAATTGGACAAGAATAAGACTAGGGAGGACGAACATGACCTAAATGTTCCTCCAATGAAACAAAGGAACTTATTGAATGCAAAAGATTGGCTAAAAACCCTAATTGGAAAAGAATAAGCCTAGGGAGGACGAAAATGACCTAAATGTTCATCCAATGACACAAATGAACTTATTGGATGCACAAGATTGGTTAAAAACCCTAATTGGACAAGAATAAGCCTAGGGAGGACGAAAATGACCTAAATGTTCATCCAATGACACAAATGAACTTATTTGATGAACAAGATTGGTTAAAAACCCTAATTGGACAAGAATAAGACTAGGGAGGACGAAAATGACCGAAATGTTCCTCCAATGACACTAACAAACCTATTGGATGCACAAGATTGCATAAAAACCCTGATTGGACAAGAATAAGACTAGGGAGGACGAAAATGACCTAAATGTTCCTCCAATGACACAAACACACCTATTGGATGCACAAGATTGGTTAAAAACCCTAATTGGACAAGAATAAGACTAGGGAGGACGAAAATGACCGAAATGTTCCACCAATGACACAAACAAACCTATTGGATGCACAAGATTGCATAAAAACCCTAATTCGACAAGACTAAGACTAGGGAGGACGAAAATGACCTAAATGTTCGTCCAATGACACAAATGAACTTATTCGATGCACAAGATTGGTTAAAAACCCTAATTGGACAAGAATAAGCCTAGGGAGGACGAAAATGACCTAAATGTTCATCCAATGACACAAATGAACTTATTGGATGCACAAGATTGGATAAAAACCCTAATTGGACAAGAATAAGCCTAGGGAAGACGAAAATGACCTAAATGTTCGTCCAATGACACAAACACACCTATTGGATGCACAAGATTGCATAAAAACCCTAATTGGACAAGAATAAGCCTAGGGAGGACGAAAATGACCTAAATGTTCATCCAATGACACAAATGAACTTATTGGATGCACAAGATTGGTTAAAAACCCTAATTGGACAAGAATAAGCATAGGGAACACGAAAATGATCTAAATGTTCATCCAATGACACAAACACACATATTGGATGCACAAGATTGCTTAAAACCCTAATTGGACAAGAATAAGACTAGGGATGACGAAAATGACCTAAATGTTCATCCAATGACACAAATGAACTTATTGGATGCACAAGATTGGTTAAAAACCCTACTTGGACAAGGATAAGCCTCGGGAGGACGAAAAAGACCTAAATGTTCGTCCAATGACACAAACACACCTATTGGATGCACAAGATTGCATAAAAACCCTAATTGGACAAGAATAAGACTAGGGAGGACGAAAATGACCTAAATGTTCCTCCAATGACACAAACACACCTATTGGATGCACAAGATTGCATAAAAACCCTAATTGGACAAGAATAAGACTAGGGAGGACGAAAATGACCTAAATGTTCCTCCAATGACACAAACACACCTATTGGATGCACAAGATTGCATAAAAACCCTAATTCAACAAGAATAAGACTAGGGAGGACGAAAATGACCTAAATGTTCATCCAATGACACAAATGAACTTACTGTATGCACAAGATTTTTTAAAAACCCTAATTGGAAAAGAATAAGCATTGGGAGGACGAAAATTACCTAAATGTTCATCCAATGACACAAACACACATATTTGATGCACAAGATTGCTTAAAACCCTAATTGGACAAGAATAAGACTAGGGAGGACGAAAATGACCTAAATGTTCATCGAATGACACAAATGAACTTATTGGATGCACAAGATTGGTTAAAAACCCTAATTGGACAAGAATAAGCCTAGGGAGGACGAAAATGACCTAAAATTTCGTCCAATGACACAAACACACCTATTGGATGCACAAGATTGCATAAAAACCCTAATTGGACAAGAATAAGACTAGGGAGGACGAAAATGACCTAAATGTTCCTCCAATGACACAAACACACCTATTGGATGCACAAGATTGGTTAAAAACCCTAATTGGACAAGAATAAGCCTAGGGAGGACGAAAATGACCGAAATGTTCGTCCAATGACACAAACACACCTATTGGATGCACAAGATTGCATAAAAACCCTAATTGGACAAGAATAAGACTAGGGAGGACGAAAATGACCTAAATGTTCCTCCAATGACACAAACACACCTATTGGATGCACAAGATTGGTTAAAAACCCTAATTGGACAAGAATAAGCCTAGGGAGGACGAAAATGACCTAAATGTTCGTCCAATGACACAAACACACCTATTGCATGCACAAGATTGCGTAAAAACCCTAATTGGACAAGAATAAGACTAGGGAGGACGAAAATGACCTAAATGTTCCTCCAATGACACAAATGAACTTATTGGATGCACAAGATTGGCTAAAAACCTAATTGGACAAGAATAAGCCTAGGGAGGACAAAAATGACCTAAATGTTCATCCAATGACACAAATGAACTTATTGGATGCACATGATTGGTTAAAAACCCTAATTGGACAAGAATAAGACTAGGGAGGACGAAAATGACCTAAATGTTCATCCAATGACACAAATGAACTTATTGGCTGCACAAGAATAAGCATAGGGAGGAAGAAAATGACCTAAATGTTCATCCAATGACACAAACACACATATTTGATGCACAAGATTGGTTACAAACCCAAATTGGACAAGAATAAGACTAGGGAGGACGAAAATTACCTAAATGTTCAACCAATGACACAAATGAACTTATTGGATGCACAAGATTGGTTAAAAACCCTAATTGGACAAGAATAAGCCTAGGGAGGACAAAAATGACCTAAATGTTCATCCAATGACACAAATCAACTTATTGGATGCACATGATTGGTTAAAAACCCAAATTGGACAAGAATAAGCCTAGGGAGGACGAAAATGACCTAAATGTTCATCCAATGACACAAATGAACTTATTGGAAGCACAAGATTGGTTAAAAACCCTAATTGGACAAGAATAAGCCTAGGGAGGACGAAAATGACCTAAATGTTCATCCAATCAAACAAATCAACTTATTGGATGCACATGATTGGTTAAAAACACTAATTGGACTAGAATAAGCCTAGGGAGGACGAAAATGACCTAAATGTTCCTCCAATGACACAAACACACCTATTGGATACACAAGATTGGTTAAAAACCCTAATTGGACAAGAATAAGCCTAGGGAGGACGAAAATGACCTAAATGTTCATCCAATGACACAAATGAACTTATTGGATGCACAAGATTGGTTAAAAACCCTAATTGGACAAGAATAAGCATAGGGAGGACGAAAATGACCTAAATGATCATCCAATGACACAAACACACCTATTGGATGCACAAGATTGGTTAAAAACCCTAATTGGACAAGAATATGCCTAGGGAGGACGAAAATGACCTAAATATTAATTCAATGACACAAACAAAGTTATTGGATGCTCAAGATTGGTTAAAAACCTTAATTGGACAAGAATAAGCCTAGGGAGGACGAAAATGACCTAAATATTAATTCAACGACACAAACAAAGTTATTGGATGCACAAGATTGGTTAAAAACCCTAATTGGACAAGAATAAGCCTAGGGAGGACGAAAATGACCTAATTGATCATCCAATGACACAAACACACCTATTGGATGCACAAGATTGGTTAAAAACCCTAATTGGACAAGAATATGCCTAGGGAGGACGAAAATGACCTAAATATTAATTCAATGACACAAACAAAGTTATTGGATGCACAAGATTGGTTAAAAACCCTAATTTGACAAGAATTAGTCAAGGGAGGACGGAAATGACCTAATTGATCATCCAATGACACAAACACACCTATTGGATGCACAAGATTGGTTAAAAACCCTAATTGGACAAGAATAAGCCTAGGGAGGACGAAAATGACCTAATTGATCATCCAATGACACAAATGAACTTATTGGATGCACAAGATTTGTTAAAAACCCTAATTGGACAAGAATAAGCTTAGGGAGGACGAAAATGACCTAATTGATCATCCAATGACACAAACACACCTATTGGATGCACAAGATTGGTTAAAAACCCTAATTGGACAAGAATATGCCTAGGGAGGACGAAAATGACCTAAATATTAATTCAATGACACAAACAAAGTTATTGGATGCAAAGATTGGTTAAAAACCCTAATTGGACAAGAATAAGCCTAGGGAGGACGAAAATGACCTAATTGATCATCCAATGACACAAACACACCTATTGGATGCACAAGATTGGTTAAAAACCCTAATTGGACAAGAATAAGCCTAGGGAGGACGAAAATGACCTAATTGATTATCCAATGACACAAACACACCTATTGGATGCACAAGATTGGTTAAAAACCCTAATTAAAAAAGAATAAGCCTAGAGAGGCGAAAATGACCTAATTGATCATCCAATGACACAAACACACCTATTGGATGCACAAGATTGGTTTAAATCCCTAGTTGGACAAGAATATGCCTAGGGAGGACGAAAATGACCTAATTGATCATCCAATGACACAAATGAACTTATTGGATGAACAAGATTGGTTAAAAACCCTAATTGGACAAGAATAAGCCTAGGGAGGACGAAAATGACCTAATTGATCATCCAATGACACAAACACACCTATTGGATGCACAAGATTGGTTAAAAACCCTAATTGGACAAGAATAAGCCTAGGGAGGACGAAAATGACCTAATTGATCATCCATTGCCACAAACACACCTATGGGATGCACAAGATTGGTTAAAAACCCTAATTGGACAAGAATATGCCTTGGGAGGACGAAAATGACCTAATTGGTCATCCAATGACACAAACACACCTATTGGATGCAAAAGATTGGTTAAAAACCCTAATTGGACAAGAATAAGCCTAGGGAGGACGAAAATGACCTAATTGATCATCCAATGACACAAACACACCTATTGGATGCACAAGATTGGTTAAAAACCCTAATTGGACAAGAATAAGCCTAGGGAGGACGAAAATGACCTAATTGATCATCCAATGACACAAACACACCTATTGGATGCACAAGATTGGTTAAAAACCCTAATTGGACAAGAATAAGCCTAGGGAGGACGTAAATGACCTAATTGATCATCCAATGACACAAATGAACTTATTGGATGCACAAGATTGGTTAAAAACCCTAATTGGACAAGAATATGCCTAAGGAGGACGAAAATGACCTAAATATTAATTCAATGACACAAACAAAGTTATTGGATGCACAAGATTGGTTAAAAACCCTAATTGGACAAAAATAAGCCTAGGGAGGACGAAAATGACCTAATTGATCATCCAATGACACAAACACACTTATTGGATGCTCAAGATTGTTTAAAAACCCTAATTGGACAAGAATATGCCTAGGGAGGACGAAAATGACCTAAATATTAATTCAATGACACAATCAAAGTTATTGGATGCACAAGATTGGTTAAAAACCCTAATTGGACAAGAATAAGCCTAGGGAGGACGAAAATGACCTAATTGATCATCCAATGACACAAACACACCTATTGGATACACAAGATTGGTTAAAAACCATAATTGGACAAGAATATGCCAAGGGAGGACGAAAATGACCTAAATGTTAATCCATTGAAACAAATCAACTTATTGGATGCACAAGATTGGTTAAAAACCCTAATTGGACAAGAATAAGCCTAGGGAGGACGAAAATGACCTAATTGATCATCCAATGACACAAACACACCTATTGGATGCACAAGATTGGTTAAAAACCCTAATTGTAAAAGAATAAGCCTAGGGAGGACGAAATTGACCTAAATGTTAATTTAATGACACAAACGAACTTATTGGATGCACAACATTGGTTAAAAACCCTAATTGGACAAGAAGAAGCCTAGGGAGGACGAAAATGACCTAATTGATCATCCAATGACACAAACACACCTATTGGATGCACAAGATTGGTTAAAAACCCTAATTGGACAAGAATAAGCCTAGGGAGGACGAAAATGACCTAATTGATCATCCAATGACACAAACACACCTATTGGATGCACAAGATTGGTTAAAAACCCTAATTGGACAAGAATAAGCCTAGGGAGGACGAAAATGACCTAAATGTTAATCCAATGACACAAATGAACTTATTGGATGCACAAGATTGGATAAAAACCCTAATTGGACAAGAATAAGCCTAGGGAAGGCGAAAATGACCTAAATGTTCGTCCAATGACACAAACACACCTATTGGATGCACAAGATTGGTTAAAAACCCTAATTGGACAAGAATAAGCCTAGGGAGGACGAAAATGACCTAAATGTTCATCCAATGACACAAATGAACTTATTCGATGCACAAGATTGGTTAAAAACCCTAATGGGACAAGAATAAGACTAAGGAGGACGAAAATGACCTAAATGTTCATCCAATGACACAAATGAACTTATTGGATGCACAAGATTGGTTAAAAACCATAATTGGACAAGAATAAGCCTAGGGAGGACGAAAATGACCTAAATGTTCATCCAATGACACATACGAACTTATTCGATGCACAAGATTGGTTAAAAACCCTAATTGGACAAGAATAAGACCAGGGAGGACGAAAATGACCGAAATGTTCCTCCAATGACACAAACAAACCTATTGGATGCACAAGATTGCATAAAAACCCTAATTGGACAAGAATAAGACTAGGGATGACAAAAATGACCTAAATGTTCCTCCAATGACACAAACACACCTATTGGATGCACAAGATTGTTTAAAAACCCTAATTGGACAAGAATAAGCCTAGGGAGGACGAAAATAACCTAAATGTTCGTCCAATGACACAAACGCACCTATTGGATGCACAAGATTGCATAAAAACCCTAATTGGACAAGAATAAGACTAGGGAGGACGAACATGACCTAAATGTTCCTCCAATGAAACAAAGGAACTTATTGAATGCAAAAGATTACCTAAAAACCCTAATTGGAAAAGAATAAGCCTAGGGAGGACGAAAATGACCTAAATGTTCATCCAATGACACAAATGAACTTATTGGATGCACAAGATTGGTTAAAAACCCTAATTGGACAAGAATAAGCCTAGGGAGGACGAAAATGACCTAAATGTTCATCCAATGACACAAATGAACTTATTCGATGCACAAGATTGGTTAAAAACCCTAATTGGACAAGAATAAGACTAGGGAGGACGAAAATGACCGAAATGTTCCTCCAATGACACAAACAAACCTATTGGATGCACAAGATTGCATAAAAACCCTAATTCGACAAGACTAAGACTAGGGAGGACGAAAATGACCTAAATGTTCATCCAATGACACAAATGAACTTATTCGATGCACAAGATTGGTTAAAATCCCTAATTGGACAAGAATAAGACTAGCGAGGATGAAAATAACCTAAATGTTCCTCCAATGACACAAACACACCTATTGGATGCACAAGATTGCATAAAAACCCTAATTGGACAAGAATAAGACTAGGGATGACGAAAATGACCTAAATGTTCCTCCAATGACACAAACACACCTATTGGATGCACAAGATTGCATAAAAACCCTAATTGGACAAGAATAAGACTAGGGATGACGAAAATGACCTAAATGTTCATCCAATGACACAAACACACATATTGGATGCACAAGATTGCTTTAAACCCTAATTGGACAAGAATAAGATTAGGGAGGACGAAAATGACCTAAATGTTCATCCAATGACACAAATGAACTTATTCGATGCACAAGATTGGTTAAAAACCCTAATTGGACAAGAATAAGCCTAGGGAGGACGAAAATGACCTAAATGTTCATCCAATGACACAAATGAACTTATTGGATGCACAAGATTGGATAAAAACCCTAATTGGACAAGAATAAGCCTAGGGAAGGCGAAAATGACCTAAATGTTCGTCCAATGACACAAACACACCTATTGAATGCACAAGATTGGTTAAAAACCCTAATTGGACAAGAATAAGCCTACGGAGGACGAAAATGACCTAAATGTTCATCCAATGACACAAATGAACTTATTCGATGCACAAGATTGGTTAAAAACCCTAATGGGACAAGAATAAGACTAGGGAAGACGAAAATGACCTAAATGTTCATCCAATGACACAAATGAACTTATTGGATGCACAAGATTGGTTAAAAACCATAATTGGACAAGAATAAGCCTAGGGAGGACGAAAATGACCTAAATGTTCATCCAATGACACATACGAACTTATTCGATGCACAAGATTGGTTAAAAACCCTAATTGGACAAGAATAAGACTAGGGAGGACGAAAATGACCGAAATGTTCCTCCAATGACACAAACAAACCTATTGGATGCACAAGATTGCATAAAAACCCTAATTGGACAAGAATAAGACTAGGGAGGACGAAAATGACCTAAATGTTCCTCCAATGACACAAACACACCTACTGGATGCACAAGATTGCATAAAAACCCTAATTGGACAAGAATAAGACTAGGGAGGACGAACATGACCTAAATGTTCCTCCAATGAAACAAAGGAACTTATTGAATGCAAAAGATTGGCTAAAAACCCTAATTGGAAAAGAATAAGCCTAGGGAGGACGAAAATGACCTAAATGTTCATCAAATGACACAAATGAACTTATTGGATGCACAAGATTGGTTAAAAACCCTAATTGGACAAGAATAAGCCTAGGGAGGACGAAAATGACCTAAATGTTCATCCAATGACACAAATGAACTTATTCGATGCACAAGATTGGTTAAAAACCCTAATTGGACAAGAATAAGACTAGGGAGGACGAAAATGACCGAAATGTTCCTCCAATGACACAAACAAACCTATTGGATGCACAAGATTGCATAAAAACCCTAATTCGACAAGACTAAGACTAGGGAGGACGAAAATGACCTAAATGTTCATCCAATGACACAAATGAACTTATTCGATGCACAAGATTGGTTAAAATCCCTAATTGGACAAGAATAAGACTAGCGAGGATGAAAATAACCTAAATGTTCCTCCAATGACACAAACACACCTATTGGATGCACAAGATTGCATAAAAACCCTAATTGGACAAGAATAAGACTAGGGATGACGAAAATGACCTAAATGTTCCTCCAATGACACAAACACACCTATTGGATGCACAAGATTGCATAAAAACCCTAATTGGACAAGAATAAGACTAGGGAGGACGAAAATGACCTAAATGTTCATCCAATGACACAAATGAACTTATTGGATGCACAAGATTGGTTAAAAACCCTAATTGGACAAGAATAAGACTAGCGAGGACGAAAACGATCTAAATGTTCCTCCAATAACACAAACACACCTATTGGATGCACAAGATTGCATAAAACCCTAATTGGACAAGAATAAGACTAGGGATGACGAAAATGACCTAAATGTTCCTCCAATGACACAAACACACCTATTGGATGCACAAGATTGCATAAAAACCCTAATTGGACAAGAATAAGACTAGGGATGACGAAAATGACCTAAATGTTCCTCCAATGACACAAACACACCTATTGGATGCACAAGATTGCATAAAAACCCTAATTGGACAAGAATAAGACTAAGGATGACGAAAATGAACTAAATGTTCCTCCAATGACACAAACACACCTATTGGATGCACAAGATTGCATAAAAACCCTAATTGTACAAGAATAAGACTAGGGAGGACGAAAATGACCTAAATGTTCCTCCAATGACACAAATGAACTTATTGGATGCACAAGATTGGCTAAAAACCCTAATTGGACAAGAATAAGCCTAGGGAGGACGAAAATGACCTAAATGTTCGTCCAATGACACAAATGGACTTATTGGATGCACAAGATTGGTTAAAAACCCTAATTGAACAAGAATAAACCTAGGGAGGACGAAAATGACCTAAATGTTCGTCCAATGACACAAAAACACCTATTGGATGCACAAGATTGCATAAAAACCCTAATTGGACAAGAATAAGACTAGGGAGGACGAAAATGACCTAAATGTTCCTCCAATGACACAAACACACCTATTGGATGCACAAGATTGCATAAAAACCCTAATTGGACAAGAATAAGACTAGGGAGGACGAAAATGACCTAAATGTTCCTCCAATGACACAAACACACCTATTGGATGCACAAGATTGCATAAAAACCCTAATTGGACAAGAATAAGCCTAGGGAGGACGAAAATGACCTAAATGTTCATCCAATGACACAAATAAACATATTGGATGCACAAGATTGGTTAAAAACCCTAATTGGACCAGAATAAGACTAGTGAGGACGAAAATGACCTAAATGTTCATCCAATGACACAAATGAACTTATTGGATGCACAAGATTGGTTAAAAACCTTAATTGGACAAGAATAAGCCTAGGGAGGACCAAAATGACCTAAATGTTCATCCAATGACACAAATGAACTTATTGGATGCACAAGATTGGTTAAAAACCCTAATTGGACAAGAATAAGCCTAGGGAGGACGAAAATGACCTAAATGTTCATCCAATGACACAAATGAACTTATTGGATGCACAAGATTGGTTAAAAACCCTAATTGGACAAGAATAAGCCTAGGGAGGACGAAAATGACCTAAATGTTCATCCAATGACACAAATGAACTTATTGGATGCACAAGATTGGTTAAAAACCCTAATTGGACAAGAATAAGCCTAGGGAGGACGAAAATGACCTATATGTTCATCGAATGACACAAATGAACTAATTGGATGCACAAGATTGGTTAAAAACCCTAACTAGACAAGAATAAGCCTAGGGAGGACGAAAATGACCTAAATGTTCGTCCAATGACACAAACACACCTATTGGATGCACAAGATTGCATAAAAACCCTAATTGGACAAGAATAAGAATAGGGAGGACGAAAATGACCTAAATGTTCATCCAATGACACAAATGAACTTATTGGATGCACAAGATTGGTTAAAAACCCTAATTGGACAAGAATAAGCCTAGGGAGGACGAAAATGACCTAAATGTTCGTACAATGACACAAACACACCTATTGGATGCACAAGATTGCATAAAAACCCTAATTGGACAAGAATAAGACTAGGGAGGACGAAAATGACCTAAATGTTCCTCCAATGACACAAACACACCTATTGGATGCACAAGATTGGTTAAAAACCCTAATTGGACAAGAATAAGCCTAGGGAGGACGAAAATGACCTAAATGTTCGTCCAATGACACAAACACACTTATTGGATGCACAAGATTGCATAAAAACCCTAATTGGGCAACAAAAAGCCTAGGGAGGTTGAAAAAAGACCTAAATGTTCATCCAATGACACAAATGAACTTATTGGATGCACAAGATTGGTTAAAAACCCTAATTGGACAGGAATAAGCCTAGGGAGGACAAAAATGACCTAAATGTTCATCCAATGACACAAATGAACTTATTGGATGCACAAGATTGCATAAAAACCCTAATTAGACAAGAATAAGACTACGGAGGACGAAACTGACCTAAATGTTCAACCAAATTACACAAATCAACTTATTGGATGCTCATGATTGGTTAAAAACCCTAATTGGACAAGAATAAGCCTAGGGAGGGCGAAAATGACCTAAATGTTCCTCCAATGTCACAAATGAACTTATTGGATGTACCAGATTGGCTAAAAACCCTAATTGGACAAGAATAAGCCTAGGGAGGACGAAAATGACCAAAATGTTCATCCAATGACACAAATGAACTTATTGGATGCACAAGATTGGTTAAAAACCCTAATTGGACAAGAATAAGCCTAGGGAGGACGAAAATGACCTAAATGTTCCTCCAATGACACAAATGAACTTATTGGATGCACAAAATAGGCTCAAAACCCTAATTGGACAAGAATAAGCAAAGGGAGGACGAAAATCACATAAATGTTCATCCAATGACACAAATGAACTTATTGGATGCACAAGGTTGGTTAAAAACCCTAATTGGACAAGAATAAGCCTAGGGACGACAAAAATGACCTAAATGTTCGTCCAATGACACAAACACACCTATTGGATGCACAAGATTGCATAAAAACCCTAATTGGACAAGAATAAGACTAGGGAGGACGAAAATGACCTAAATGTTCCTCCAATGACACAAACACACCTATTGGATGCACAAGATTGGTTAAAAACCCTAATTGGACAAGAATAAGCCTAGGGAGGACGAAAATGACCTAAATGTTCTTCCAATGACACAAACACACCTATTGGATGCACAAGATTGCATAAAAACCCTAATTGGACAAGAATAAGACTAGGGAGGACGAAAATGACCTAAATGTTCCTCCAATGACACAAACACACCTATTGGATGCACAAGATTGCATAAAAACCCTAATTGGACAAGAATAAGCCTAGGGAGGACGAAAATGACCTAAATGTTCATCCAATGACACAAACCCACATATTGGATGCACAAGATTGCTTAAAACCCTAATTGGACAAGAATAAGACTAGGGAGGACGAAAATGACCTAAATGTTCATCCAATGACACAAATGAACTTATTGAATGCATAAGATTGGTTAAAAACCCTAATCGGACAAGAATAAGCCTAGGGAGGACGAAAATGACCTAAATGTTCTTCCAATGACACAAACACACCTATTGGATGCACAAGATTGCATAAAAACCCTAATTGGACAAGAATAAGACTAGGGAGGATGAAAATGACCTAAATGTTCCTCCAATGACACAAACACACCTATTGGATGCACAAGATTGCATAAAAACCCTAATTGGACAAGAATAAGACTAGGGAGGACGAAAATGACATAAATGTTCGTCCAATGACACAAACACACCTATTGGATGCACAAGATTGCATAAAAACCCTAATTGGACAAGAATAAGACTAGGGAGGACGAAAATGACCTAAATGTTCCTCCAATGACACAAACACACCTATTGGATGCACAAGACTGCATAAAAACCCTAATTTGACAAGAATAAGACTAGGGAGGACGAAAACGACTTAAATGTTCCTCCAATGACACAAACACACCTATTTGATGCACAAGATTGCATAAAAACCCTAATTGGACAAGAATAAGACTAGGGAGGACGTAAATGACCTAAATGTTCCACCAATGACACAAATGAACTTATTGGATGCACAAGGTTGGTTAAAAACCCTAATTGGACAAGAATAAGACTAGGGAGGACGAAAATGACCTAAATGTTCATCCAATGACACAAATGAACTTATTGGATGCACAAGATTGGTTTAAAAACCCTAATTGGACAAGAATAAGCCTAGGGAGGACGTAAATGACCTAAATGTTCATCCAATGACACAAATGAACTTATTGGATGCACAAGATTGGTTAAAAACCCTAATTGGACAAGAATAAGCATAGGGAGGACGAAAATGACCTAAATGTTCATCCAATGACACAAACACACATATTGGATGCACAAGATTGCTTAAAACCCTAATTGGACAAGAATAAGACTAGGTAGGACGAAAATGACCTAAATGTTCAACCAATGACAAAAATGAACTTATTGGATGCACAAGGTTGGTTAAAAACCCTAATTGGACAAGAATAAGCCTAGGGAGGACGAAAATGACCTAAATGTTCGTGCAATGACACAAACACACCTATTTGATGCACAAGATTGCATAAAAACTCTAATTGGACAAGAATAATCCTAGGGAGGACGAAAATGACCTAAATGTTCGTCCAATGACACAAACACACCTATTTGATGCACAAGATTGCATAAAAACCCTAATTGGACAAGATTAAGCCTAGGGAGGACGAAAATGACCTAAATGTTCATCCAATGACACAAATGAACTTATTGGATGCACAAGATTGGTTAAAAACCCTAATTGGACAAGAATAAGCCTAGGGAGGACGAAAATGACCTAAATGTTCATCCAATGACACAAATGAACTTATTGGATGCACAAGATTGGTTAAAAACCATAATTGGACAAGAATAAGCCTAGGGAGTACGAAAATGACCTAAATGTTCATCCAATGACACATACGAACTTATTCGATGCACAAGATTGGTTAAAAACCCTAATTGGACAAGAATAAGACTAGGGAGGACGAAAATGACCGAAATGTTCCTCCAATGACACAAACAAACCTATTGGATGCACAAGATTGCATAAAAACCCTAATTGGACAAGAATAAGACTAGGGAGGACGAAAATGACCTAAATGTTCCTCCAATGACACAAACACACTTATTGGATGCACAAGATTGGTTAAAAACCCTAATTGGACAAGAATAAGCCTAGGGAGGACGAAAATAACCTAAATGTTCGTCCAATGACACAAACGCACCTATTGGATGCACAAGATTGCATAAAAACCCTAATTGGACAAGAATAAGACTAGGGAGGACGAACATGACCTAAATGTTCCTCCAATGAAACAAAGGAACTTATTGATTGCAAAAGATTGGCTAAAAACCCTAATTGGAAAAGAATAAGCCTAGGGAGGACGAAAATGACCTAAATGTTCATCCAATGACACAAATGAACTTATTGGATGCACAAGATTGGTTAAAAACCCTAATTGGACAAGAATATGCCTAGGGAGGACGAAAATGACCTAAATGTTCATTCAATGACACAAATGAACTTATTCGATGCACACGATTGGTTAAAAACCCTAATTGGACAAGAATAAGCCTAGGGAGGACGAAAATGACCTAAATGTTCATCCAATGACACAAATGAACTTATTGGATGCACAAGATTGGATAAAAACCCTAATTCGAGAAGAATAAGCCTAGGGAAGGCGAAAATGACCTAAATGTTCGTCCAATGACACAAACACACCTATTGGATGCACAAGATTGGTTAAAAACCCTAATTGGACAAGAATAAGCCTAGGGAGGACGAAAATGACCTAAATGTTCATCCAATGACACAAATGAACTTATTGGATGCACAAGATTGGTTAAAAACCCTAATTGGACAAGAATAAGCTTAGTGAGGACGAAAATGACCTAAATGTTCATCCAATGACACAAACACACCTATTGGATGCACAAGATTGGTTAAAAACCCTAATTGGACAAGAATAAGCATAGGGAGGACGAAAATGACCTAAATGTTCATCCAATGACACAAATGAACTTATTGGATGCACAAGATTGGTTAAGAACCCTAATTGGACAAGAATAAGACTAGGGAGGACGAAAATGACCTAAATGTTCATCCAATGACACAAACACACCAATTGGATTCACAAGATTGGTTAGAAACCCTAATTGGACAAGAATAAGCCTAGGGAGGACGAAAATGACCTAAATGTTAATCCAATGACACAAATGAACTTATTGGATGCACAAGATTGGTTAAAAACCCTAATTGGACAAGAATAAGCCTAGGGAGGACGAAAATGACCTAAATGTTCATCCAATGACACAAATGAACTTATTGGATGCACAAGATTGGTTAAAAACCCTAATTGGACAAGAATAAGCCTAGGGAGGACGAAAATGACCTAAATGTTAATCCAATGACACAAACACACCTATTGGATGCCCAAGATAGGTTAGAAACCCTAATTGGACAAGAATAAGCGTAGGGAGGACAAAAATGACCTAAATGTCCATCCAATGACACAAATGAACTTATTGGATGCACAAGATTGGTTAAAAACCCTAATTGGACAAGAATAAGCCTAGGGAGGACGAAAATGACCTAAATGTTCGTCCAATGCCACAAATGAACTTATTGGATGCACAAGATTGGTTAAAAACCCTAATTGGACAAGAATAAGCCTAGGGAGGACGAAAATGACCTAAATGTTAATCAAATGACACATATTGGATGCACAAGATTGGTTAAAAACCCTAATTGGACAAGAATAAGCCTAGGGAGGACGAAAATGACCTAAATGTTCATCCAATGACACAAATGAACTTATTGGATGCACAAGATTGGTTAAAAACCCTAATTGGACAAGAATAAGCCTAGGGAGGACGAAAATGACCTAAATGTTCATCCAATGACACAAATGAACTTATTGGATGCACAAGATTGGTTAAAAACCCTAATTGGACAAGAATAAGCCTAGGGAGGACGAAAATGACCTATATGTTCATCGAATGACACAAATGAACTAATTGGATGCACAAGATTGGTTAAAAACCCTAACTAGACAAGAATAAGCCTAGGGAGGACGAAAATGACCTAAATGTTCGTCCAATGACACAAACACACCTATTGGATGCACAAGATTGCATAAAAACCCTAATTGGACAAGAATAAGAATAGGGAGGACGAAAATGACCTAAATGTTCATCCAATGACACAAATGAACTTATTGGATGCACAAGATTGGTTAAAAACCCTAATTGGACAAGAATAAGCCTAGGGAGGACGAAAATGACCTAAATGTTCATCCAATGACACAAATGAACTTATTGGATGCACAAGATTGGTTGAAAACCCTAACTGGACAAGAATAAGCCTAGGGAGGACGAAAATGACCTAAATGTTCATCTAATGACACAAATGAACTTATTGGATGCACAAGATTGGTTAAAAACCCTAATTGGACAAGAATAAGCCTAGGGAGGACGAAAATGACCTAAATGTTCATCCAATGACACAAATGAACTTATTGGATGCACAAGATTGGTTGAAAACCCTAATTGGACAAGAATAAGCCTAGGGAGGACGTAAATGACCTAAATGTTCCTCCAATGACACAAACACACCTATTGGATGCACAAGATTGCATAAAAACCCTAATTGGACAAGAATAAGCCTAGGGAGGACGAAAATGACCTAAATGTTCATCCAATGACACAAATGAACTTATTGGATGCACAAGATTGGTTAAAAACCCTAATTGGACAAGAATAAGCATAGGAAGGACGAAAATGACCTAAATGTTCATCCAATGACACAAACACACATATTGGATGCACAAGATTGCTTAAAACCCTAATTGGACAAGAATAAGACTAGGGATGACGAAAATGACCTAAATGTTCATCCAAGGACACAAATGAACTTATTGGATGCACAAGATTGGTTAAAAACCCTAATTGGACAAGAATAAGCCTAGGGAGGACGAAAATGACCTAAATGTTCATCCAATGACACAAATGAACTTATTGGATGCACAAGATTGGTTAAAAACCCTAATTGGACAAGAATAAGCCTAGGGAGGACGAAAATGACCAAAATGTTCATCAAATGACACAAATGAACTTATTGGATGCACAAGATTGGTTAAAAACCCTAATTGGACAAGAATAAGCCTAGGGAGGACGAAAATGACCTAAATGTTCATCCAATGACACAAATGAACTTATTGGATGCACAAGATTGGTTAAAAACCCTAATTGGACAAGAATAAGCCTAGGGAGGACGAAAATGACCTAAATGTTCGTCCAATGACACTAACGCACCTATTGGATGCACAAGATTGGTTAAAAACCCTAATTTGACAAGAATAAGCCTAGGGAGGAAGAAAATGACCTAAATGTTCATCCAATGACACAAATGAACTTATTGGATGCACAAGATTGGTTAAAAACCCTAATTGGACAAGAATAAGCCTAGGGAGGACGAAAATGACATAAATGTTCATCCAATGACACAAATGAACTTATTGGATGCACAAGATTGCTTAAAACCCTAATTGGACAAGAATAAGACTAGGGAGGACGAAAATGACCTAAATGTTCATCCAATGACACAAATGAACTTATTGGATGCACAAGATTGGTTAAAAACCCTAATTGGACAAGAATAAGCCTAGGGAGGACGAAAATGACCTAAATGTTCATCCAATGACACAAATGAACTTATTGGATGCACAAGATTGCTTAAAACCCTAATTGGACAAGAATTAGATTAGGGAGGACGAAAATGACCTAAATGTTCATCCAATTACACAAACACACCTATTGGATGCACAAGATTGGTTAGAAACCCTAATTGAACAAGAATAAGCCTAGGGAGGACGAAAATGACCTAAATGTTCATCCAATGACACAAATGAACTTATTGGATGCACAAGATTGCTTAAAAACCCTAATTAGACAAGAATAAGCCTAGGGAGGACGAAAATGACCTAAATGTTCATCCAATGACACAAATGAATCTATTGGATGCACAAGATTGGTTAGAAACCCTAATTGGACAAGAATAAGACTAGGGAGGACGAAAATGACCTAAATGTTCATCCAATGACACAAACACACCTATTGGATGCACAAGATTGGTTAAAAACCCTAATTGGACAAGAATAAGCCTAGGGAGGACGAAAATGACCTAAATGTTCATCCAATGACACAAACGAACTTATTGGATGCACAAAATTGCTTAAAACCCCTAATTGGACAAGAATAAGCCTAGGGAGGATGAAAACGACCTAAATGTTCATCCAATGACACAAATGAACTTATTGGATGCACAAAATTGCTTAAAAACCCTAATTGGACAAGAATAAGCCTAGGGAGGACGAAAATGACCTAAATGTTCATCAAATAACACAAATACACCTATTGGATGCAAAAGATTGGTTAGAAACCCTAATTGGACAAGAATAAGCCTAGGGAGGACGAGAATGACCTAAATGTTCATCCAATGACACAAACACACCTATTGGATGCACAAGATTGGTTAAAAACCCTAATTGGACAAGAATAAGCCTAGGGAGGACGAAAATGACCTAAATGTTCATCCAATGACACAAACACACCTATTGGATGCACAAAATTGTTTAGAAACCCTAATTGGACAAGAATAAGCTTAGGGAGGACGAAAATGACCTAACTATTCATCCAATGACACAAATGAACTTATTGGATGCACAAGATTGCTTAAAACCCTAATTGGACAAGAATAAGACTAGGGAGGACGAAAATGACCTAAATGTTCATCCAATGACACAAACACACCTATTGTATGCACAAGATTGGTGAAAAACCCTAATTGGACAAGAATAAGCCTAGGGAGGATGAAAATGACCTAAATGTTCATCTAATGACAGAAACACACCTATTGGATGCACAAGATAGCTTAAAAACCCTAATTGGACAAGAATAAGCCTTGGGAGGACGAAAATGACCTAAATGTTCATCCAGTGACACAAATGAAGTCATTGGATGCACAAGATTGGTTAAAAACCCTAATTGGACAAGAATAAGCCTAGGGAGGACGAAAATGACCTAAATGTTCATCCAATGACACAAATGAACTTATTGGATGCACAAGATTGGATAAAAACCCTAATTGGACAAGAATAAGCCTAGGGAAGGCGAAAATGACCTAAATGTTCGTCCAATGACACAAACACACCTATTGGATGCACAAGATTGGTTAAAAACCCTAATTGGACAAGAATAAGCCTAGGGAGGACGAAAATGACCTAAATGTTCATCCAATGACACAAATGAACTTATTCGATGCACAAGATTTGTTAAAAACCCTAATGGGACAAGAATAAGACTAGGGAGGACGAAAATGACCTAAATGTTCATCCAATGACACAAATGACCTTATTGGATGCACAAGATTGGTTAAAAACCATAATTGGACAAGAATAAGCCTAGGGAGGACGAAAATGACCTAAATGATCATCCAATGACACATACGAACTTATTCGATGCACAAGATTGGTTAAAAACCCTAATTGGACAAGAATAAGACTAGGGAGGACGAAAATGACCGAAATGTTCCTCCAATGACACAAATAAACCTATTGGATGCACAAGATTGCATAAAAACCCTAATTGGACAAGAATAAGACTAGGGAGGACGAAAATGACCTAAATGTTCCTCCAATGACACAAACACACCTATTGGATGCACAAGATTGGTTAAAAACCCTAATTGGACAAGAATAAGCCTACGGAGGACGAAAATAACCTAAATGTTCGTCCAATGACACAAACGCACCTATTGGATGCACAAGATTGCATAAAAACCCTAATTGGACAAGAATAAGACTAGGAAGGACGAACATGACCTAAATGTTCCTCCAATGAAACAAAGGAACTTATTGAATGCAAAAGATTACCTAAAAACCCTAATTGGAAAAGAATAAGCCTAGGGAGGACGAAAATGACCTAAATGTTCATCCAATGACACAAATGAACTTCTTGGATGCACAAGATTGGTTAAAAACCCTAATTGGACAAGAATAAGCCTAGGGAGGACGAAAATGACCTAAATGTTCATCCAATGACACAAATGAACTTATTCGAAGCACAAGATTGGTTAAAAACCCTAATTGGACAAGAATAAGACTAGGGAGGATGAAAATGACCGAAATGTTCCTCCAATGACACAAACAAACCTGTTGGATGCACAAGATTGCATAAAAACCCTAATTCGACAAGAATAAGACTAGGGAGGACGAAAATGACCTAAATGTTCATCCAATGACACAAATGAACTTATTCGATGCACAAGATTGGTTAAAAACCCTAATTGGACAAGAATAAGCCTAGGGAGGACGAAAATGACCTAAATGTTCATCCAATGACACAAATGAACTTATTGGATGCACAAGATTGGATAAAAACCCTAATTGGACAAGAATAAGCCTAGGGAAGGCGAAAATGACCTAAATGATCGTCCAATGACACAAACACACCTATTGGATGCACAAGATTGGTTAAAAACCCTAATTGGACAAGAATAAGCCTACGGAGGACGAAAATGACCTAAATGTTCATCCAATGACACAAATGAACTTATTTGATGCACAAGATTGGTTAAAAACCCTAATGGGACAAGAATAAGACTAGGGAAGACGAAAATGACCTAAATGTTCATCCAATGACACAAATGAACTTATTGGATGCACAAGATTGGTTAAAAACCATAATTGGACAAGAATAGGCCTAGGGAGGACGAAAATGACCTAAATGTTCATCCAATGACACATACGAACTTATTCGATGCACAAGATTGGTTAAAAACCCTAATTGGACAAGAATAAGACTAGGGAGGACGAAAATGACTGAAATGTTCCTCCAATGACACAAACAAACCTATTGGATGCACAAGATTGCATAAAAACCCAAATTGGACAAGAATAAGACTAGGGAGGACGAAAATGACCTAAATGTTCCTCCAATGACACAAACACACCTATTGGATGCACAAGATTGGTTAAAAACCCTAATTGGACAAGAATAAGCCTAGGGAGGACGAAAATAACCTAAATGTTCGTCCAATGACACAAACGCACCTATTGGATGCACAAGATTGCATAAAAACCCTAATTGGACAAGAATAAGACTAGGAAGGACGAACATGACCTAAATGTTCCTCCAATGAAACAAAGGAACTTATTGAATGCAAAAGATTACCTAAAAACCCTAATTGGAAAAGAATAAGCCTAGGGAGGACGAAAATGACCTAAATGTTCATCCAATGACACAAATGAACTTATTGGATGCACAAGATTGGATAAAAACCCTAATTCGACAAGAATAAGCCTAGGGAAGGCGAAAATGACCTAAATGTTCGTCCAATGACACAAACACACCTATTGGATGCACAAGATTGGTTAAAAACCCTAATTGGACAAGAATAAGCCTAGGGAGGACGAAAATGACCTAAATGTTCATCCAATGACACAAATGAACTTATTCGATGCACAAGATTTGTTAAAAACCCTAATGGGACAAGAATAAGACTAGGGAGGACGAAAATGACCTAAATGTTCATCCAATGACACAAATGAACTTATTGGATGCACAAGATTGGTTAAAAACCATAATTGGACAAGAATAAGCCTAGGGAGTACGAAAATGACCTAAATGTTCATCCAATGACACATACGAACTTATTCGATGCACAAGATTGGTTAAAAACCCTAATTGGACAAGAATAAGACTAGGGAGGACGAAAATGACCGAAATGTTCCTCCAATGACACAAACAAACCTATTGGATGCACAAGATTGCATAAAAACCCTAATTGGACAAGAATAAGACTAGGGAGGACGAAAATGACCTAAATGTTCCTCCAATGACACAAACACACCTATTGGATGCACAAGATTGGTTAAAAACCCTAATTGGACAAGAATAAGCCTAGGGAGGACGAAAATGACCTAAAGGAACTTGTTGAATGCAAAAGATTGGCTAAAAACCCTAATTGGAAAAGAATAAGCCTAGGGAGGACGAAAATGACCTAAATGTTCTTCAAATGACACATATGAACTTATTGGATGCACAAGATTGGTTAAAAACCCTAATTGGACAAGAATAAGCCTAGGGAGGACGAAAATGACCTAAATGTTCATCCAATGACACAAATGAACTTATTCGATGCACAAGATTGGTTAAAAACCCTAATGGGACAAGAATAAGACTAAGGAGGACGAAAATGACCTAAATGTTCATCCAATGACACAAATGAACTTATTGGATGCACAAGATTGGTTAAAAACCATAATTGGACAAGAATAAGCCTAGGGAGGACGAAAATGACCTAAATGTTCATCCAATGACACATACGAACTTATTCGATGCACAAGATTGGTTAAAAACCCTAATTGGACAAGAATAAGACCAGGGAGGACGAAAATGACCCAAATGTTCCTCCAATGACACAAACAAACCTATTGGATGCACAAGATTGCATAAAAACCCTAATTGGACAAGAATAAGACTAGGGATGACAAAAATGACCTAAATGTTCCTCCAATGACACAAACACACCTATTGGATGCACAAGATTGTTTAAAAACCCTAATTGGACAAGAATAAGACTAGGGAGGACGAACATGACCTAAATGTTCCTCCAATGAAACAAAGGAACTTGTTGAATGCAAAAGATTGGCTAAAAACCCTAATTGGAAAAGAATAAGCCTAGGGATGACGAAAATGACCTAAATGTTCTTCAAATGACACATATGAACTTATTGGATGCACAAGATTGGTTAAAAACCCTAATTGGACAAGAATAAGCCTAGGGAGGACGAAAATGACCTAAATGTTCATCCAATGACACAAATGAACTTATTCGATGCACAAGATTGGTTAAAAACCCTAATGGGACAAGAATAAGACTAAGGAGGACGAAAATGACCTAAATGTTCATCCAATGACACAAATGAACTTATTGGATGCACAAGATTGGTTAAAAACCATAATTGGACAAGAATAAGCCTAGGGAGGACGAAAATGACCTAAATGTTCATCCAATGACACACACGAACTTATTCGATGCACAAGATTGGTTAAAAACCCTAATTGGACAAGAATAAGACCAGGGAGGACGAAAATGACCCAAATGTTCCTCCAATGACACAAATGAACTTATTGGATGCACAGGATTGGATAAAAACCCTAATTGGACAAGAATAACCCAAGGGAAGGCGAAAATGACCTAAATGTTCATCCAATGACACAAACAAACCTATTGGATGCACATGATTGGTTAAAAACCCTAATTGGACAAGAATAAGCCTAGGGAGGACGAAAATGGCCTAAATGTTCGTCCGATGACACAAACACACTTATTGGATACACAAGATTGCATAAAAACCCTAATTGGACAAGAATAAGACTAGGGAGGACGAAAATGACCTAAATGTTAATCCAATGACACAAATGAACTTATTGGATGCACAAGATTGGTTAAAAACCCTAATTGGACAAGAATAAGCATAGGGAGGACGAAAATGACCTAAATGTTCATCCAATGACACAAACACACATATTGGATGCACAAGATAGCTTAAAACCCTAATTGGACAAGAATAAGACTCGGGAGGACGAAAATGACCTTAATGTTCATCCAATGACACAAATGAACTTATTCGATGCACAAGATTGGTTAAAAACCCTAATTGGACAAGAATAAGCCTAGGGAGGACGAAAATGACCTAAATGTTCATCCAATGACACAAATGAACTTATTGGATGCACAAGATTGGTTAAAAACCCTAATTGGACAAGAATAAGCCTAGGGAGGACGAAAATGACCTAAATGTTCCTCCAAAGACACAAATGAACATATTGGATGCACAAGATTGGCTAAAAACCCTAATTGGACAAGAAAAAGCCTTGGGAGGACGAAAATGACCTAAATGTTCATCCAATGACACAAATGAACTTATTGGATGCACAAGATTGGTTAAAAACCCTAATTGGACAAGAATAAGCCTAGGGAGGACGAAAATGACCTAAATGTTCGTCCAATGACACAAATACACCTATTGGATGCACAAGATAGCATAAAAACACTAATTGAACAAGAATAAGACTAGTGAGTACGAAAATGACCTAAATGTTCCTCCAATGACACAAACACACCTATTGGATTCACAAGATTGCATAAAAACCCTAATTCGACAAGAATAAGACTAGGGAGGACGAAAATGACCTAAATGTTTCTCCAATGACACAAACACACCTATTGGATGCACAAGATTGCATAAAAACCCTAATTGGACAAGAATAAGACTAGGGAGGACGAAAATGACCTAAATGTTCCTCCAATGACACAAACACACCTATTGGATGCCCAAGATTGGTTAAAAACCCTAATTGGACAAGAATAAGCCTAGGGAGGACGAAAATGACCTAAATGTTCATCCAATGACACAAATGAACTTATTCGAAGCACAAGATTGGTTAAAAACCCTAATTGGACAAGAATAAGACTAGGGAGGACGAAAATGACCGAAATGTTCCTCCAATGACACAAACAAACCTGTTGGATGCACAAGATTGCATAAAAACCCTAATTCGACAAGAATAAGACTAGGGAGGACGAAAATGACCTAAATGTTCATCCAATGACACAAATGAACTTATTCGATGCACAAGATTGGTTAAAAACCCTAATTGGACAAGAATAAGCCTAGGGAGGACGAAAATGACCTAAATGTTCATCCAATGACACAAATGAACTTATTCGATGCACAAGATTGGTTAAAAACCCTAATTGGACAAGAATAAGACTAGGGAGGACGAAAATGACCGAAATGTTCCTCCAATGACACAAACAAACCTATTGGATGCACAAGATTGCATAAAAACCCTAATTCGACAAGACTAAGACTAGGGAGGACGAAAATGACCTAAATGTTCATCCAATGACACAAATGAACTTATTCGATGCACAAGATTGGTTAAAATCCCTAATTGGACAAGAATAAGACTAGCGAGGATGAAAATGACCTAAATGTTCCTCCAATGACACAAACACACCTATTGGATGCACAAGATTGCATAAAAACCCTAATTGGACAAGAATAAGACTAGGGATGACGAAAATGACCTAAATGTTCCTCCAATGACACAAACACACCTATTGGATGCACAAGATTGCATAAAAACCCTAATTGGACAAGAATAAGACTAGGGAGGACGAAAATGACCTAAATGTTCCTCCAATGACACAAACACACCTATTGGATGCACAAGATTGGTTAAAAACCCTAATTAGATAAGAATACGTCTAGGGAGGACGAAAATGACCTAAATGTTCGTCCAATGACACAAACACACCTATTGGATGCACAAGATTGCATAAAAACCCTAATTGGACAAGAATAAGACTAGGGAGGACGAAAATGACCTAAATGTTCCTCCAATGACACAAACACACCAATTGGATGCACAAGATTGGTTAAAAACCCTAATTGGACAAGAATACCCCCAGGGAGGACGAAAATGACTTAAATGTTCGTCCAATGACACAAACACACCTATTGGATGCACAAGATTGCATAAAAACCCTAATTGGACAAGAATAAGACTAGGGAGGACGAAAATGACCTAAATGTTCCTCCAATGACACAAATGAACTTATTGGATGCACAAGGTTGGTTAAAAACCCTAATTGGACAAGAATAAGCCTAGGGAGGACGAAGATGACCTAAATGTTCAACAAATGACACAAATGAACTTATTGGATGCACAAGGTTTGTTAAAAACCATAATTAGACAAGAATAAGCCTAGGGAGGACGAAAATGACCTAAATGTTCATCGAATGACACAAATGAACTTATTGGATGCACAAGATTGGCTAAAAACCCTAATTGGACAAGAATAAGCCTAGGGAGGACGAAAATGACCTAAATGTTCATCCAATGACACAAATGAACTTATTGGATGCACAAGATTGGTTAAAAACCCTAATTGGACAAGAATAAGCCTATGGAGGACGAAAATGACCTAAATGTTCATCCAATGACACAAATCAACTTATTGGATGCACATGATTGGTTAAAAACCCTAATTGGACAAGAATAAGCCTAGGGAGGATGAAAATGACCTAAATGTTCGTCTAATGACACAAATGAACTTATTGGTTGCACAAGATTGGTTAAAAACCCTAATTGGACAAGAATAAGCCTAGGGAGGACGAAAATGACCTAAATGTTTGTCCAATGACACAAACACACCTATTGGATGCTCAAGATTGCATAAAAACCCTAATTGGACAAGAATAAGACTAGGGAGGACGAAAATGACCTAAATGTTCCTCCAATGACACAAACACACCTATTGGATGCACAAGATTGCATAAAAACCCTAATTGGACAAGAATAAGAATAGGGATGACGAAAATGACCTAAATGTTCCTCCAATGACACAAACACACCTATTGGATGCACAAGATTGCATAAAAACCCTAATTGGACAAGAATGAGACTAGGGATGACGAAAATGACCTAAATGTTCCTCCAATGACACAAACACACCTATTGGATGCACAAGATTGCATAAAAACCCTAATTGGACAAGAATAAGACTAGGGAGGACGAAAATGACCTAAATGTTCCTCCAATGACACAAACACACCTATTGGATGCACAAGATTGGTTAAAAACCCTAATTGGACAAGAATAAGCCTAGGGAGGACGAAAATAACCTAAATGTTCGTCCAATGACACAAACGCACCTATTGGATGCACAAGATTGCATAAAAACCCTAATTGGACAAGAATAAGACTAGGAAGGACGAACATGACCTAAATGTTCCTCCAATGAAACAAAGGAACTTATTGAATGCAAAAGATTACCTAAAAACCCTAATTGGAAAAGAATAAGCCTAGGGAGGACGAAAATGACCTAAATGTTCGTCCAATGACACAAATGAACTTCTTGGATGCACAAGATTGGTTAAAAACCCTAATTGGACAAGAATAAGCCTAGGGAGGACGAAAATGACCTAAATGTTCATCCAATGACACAAATGAACTTATTCGAAGCACAAGATTGGTTAAAAACCCTAATTGGACAAGAATAAGACAAGGGAGGACGAAAATGACCGAAATGTTCCTCCAATGACACAAACAAACCTGTTGGATGCACAAGATTGCATAAAAACCCTAATTCGACAAGAATAAGACTAGGGAGGACGAAAATGACCTAAATGTTCATCCAATGACACAAATGAACTTATTCGATGCACAAGATTGGTTAAAAACCCTAATTGGACAAGAATAAGCCTAGGGATGACGAAAATTACTTAAATGTTCATCCAATGACACAAACCAACCTATTGGATGCACAAGATTGCATAAAAACCCTAATTGGACAAGAATAAGACTAGGGAGGACGAAAATGACCTAAATGTTCCTCCAATGACACAAACACACCTATTGGATGCCCAAGATTGGTTAAAAACCCTAATTGGACAAGAATAAGCCTAGGGAGGACGAAAATGACCTAAATGTTCATCCAATGACACAAATGAACTTATTCGAAGCACAAGATTGGTTAAAAACCCTAATTGGACAAGAATAAGACTAGGGAGGACGAAAATGACCGAAATGTTCCTCCAATGACACAAACAAACCTGTTGGATGCACAAGATTGCATAAAAACCCTAATTCGACAAGAATAAGACTAGGGAGGACGAAAATGACCTAAATGTTCATCCAATGACACAAATGAACTTATTCGATGCACAAGATTGGTTAAAAACCCTAATTGGACATGAATAAGCCTAGGGAGGACGAAAATGACCTAAATGTTCATCCAATGACACAAATGAACTTATTGGATGCACAAGATTGGATAAAAACCCTAATTGGACAAGAATAAGCCTAGGGAAGGCGAAAATGACCTAAATGTTCGTCCAATGACACAAACACACCTATTGGATGCACAAGATTGGTTAAAAACCCTAATTGGACAAGAATAAGCCTACGGAGGACGAAAATGACCTAAATGTTCATCCAATGACACAAATGAACTTATTGGATGCACAAGATTGGTTAAAAACCCTAATTGGACAAGAATAAGCCTAGGGAAGGCGAAAATGACCTAAATGTTCGTCCAATGACACAAACACACCTATTGGATGCACAAGATTGCATAAAAACCCTAATTGGACAAGAATAAGACTAGAGAGGACGAAAATGACCTAAATTTTCCTCCATTGACACAAATGAACTTATTGGATGCACAAGATTGGCTAAAAACCCTAATTGGACAAGAATAAGCCTAGGGAGGACGAAAATGATCTAAATGTTCATCCAATGACACAAATGAACTTATTGGATGCACAAGATTGGTTAAAAACCCTAATTGGACAAGAATAAGCCTAGGGTGGACAAAAATTACCTAAATGTTCCTCCAATGACACAAATGAACTTATTGGATGCACAAGATTGGCTAAAAACCCTAATTGGACAAGAAAAAGCCTAGGGAGGACGAAAATGACCTAAATGTTCATCCAATGACACAAATGAACTTATTGGATGCACAAGATTTGTTAAAAACCCTAATTGGACAAGAATAAGCCTAGGGAGGACGAAAATGACCCAGATGTTTATCCAATGACACAAATAAACTTATTGGATGCACATGATTGGTTAAAAACCCTAATTGGACAAGAATAAGCCTAGGGAGGACGAAAATGACCTAAATGTTCGTCCGATGACACAAACACACCTATTGGATGCACAAGATTGCATAAAAACCCTAATTGGACAAGAATAAGACTAGGGAGGACGAAAATGACCTAAATGTTCATCCAATGACACAAACACACCTATTGGATGCACAAGATTGGTTAAAAACCCTAATTGGACAAGAATAAGCATAGGGTAGACGAAAATGACCTAAATGTTCATCCAATGACACAAATGAACTTATTGGATGCACAAGATTGGTTAAAAACCCTAATTGGACAAGAATAAGCCTAGGGAGGACGAAAATGACCTAAATGTTCATCCAATGACACAAATGAACTTATTGGATGCACAAGATTGGTTAAAAACCCTAATTGGACAAGAATAAGCCTAGGGAGGACGAAAATGACCTAAATGTTCATCCAATGACACAAATGAACTTATTGGATGCACAAGATTGGTTAAAAACCCTAATTGGACACCAATAAGCCTAGGGAGGACGAAAATGACCCAAATGTTCGTCCAATGACACAAACACACCTATTGGATGCACAAGATTGCATAAAAACCCTAATTGGACAAGAATAAGACTAGGGAGGACGAAAATGACCTAAATGTTCCTCCAATGACACAAACACACCTATTGGATGCACAAGATTGGTTAAAAACCCTAATTGGACAAGAATAAGCCTAGGGAGGACGAAAATGACCTAAATGTTCGTCCAATGACACAAACACACCTATTGCATGCACAAGATTGCGTAAAAACCCTAATTGGACAAGAATAAGACTAGGGAGGACGAAAATGACCTAAATGTTCCTCCAATGACACAAATGAACTTATTGGATGCACAAGATTGGCTAAAAACCTAATTGGACAAGAATAAGCCTAGGGAGGACAAAAATGACCTAAATGTTCATCCAATGACACAAATGAACTTATTGGATGCACATGATTGGTTAAAAACCCTAATTGGACAAGAATAAGACTAGGGAGGACGAAAATGACCTAAATGTTCATCCAATGACACAAATGAACTTATTGGCTGCACAAGAATAAGCATAGGGAGGAAGAAAATGACCTAAATGTTCATCCAATGACACAAACACACATATTTGATGCACAAGATTGGTTACAAACCCAAATTGGACAAGAATAAGACTAGGGAGGACGAAAATTACCTAAATGTTCAACCAATGACACAAATGAACTTATTGGATGCACAAGATTGGTTAAAAACCCTAATTGGACAAGAATAAGCCTAGGGAGGACAAAAATGACCTAAATGTTCATCCAATGACACAAATGAACTTATTGGATGCACAAGATTGGTTGAAAACCCTAATTGGACAAGAATAAGCCTAGGGAGGACGAAAATGACCTAAATGTTCATTGAATGACACAAATGAACTTATTGGATGCACAAGATTGGTTAAAAACCCTAATTGGACAAGAATAAGCCTAGGGAGGACGAAAATGACCTAAATGTTCATCCAATGACACAAATGAACTTATTGGATGCACAAGATTGGTTAAAAACCCTAATTGGACAAGAATAAGCCTAGGGTGGACTAAAATGACCTAAATGTTAATCCAATGACACAAATGAACTTTCCGGATGCACAAGATTGGTTAAAAACCCTAATTGGACAAGAATAAGCCTAGGGAGGACGAAAATGACCTAAATGTTCATCCAATGACACAAACACACCTATTGGATGCACAAGATTGGTTAAAAACCCTAATTGGACAAGAATAAGCCTAGGGAGGACGAAAATGACGTAAATGTTCGTCCAATGACACAAACACACCTATTGGATGCACAAGATTGCATAAAAACCCTAATTGGACAAGAATAAGACTAGGGAGGACGAAAATGACCTAAATGTTCATCCAATGACACAAATGAACTTATTGGATGCACAAGATTGGGTGAAAACCCTAATTGGACAAGAATAAGCCTAGGGAGGACGAAAATGACCTAAATGTTCATCCAATGACACAAATGAACTTATTGGATGCACAAGATTGGTTAAAAACCCTAATTGGACAAGAATAAGCCTAGGGAGGACGAAAATGACCTAAATGTTCATCCAATGACACAAATGAACTTATTGGATGCACAAGATTGGTTAAAAACCCTAATTGGACAAGAATAAGCCTAGGGAGGACAAAAATGACCTAAATGTTCATACAATGACACAAATGAACTTATTGGATGCACAAGATTGGTTAAAAACCCTAATTGGACAAGAATAAGCCTAGGGAGGACGAAAATGACCTAAATGTTCATCCAATGACACAAATGAACTTATTGGATGCACAAGATTGGTTAAAAACCCTAATTGGACAAGAACAAGCCTAGGGAGGACGAAAATGACCTAAATGTTCCTCCAAAGACACAAATGAACTTATTGGATGCACAAGATTGGCTAAAAACCCTAATTCGACAAGAAAAAGCCTTGGGAGGACGAAAATGACCTAAATGTTCATCCAATGACACAAATGAACTTATTGGATGCACTAGATTGGTTAAAAACCCTAATTGGACAACAATAAGCCTAGGGAGGGCGAAAATGGCCTAAATGTTCGTCCAATGACACAAACACACCTATTGGATGCACAAGATTGCATAAAAACGCTAATTGGACAAGAATTAGACTAGGGAGGACGAAAATGACCTAAATGTTCCTCCAATGACACAAAGGAACTTATTGAATGCACAAGATTGGCTAAAAACCCTAATTGGACAAGAATAAGCCTAGGGAGGACGAAAATGACCTAAATGTTCATCCAATGACACAAAGCAACTTATTGGATGCACATGATTGGTTAAAAACCCTAATTGGACAAGAATAAGCCTAGGGAGGACGAAAATGACCTAAATGTTCGTCTAATGACACAAATGAACTTATTGGATGCACAAGATTGGTTAAAAACCCTAATTGGACAAGAATAAGCCTAGGGAGGACGAAAATGACCTAAATTTTCGTCCAATGACACAAACACACCTATTGGATACACAAGATTGCATAAAAACCCTAATTGGACAAGAATAAGACTAGGGAGGACGAAAGTCACCTAAATGTTCCTCCAATGACACAAATGAACTTATTGGATGTACAAGGTTGATTAAAAACCCTAATTGGACAAGAATAAGCCTAGGGAGGACGAAAATGACCTAAATGTTGATCCAATGACACAAAGCAACTTATTGGATGCACATGATTGGTTAAAAACCCTAATTGGACAAGAATAAGCCTAGGGAGGACGAAAATAACTGAAATGTTCGTCTAATGACACAAATGAACTTATTGGATGTACAAGATTGGTTAAAACCCCTAATTGGACAAGAATAAGCCTAGGGAGGATGAAAATGACCTAAATGTTTGTCCAATGACACAAACACACCTATTGGATGCACAAGATTACATAAAAACCCTAATTGGACAAGAATAAGACTAGGGAGGACGAAAATGACCTAAATGTTTTTCCAATGACACAAACACACCTATTGGATGCACAAGATTAGCTAAAAGCCCTAATTGGACAAGAATAAGCCTAGGGAGGACGAAAATGACCTAAATGTTCATCCAATGACACAAATGAACTTATTGGATGCACATGATTGGTTAAAAACCCTAATTGGACAAGAATAAGCCTAGGGAGGACGAAAATGACCTAAATGTTCATCCAATGAAACAAATGAACTTATTGGATGCACAAGATTGGTTAAGAACCCTAATTGGACAAGTATAAGCCTAGGGAGGACGAAAATGACCTAAATGTTCCTCCAATGACACAAACACACCTATTGGATGCACAAGATTGGCTACAAACCCTAATTGGACAAGAATAAGCCTAGGGAGGACGAAAATGACCTAAATGTTCATCCAATGACACAAATGAACTTATTGGATGCAAAAGATTGGTTAAGAACCCTAATTGGACAAGTATAAGCCTAGGGATGACGAAAATGACCTAAATGTTCCTCCAATGACACAAATGAACTTATTGGATGCACAAGATTGGCTAAAAACCCTAATTGGACAAGAATAAGCCTAGGGAGGACGAAAATGATCTAAATGTTCATCCAATGACACAAATGAACTTATTGGATGCACAAGATTGGTTAAAAACCCTAATTGGACAAGAATAAGCCTAGGGTGGACAAAAATTACCTAAATGTTCCTCCAATGACACAAATGAACTTATTGGATGCACAAGATTGGCTAAAAACCCTAATTGGACAAGAAAAAGCCTAGGGAGGACGAAAATGACCTAAATGTTCTTCCAATGACACAAATGAACTTATTGGATGCACAAGATTTGTTAAAAACCCTAATTGGACAAGAATAAGCCTAGGGAGGGCGAAAATGACCTAAATGTTCGTCCAATGACACAAACACACCTATTGGATGCACAAGATTGGTTAAAAACCCTAATTGGACAAGAATAAGCCTAGGGAGGGCGAAAATGACCTAAATGTTCGTCCAATGACACAAACGCACCTATTGGATGCACAAGATTGCATAAAAACCCTAATTGGACAAGAATAAGCCTAGGGAGGGCGAAAATGACCTAAATGTTCATCCAATGACACAAATGAACTTATTGGATGCACAAGATTTGTTAAAAACCCTAATTGGACAAGAATAAGCCTAGGGAGGGCGAAAATGACCTAAATGTTCGTCCAATGACACAAACACACCTATTGGATGCACAAGATTGCATAAAAACCCTAATTGGACAAGAATAAGACTAGAGAGGACGAAAATGACCTAAATTTTCCTCCATTGACACAAATGAACTTATTAGATGCACAAGGTTGGTTAAAAACCCTAATTGGACAAGAATAAGCCTAGGGAGGACGAAAATGACCTAAATGTTCATCCAATGAAACAAATAAACTTATTGGATGCACAAGATTGGTTAAAAACCCTAATTGGACAAGAATAAGCCTAGGGAGGACGAAAATGACCTAAATGTTCGTCCAATGACACAAACACACCTATTGGATGCACAAGATTGCATAAAAACCCTAATTGGACAAGAATAAGACTAGGGAGGACGAAAATGACCTAAATGTTCCTCCAATGACACAAACACACCTATTGGATGCACAAGATTGCATAAAAACCCTAATTCGACAAGAATAAGACTATGGAGGACGAAAATGAACTAAATGTTCCTCCAATGACACAAACACACCTATTGGATGCACAAGATTGCATAAAACCCTAATTGGACAAAAACAAGCCTAGGGAGGACGAAAATGACCTAAATGTTCATCCAATGACACAAACACACCTATTGGATGCACAAGATTGCATAAAAACCCTAATTGGTCAAGAATAAGACTAGGGAGGACGTAAATGACCTAAATGTTCCACCAATGACACAAATGAACTTATTGGATGCACAAGGTTGGTTAAAAACCCTAATTGGACAAGAATAAGTCTAGGGAGGACGAAAATGACCTAAATGTTCGTCCAATGACACAAACACACCTATTGGATGCACAAGATTGCATAAAAACCCTAATTGGATAAGAATAAAACTAGGGAGGACGAAAATGACCTAAATATTCCTCCAATGACACAACCACACCTATTGGATGCACAAGATTGCATAAAAACCCTAATTCTACAAGAATAAGACTAGGGAGGACGAAAATGACCTAAATGTTCCTCCAATGACACAAACACACCTATTGGATGCACAAGATTGCATAAAAACCCTAATTGGACAAGAATAAGACTAGGGAGGACGTAAATGACCTAAATGTTCATCCAATGACACAAATGAACTTATTGGATGCACAAGATTGGTTAAAAAACCTAATTGGACAAGAATAAGCCTAGGGAGGACGTAAATGACCTAAATGTTCATCCAATGACACAAATGAACTTATTGGATGCACAAGATTGGTTAAAAACCCTAATTGGACAAGAATAAGCCTAGGGAGGACGAAAATGACCTAAATGTTCATCCAATGACACAAATGAACTTATTGGATGCACAAGATTGGTTAAAAACCCTAATTGGACAAGAATAAGCCTAGGGAGGACGAAAATGACCTAAATGTTCGTCCAATGACACAAACACACCTATTGGATGCACAAGATTGTATAAAAACCCTAATTGGACAAGAATAAGACTAGGGAGGACGAAAACGACCTAAATGTTCATCCAATGACACAAATGAACTTATTGGATGCACAAGATTGGTTAAAAACCCTAATTAGACAAGAATAAGCCTAGGGAGGACGTAAATGACCTAAATGTTCATCCAATGACACAAATGAACTTATTGGATGCACAAGATTGGTTAAAAACCCTAATTGGACAAGAATAAGCATAGGGAGGACGAAAATGAGCTAAATGTTCATCCAATGACACGAACACACATATTGGATGCACAAGATTGCTTAAAACCCTAATTGGACAAGAGTAAGACTAGGGATGACGAAAATGACCTAAATGTTCATCCAATGACACAAATGAACTTATTGGATGCACAAGATTGGTTAAAAACCCTAATTGGACAAGAATAAGCCTAGGGAGGACGAAAATGACCTAAATGTTCGTCCAATGACACAAACACACCTATTGGATGCACAAGATTGCATAAAAACCCTAATTGGACAAGAATAAGACTAGGGAGGACGAAAATGACCTAAATGTTCCTCCAATGACACAAACACACCTATTGGATGCACAAGATTGCATAAAAACCCTAATTGGACAAGAATAAGACTAGGGAGGACGTAAATGACCTAAACGTTCCACCAATGACACAAATGAACTTATTGGATGCACAATGTTGGTTAAAAACCCTAATTGGACAAGAATAAGACTAGGGAGGACGAAAATGACCTAAATGTTCATCCAATGACACAAATGAACTTATTGGATGCACAAGATTGGTTAAAAACCCTAATTGGACAAGAATAAGCCTAGGGAGGACGAAAATGACCTAAATGTTCATCCAATGACACAAATGAACTTATTGGATGCACAGGATTGGTTAAAAATCCTAATTGGACAAGAATAAGCCTAGGGAGGACGAAAATGACCTAAATGTTCATCCAATGACACAAATGAACTTATTGGATGCACAAGATTGGTTAGAAACCCTAATTGGACAAGAATAAGCCTAGGGAGGACGAAAATGACCTAAATGTACATCCAAGGACACAAATGAACTTATTGGATGCACAAGATTGGTTAAAAACCCTAATTGGACAAGAATAAGCCTAGGGAGGACGAAAATGACCTAAATGTTCATCCAATGACACAAATGAACTTATTGGATGCACAAGATTGGTTGAAAACCCTAATTGGACAAGAATAAGCCTAGGGAGGACGTAAATGACCTAAATGTTCCTCCAATGACACAAACACACCTATTGGATGCACAAGATTGCATAAAAACCCTAATTGGACAAGAATAAGCCTAGGGAGGACGAAAATGACCTAAATGTTCATCCAATGACACAAATGAACTTATTGGATGCACAAGATTGGTTAAAAACCCTAATTGGACAAGAATAAGCCTTGGGAGGACATAAATGACCTAAATGTTCATCCAATGACACAAATGAACTTATTGGATGCACAAGATTGGTTAAAAACCCTAATTGGACTAGAATAAGCATAGGGAGGACGAAAATGACCTAAATGTTCATCCAATGACACAAACACACATATTGGATGCACAAGATTGCTTAAAACCCTAATTGGACAAGAATAAGACTAGGGATGACGAAAATGACCTAAATGTTCATCCAATGACACAAATGAACTTATTGGATGCACAAGATTGCATAAAAACCATCATTCGACAAGAATAAGACTAGGGAGGACGAAAATGACCTAAATGTTCCTCCAATGACACAAACACACCTATTGGATGCACAAGATTGCATAAAAACCCTAATTGGACAAGAATAAGACTAGGGAGGACGAAAATGACCTAAATGTTCCTCCATTGACACAAACACACCTATTGGATGCACAAAATTGCATAAAAACCCTAATTCGACAAGAATAAGACTAGGGAGGACGAAAATGACCTAAATGTTCATCCAATGACACAAATGAACTTATTGGATGTACAAGATTGGTTAAAAACCCTAATTGGACAAGAATAAGCCTTGGGAGGACGGAAATGACCTAAATGTTCGTCCAATGACACAAACACACCTATTGGATGCACAAGATTGCATAAAAACCCTAATTGGACAAGAATAAGACTAGGGAGGACGAAAATGACCTAAATGTTCCTCCAATGACACAAACACACCTATTGGATGCACAAGATTGCATAAAAACCCTAATTGGACAAGAATAAGACTAGGGAGGACGTAAATGACCTAAATGTTCCACCAATGACACAAATGAACTTATTGGATACACAAGGTTGGTTAAAAACCCTAATTGGACAAGAATAAGCCTAGGGAGGACAAAAATGACCTAAATGTTCAACCAATGACACAAATGAACATTATTGGATGCACAAGGTTGGTTAAAAACCCTAATTGGACAAGAATAAGCCTAGGGAGGACGAAAATGACCTAAATGTTCGTCCAATGACACAAATGAACTTATTGGATGCACAAGATTGGTTAAAAACCCTACTTGGACAAGAATAAGCCTAGGGAGGACGAAAATGCCCTAAATGTTCGTCCAATGACACAAACACACCTATTGGATGCACAAGATTGCATAAAAACCCTAATTGGACAAGAATAAGACTAGGGAGGACGAAAATGACCTAAATGTTCCTCCAATGACACAAACACACCTATTGGATGCACAAGATTGCATAAAAACCCTAATTGGACAAGAATAAGACTAGGGAGGACGGAAATGACCTAAATGTTCATCCAATGACACAAATGAACTTATTGTATGCACAAGATTGGATAAAAACCCTAATTGGACAAGAATAAGCATAGGGAGGACGAAAATTACCTAAATGTTCATCCAATGACACAAACACACATATTGGATGCACAAGATTGCTTAAAACCCTAATTGGACAAGAATAAGACTATGGATGACGAAAATGACCTAAATGTTCATCCAATGACACAAATGAACTTATTGGATGCACAAGATTGGTTAAAAACCCTAATTGGACAAGAATAAGCCTAAGGAGGATGAAAATGACCTAAATGTTCGTCCAATGACACAAACACACCTATTGGATGCACAAGATTGCATAAAAACCCTAATTGGACAAGAATAAGACTAGGGAGGACGAAAATGACCTAAATGTTCCTCCAATGACACAAACACACCTATTGGATGCACAAGATTGCATAAAAACCCTAATTGGACAAGAATAAGCATAGGGAGGACGAAAATGACCTAAACGTTCATCCAACGACACAAACCCACATATTGGATGCACAAGATTGCTTAAAACCCTAATTGGACAAGAATAAGACAAGGGAGGACGAAAATGACCTAAATGTTCATCCAATGACACAAATGAACTTATTGAATGCACAAGATTGGTTAAAAACCCTAATCGGACAAGAATAAGCCTAGGGAGGATGAAAATTACCTAAATGTTCTTCCAATGACACAAACACACCTATTGGATGCACAAGATTGCATAAAAACCCTAATTGGACAAGAATAAGACTAGGGAGGACGAAAATGACCTAAATGTTCCTCCAATGACACAAACACACCTATTGGATGCACAAGATTGCATAAAAACCCTAATTGGACAAGAATAAGAATAGGGATGACGAAAATGACCTAAATGTTCCTCCAATGACACAAACACACCTATTGGATGCACAAGATTGCATAAAAACCCTAATTGGACAAGAATAAGACTAGGGATGACGAAAATGACCTAAATATTCCTCCAATGACACAAAAACACCTATTGGATGCACAAGATTGCATAAAAACCCTAATTGGACAAGAATAAGACTAGGGAGGACGAAAATGACCTAAATGTTCCTCCAATGACACAAACACACCTATTGGATGCACAAGATTGGTTAAAAACCCTAATTGGACAAGAATAAGCCTAGGGAGGACGAAAATGACCTAAATGTTCGTCCAATATCACAAACACACCTATTGGATGCACAAGATTGCATAAAAACCCTAATTGGACAAGAATAAGACTATGGAGGACGAACATGACCTAAATGTTCCTCCAATGAAACAAAGGAACTTATTGAATGCACAAGATTGGCTAAAAACCCTAATTGGAGAAGAATTAGCCTAGGGAGGACGAAAATGACCTAAATGTTCATCCAATGACACAAATGAACTTATTCGATGCACAAGATTGGTTAAAAACCCTAATTGGACAAGAATAAGCCTAGGGAGGACGAAAATGACCTAAATGTTTATCCAATGACACAAATGAACTTATTGGATGCACAAGATTGGATAAAAACCCTAATTGGACAAGAATAAGCCTAGGGAAGGCAAAAATGACCTAAATGTTCGTCCAATGACACAAACACACCTATTGGATGCACAAGATTGGTTAAAAACCCTAATTGGACAAGAATAAGCCTAGGGAGGACGAAAATGACCTAAATGTTCATCCAATGACACAAATGAACTTATTCGATGCACAAGATTGGTTAAAAACCCTAATGGGACAAGAATAAGACTAGGGAGGACGAAAATGACCGAAATGTTCCTCCAATGACACAAACAAACCTATTGGATGCACAAGATTGCATAAAAACCCTAATTGGACAAGAATAAGACTAGGGTGGCAAAAATGACCTAAATGTTCATCCAATGACACAAATGAACTTATTCAATGCACAAGATTGGTTAAAAACCCTAATTGGACAAGAGTAAGCCTAGGGAGGACGAAAATGACCTAAATGTTCATCCAATGACACAAATGAACTTATTGGATGCACAAGATTGGATAAAAACCCTAATTGGACAAGAATAAGCCTAGGGAAGGCGAAAATGACCTAAATGTTCGTCCAATGACACAAACACACCTATTGGATTCACAAGATTGCATAAAAACCCTAATTGGACAAGAATAAGACTAGAGAGGACGAAAATGACCTAAATTTTCCTCCAATGACACAAATGAACTTATTAGATGCACAAGGTTGGTTAAAAACCCTAATTGGACAAGAATAAGCCTAGGGAGGACGAAAATGACCTAAATGTTCATCCAATGACACAAATGAACTTATTGGATGCACAAGATTGGTTAAAAACCCTAATTTGACAAGAATAAGCCTAGGGGGGACGAAAATGACCTAAATGTTCCTCCAAAGACACAAATGAACTTATTGGATGCACAAGATTGGCTAAAAACCCTAATTGGACAAGAAAAAGCATTGGGAGGACGAAAATGACCTAAATGTTCATCCAATGGCACAAATGAACTTATTGGATGCACAAGATTGGTTAAAAACCCTAATTGGACAAGAATAAGCCTAGGGAGGACGAAAATGACCTAAATGTTCGTCCAATATCACAAACACACCTATTGGATGCACAAGATTGCATAAAAACCCTAATTTGACAAGAATAAGACTAGGGAGGACGAAAATGACCTAAATGTTCCTCCAATGACACAAAGGAACTTATTGAATGCACAAGATTGGTTAAAAACCCTAATTGTACAAGAATAAGCCTAGGGAGGACGAAAATGACCTAAATGTTCATCCAATGACACAAATGAACTTATTGGATGCACAAGATTGGTTAAAAACCCTAATTGCACAAGAATAAGCCTAGGGAGGACGAAAATGACCTAAATGTTCCTCCAATGACACAAATGAACTTATTGGATGCACAAGATTGGCTAAAAACCTAATTGGACAAGAAAAAGCCTAGGGAGGACGAAAATGTCCTAAATGTTCATCCAATGACACAAATGAACTTATTGGATGCACAAGATTAGTTAAAAACCCTAATTGGACAAGAATATGCCTAGGGAGGACGAAAATGACCTAAATGTTTATCCAATGACACAAATAAACTTATTGGATGCACATGATTGGTTAAAAACCCTAATTGGACAATAAGCCTAGGGAGGACGAAAATGACCTAAATGTTCGTCCCATGACACAAACACACCTATTGGATGCACAAGATTGAATAAAAACCCTAATTGGACAAGAATACGACTAGCGAGGACGAAAATGACCTAAATGTTCCTCCAATGACACAAACACACCTATTGGATGCACACGATTGCATAAAAACCCTAATTGGACAAGAATAAGACTTGGGATGACGAAAATGACCTAAATGTTCCTCCAATGACACAAACACACCTATTGGATGCACAAGATTGCATAAAAACCCTAATTGGACAAGAATAAGACTAGGGATGACGAAAATGACCTAAATGTTCCTCCAATGACACAAACACACCTATTGGATGCACAAGATTGCATAAAAACCCTAATTGGACAAGAATAAGACTAGGGAGGACGAAAATGACCTAAATGTTCCTCCAATGACACAAAGGAACTTATTGAATGCACAAGATTGGCTAAAAACCCAAATTGGACTAGAACAAGCCTAGGGAGGACGAAAATGACCTAAATGTTTATCCAATGACACAAATGAACTTATTGGATGCACAAGATTGGTTAAAAACCCTAATTGGACAAGAATAAGCCTAGGGAGGACGAAAATGACCTAAATGTTCAACCAATGACACAAATGAACTTATTGGATGCACAAGATTGGTTAAAAACCCTAATTGGACAAGAATAAGCCTAGGGAGGACGAAAATGACCTAATTGTTAATCCAATGACACAAACACACCTATTGGATGCCCAAGATTGGTTAGAAACCATAATTGGACATGAATAAACCTATGGAGGACGAAAATGACCTAAATGTTAATCCAACGACACAAATGAACTTATTGGATGCACAAGATTGGTTAAAAACCCTAATTGGACAAGAATAAGCCTAGGGAGGACGAAAATGACCTAAATGTTAATCCAATGACACAAATGAACTTATTGGATGCACAAGATTGGTTTAAAACCCTAGTTGGACAAGAATAAGCCTACGGAGGACAAAAATAACCTAAATGTTAATCCAATGACACAAATGAACTTATTGGATGCACAAGATTGGTTAAAAACCCTAATTGAACAAGAATAAACCTAGGGAGGACGAAAATGACCTAAATGTTCATCCAATGACACAAACACACCTATTGGATGCACAAGATTGGTTAGAAACCCTAATTGGACAAGAATAAGCCTTGGGAGGACGAAAATGACCTAAATGTTCATCCAATGACACAAATGAACTTATTGGATGCACAAGATTGGTTAAAAACCCTAATTGGACAAGAATAAGCCTAGGGAGGACGAAAATGACCTAAATGTTCATCCAATGACACAACCACACCTATTGGATGCACAAGATTGGTTAGAAACCCTAATTGGACAAGAATAAGCCTAGGAAGGACGAAAATAACCTAAATGTTCATCAAATGACTAAACACACCTATTGGATGCACAAGATTGGTTAAAAACCCTAATTGGACAAGAATAAGCCTAGGGAGGACGAAAATGACCTAAATGTTAATCCAATGACACAAACACAAATGAACTTATTGGATGCACAAGATTGGTTAGAAACCCTAATTGGACAAGAATAAGCCTAGGTAGGACGAAAATGACCTAAATGTTAATCCAATGACACAAATGAACTTATTGGATGCACAAGATTGGTTAAAAACCCTAATTGGACAAGAATAAGCCTAGGGAGGACGAAAATGACCTAAATGTTCATCCCATGACACAAACACACCTATTGGATGCACAAGATTGGTTAGAAACCCTAATTGGACAAGAATAAGCCTAGGGATGACGAAAATGACCTAAATGTTAATCCAATGACACAAATGAACTTATTGGATGCACAAGATTGGTTAAAAACCCTAATTGGACAAGAATAAGCCTAGGGAGGACGAAAATGACCTAAATGTTCATCCCATGACACAAACACACCTATTGGATGCACAAGATTGGTTAGAAACCCTAATTGGACAAGAATAAGCCTAGGGAGGACGAAAATGACCTAAATGTTAATCCAATGACACAAATGAACTTATTGGATGCACAAGATTGGTTAAAAACCCTAATTGGACAAGAATAAGCCTAGGGAGGACGAAAATAACCTAAATGTTCATCAAATGACTAAACACACCAATTGGATGCACAAGATTGGTTATAAACCCTAATTGGACAAGAATAAGCCTAGGGAGGACGAAAATGACCTAACTATTCATCCAATGACACAAATGAACTTATTGGATGCACAAGATTGGTTAAAAACCCTAATTGGACAAGAATAAGCCTAGGGAGGACGAAAATGACCTAAATGTTCATCCAATGACACAAACACACCTATTGGATGCACAAGATTGGTTAAAAACCCTAATTGGACAAGAATAAGCATAGGGAGGACGAAAATGACCTAAATGTTCACCCAATGACACAAACACACCTATTGGATGCACAAGATTGGTTAAAAACCCTAATTGGACAAGAATAAGCCTAGGGAGGACGAAAATGACCTAAATGTTCATCCAATGACACAAACACACCTATTGGATGCACAAGATTGGTTAAAAACCCTAATTGGACAAGAATAGGCCTAGGGAGGACGAAAATGACCTAATTGATCATCCAATGACACAAACACACCTATTGGATGCACAAGATTGGTTAAAAACCCTAATTGCACAAGAATATGCCTAGGGAGGACGAAAATGACCTAAATATTAATTCAATGAAACAAACAAACTTATTGGATGCACAAGATTGGTTAAAAACCCTAATTGGACAAGAATAAGCCTAGGGAGGACGAAAATGACCTAAATGTTCGTCCAATGACACAAACACACCTATTGGATGCACAAGATTGCATAAAAACCCTAATTGGACAAGAATAAGACTAGGGAGGACGAAAATGACCTAAATTTTCCTCCAATGACACAAACACACCTATTGGATGCACAAGATTGCATAAAAACCCTAATTGGACAAGAATAAGACTAGGGAGGACGAAAATGACCTAAATGTTCCTCCAATGACACAAACACACCTATTGGATGCACAAGATTGCATAAAAACCCTAATTGGACAAGAATAAGACTAGGGAGGACGAAAATGACCTAAATGTTCCTCCAATGACAGAAACACACCTTTTGGATGCACAACATTGCATAAAAACCCTAATTCGACAAGAATAAGACTAGGGAGGACGAAAATGACCTCAATGTTCCTCCAATGACACAAACACACCTATTGGATGCACAAGATTGCATAAAAACCCTAATTGGACAAGAATAAGACTAGGGAGGACGAAAATGACCTAAATGTTCCTCCAATGACACAAACACACCTATTGGATGCACAAGATTGCATAAAAACCTAATTCGACAAGAATAAGACTAAGGACGACGAAAATTACCTAAATGTTCATCCAATGACACAAATGAACTTATTGGATGCACAAGATTGGTTAAAAACCCTAATTGGACAAGAATAAGCCTAGGGAGGACGAAAATGACCTAAATGTTCGTCCAATGACACAAACACACCTATTGGATGCACAAGATTGCATAAAAACCCTAATTGGACAAGAATAAGACTAGGGAGGACGAAAATGACCTAAATGTTCCTCCAATGACACAAACACACCTATTGGATGCACAAGATTGCATAAAAACCCTAATTGGACAAGAATAAGACTAGGGAGGACGTAAATGACCTAAACGTTCCACCAATGACACAAATGAACTTATTGGATGCACAAGGTTGGTTAAAAACCCTAATTGGACAAGAATAAGACTAGGGAGGACGAAAATGACCTAAATGTTCATCCAATGACACAAATGAACTTATTGGATGCACAAGATTGGTTAAAAACCCTAATTGGACAAGAATAAGCCTAGGGAGGACGAAAATGACCTAAATGTTCGTCCAATGACACAAACACACCTATTGGATGCACAAGATTGCATAAAAACCCTAATTGGACAAGAATAAGACTAGGAAGGACGAAAATGACCTAAATGTTCGTCCAATGACACAAATGAACTTATTGGATGCACAAGATTGGTTAAAAACCCTAATTGGACAAGAATAAGCATAGAGAGGACGAAAATGACCTAAACGTTCATCCAATGACACAAACCCACATATTGGATGCACAAGATTGCTTAAAACCCTAATTGGACAAGAATAAGACTAGGGAGGACGAAAATGACCTAAATGTTCATCCAATGACACAAATGAACTTATTGGATGCACAAGATTGGTTAAAAACCCTAATTGGACAAGAATAAGCCTAGGGAGGACGAAAATGACCTAAATGTTCGTCCAATGACACAAACACACCTATTGGATGCACAAGATTGCATAAAAACCCTAATTGGACAAGAATAAGACTAGGGATGACGAAAATGACCTAAATGTCCATCCAATGACACAAATGAACTTATTGGATGCACAAGATTGGTTAAAAACCCTAATTGGACAAGAATAAGCCTAGGGAGGACGAAAATGACCTAAATGTTCGTCCAATGACACAAACACACCTATTGGATGCACAAGATTGCATAAAAACCCTAATTGGACAAGAATAAGACTAGGGAGGACGAAAATAACCTAAATGTTCTTCCAATGACACAAACACACCTATTGGGTGCACAAGATTGCATAAAAACCCTAATTCGACAAGAATAAGACTAGGGAGGACGAAAATGACCTAAATGTTCATCCAATGACACAAATGAACTTATTGGATGCACAAGATTGGTTAAAAACCCTAATTGGACAAGAATAAGCCTAGGGAGGACGAAAATGACCTAAATGTTCATCCAATGACACAAATGAACTTATTGGATGCACAAGATTGGTTACAAACCCTAATTCGAGAAGAATAATCCTAGGGAGGACGAAAATGACCTAAATGTTCATCCAATGACACAAACACACCTATTGGATGCACAAGATTGCATAAAAACCCTAATTGGACAAGAATAAGACTAGGGAGGACGAAAATGACCTAAATGTTCATCCAATGACACAAAGGAACTTATTGGATGCACAAGATTGGATAAAAACCCTAATTGGACAAGAATAAGCCTAGGGAGGACGAAAATGACCTAAATGTTCGTCCAATGACACAAACACACCTATTGGATGCACAAGATTGCATAAAAACCCTAATTGGACAAGAATAAGACTAGGGAGGACGAAAATGACCTAAATGTTCCTCCAGTGACACAAACACACCTATTGGATGCACAAGATTGGTTAAAAACCCTAATTGGACAAGAATAAGCCTAGGGAGGACGAAAATGACCTAAATGTTCGTCCAATGACACAAAAGCACCTATTGGATGCACAAGATTGCATAAAAACCTTAATTGGACAAGAATAAGACTAGGGAGGACGAACATGACCTAAATGTTCCTCCAATGAAACAAAGGAACTTATTGAATGCACAAGATTGGCTAAAAACCCTAATTGGAGAAGAATAAGCCTAGGGAGGACGAAAATGACCTAAATATTCATCGAATGACACAAATGAACCTATTGGATGCACAAGATTCGTTAAAAACCCTAATTGGACTAGAATAAGCCTAGGGAGGACGAAAATGACCTAAATGTACATCCAATGACACAAATGAACTTATTCGATGCCCAAGATTGGTTAAAAACCCTAATTGGACAAAAATAAGACTAGGGAGGACGAAAATGACCGAAATGTTCCTCCAATGACACAAACAAACCTATTGGATGCACAAGATTGCATAAAAACCCTATTTCGACAAGAATAAGACTAGGGAGGACGAAAATGACCTAAATGTTCATCCAATGACACAAATGAACTTATTCAATGCACAAGATTGGTTAAAAACCCTAATTGGACAAGAACAAGCCTAGGGAGGACGAAAATCACCTAAATGTTCATCCAATGACACAAATGAACTTATTGGATGCACAAGATTGGATAAAAACCCTAATTGGACAAGAATAAGCCTAGGGAATGCGAAAATGACCTAAATGTTCGTCCAATGACACAAACACACCTATTGGATGCACAAGATTGCATAAAGACCCTAATTGGACAAGAATAAGACTAGAGAGGACGAAAATGACCTAAATTTTCCTCCATTGACACAAATGAACTTATTGGATGCACAAGGTTGGTTAAAAACCCTAATTGGACAAGAATAAGCCTAGGGAGGACGAAAATGACCTAAATGTTCCTCCAATGACACAAAGGAACTTATTGAATGCACAAGATTGGCTAAAAACCCTAATTGGACAAGAATAAGCCTAGGGAGGACGAAAATGACCTAAATGTTCATCCAATGACACAGATGAACTTATTGGATGCACAAGATTGGTTAAAAACCCTAATTGGACAAGAATAAGCCTAGGGAGGACGAAAATGACCTAAATGTTCCTCCAATGACACAAATGAACTTATTGGATGCACAAGATTGGCTAAAAACCCTAATTGGACAAGAAAAAGCCTAGGGAGGACGAAAATGACCTAAATGTTCGTCCCATGACACAAACACACCTATTGGATGCACAAGATTGAATAAAAACCCTAATTGGACAAGAATACGACTAGCGAGGACGAAAATGACCTAAATGTTCCCCCAATGACACAAACACACCTATTGGATGCACAAGATTGCATAAAAACCCTAATTGGACATGAATAAGACTAGGGATGACGAAAATGACCTAAATGTTCCTCCAATGACACAAACACACCTATTGGATGCACAAGATTGCATAAAAACCCTAATTGGACAAGAATAAGACTAGGGATGACGAAAATGACCTAAATGTTCCTCCAATGACACAAACACACCTATTGGATGCACAAGATTGCATAAAAACCCTAATTGGACAAGAATAAGACTAGGGATGACGAAAATGACCTAAATGTTCATCCAATGACACAAACACACATATTGGATGCACAAGATTGCTTTAAACCCTAATTGGACAAGAATAAGATTAGGGAGGACGAAAATGACCTAAATGTTCATCCAATGACACAAATGAACTTATTCGATGCACAAGATTGGTTAAAAACCCTAATTGGACAAGAATAAGCCTAGGGAGGACGAAAATGACCTAAATGTTCATCCAATGACACAAATGAACTTATTGGATGCACAAGATTGGTTAAAAACCCTAATTGGACAAGAATAAGCCTAGGGAGGACGAAAATGACCTAAATGTTCCTCCAAAGACACAAATGAACATATTGGATGCACAAGATTGGCTAAAAACCCTAATTGGACAAGAAAAAGCCTTGGGAGGACGAAAATGACCTAAATGTTCATCCAATGACACAAATGAACTTATTGGATGCACAAGATTGGTTAAAAACCCTAATTGGACAAGAATAAACCTAGGGAGGGCGAAAATGACCTAAATGTTCATCCAATGACACAAACACACCTATTGGATGCACAAGATTGCATAAAAACCCTAATTGGACAAGAATAAGACTAGGGAGGACGAAAATGACCTAAATGTTCCTCCAATGACACAAAGGAACTTATTGAATGCACAAGATTGGCTAAAAACCCTAATTGGACAAGAATAAGCCTAGGGAGGACGAAAATGACCTAAATGTTGATCCAATGACACAAATGAACTTATTGGATGCACAAGATTGGTTAAAAACCCTAATTGGACAAGAATAAGCCTAAGGAGGACGAAAATGACCTAAATGTTCATACAATGACACAAAACAACTTATTGGATGCACATGATTGGTTAAAAACCCAAATTGGACAAGAATAAGCCTAGGGAGGACGAAAATGACCTAATTGTTCGTCTAATGACACAAATGAACTTATTGGATGCACAAGATTGGTTAAAAACCCTAATTGGACAAGAATAAGCCTAGGGAGGACGAAAATGGCCAAAATGTTAGTCCAATGACACAAACACACCTATTGGATGCACAAGATTGCATAAAAACCCTAATTGGACAAGAATAAGACTAGGGAGGACGAAAATGACCGAAATGTTCCTCCAATGACACAAACAAACCTATTGGATGCACAAGATTGCATAAAAACCCTAATTGGACAAGAATAAGACTAGGGATGACGAAAATGACCTAAATGTTCCTCCAATGACACAAACACACCTATTGGATGCACAAGATTGCATAAAAACCCTAATTGGACAAGAATAAGACTAGGGAGGACGAAAATGACCTAAATGTTCATCCAATGACACAAATGAACTTATTGGATGCACAAGATTGGTTAAAAACCCTAATTGGACAAGAATAAGACTAGCGAGGACGAAAACGATCTAAATGTTCCTCCAATAACACAAACACACCTATTGGATGCACAAGATTGCATAAAACCCTAATTGGACAAGAATAAGACTAGGGATGACGAAAATGACCTAAATGTTCCTCCAATGACACAAACACACCTATTGGATGCACAAGATTGCATAAAAACCCTAATTGGACAAGAATAAGACTAGGGATGACGAAAATGACCTAAATGTTCCTCCAATGACACAAACACACCTATTGGATGCACAAGATTGCATAAAAACCCTAATTGGACAAGAATAAGACTAAGGATGACGAAAATGAACTAAATGTTCCTCCAATGACACAAACACACCTATTGGATGCACAAGATTGCATAAAAACCCTAATTGTACAAGAATAAGACTAGGGAGGACGAAAATGACCTAAATGTTCCTCCAATGACACAAATGAACTTATTGGATGCACAAGATTGGCTAAAAACCCTAATTGGACAAGAATAAGCCTAGGGAGGACGAAAATGACCTAAATGTTCGTCCAATGACACAAATGGACTTATTGGATGCACAAGATTGGTTAAAAACCCTAATTGAACAAGAATAAACCTAGGGAGGACGAAAATGACCTAAATGTTCGTCCAATGACACAAAAACACCTATTGGATGCACAAGATTGCATAAAAACCCTAATTGGACAAGAATAAGACTAGGGAGGACGAAAATGACCTAAATGTTCCTCCAATGACACAAACACACCTATTGGATGCACAAGATTGCATAAAAACCCTAATTGGACAAGAATAATACTAGGGAGGACGAAAATGACCTAAATGTTCATCCAATGACACAAATGAACTTATTGGATGCACAAGATTGGTTAAAAACCCTAATTGGACAAGAATAAGCCTAGGGATGACGAAAATGACCTAAATGTTCGTCCAATGAGACAAACACACCTATTGGATGCACAAGATTGCATAAAAACCCTAATTGGACAAGAATAAGACTAGGGAGGACGAAAATGACCTAAATGTTCCTCCAATGACACAAACACACCTATTGGATGCACAAGATTGCATAAAAACCCTAATTGGACAAGAATAAGACTAGGGAGGACGAAAATGACCTAAATGTTCGTCCAATGACACAAACACACCTATTGGATGCACAAGAATGCGTAAAAACCCTAATTGGACAAGAATAAGACTAGAGAGTACGAAAATGACCTAAATGTTCCTCCAATGACACAAACACACCTATTGGATGCACAAGATTGCATAAAAACCCTAATTGGACAAGAATAAGACTAGGGAGGACGAAAATGACCTAAATGTTCCTCCAATGACACAAATGAACTTATTGGATGCACAAGATTGACTAAAAACCCTAATTGGACCAGAATAAGCCTAGGGAGGACGAAAATGACCTAAATGTTCATCCAATGACACAAATGAACTTATTGGATGCACAAGTTTCGTTAAAAACCCTAATTGAACAAGAATAAGCCTAGGGAGGACGAAAATGACCTAAATGTTCGTCAAATGACACAAATGAACTTATTGGATGCACAAAATTGGCTAAAAACCCTAATTGCACAAGAATAAGCCAAGGGAGGACGAAAATGACATAAATGTTCATCCAATGACACAAATGAACTTAATGGATGCACGAGGTTGGTTAAAAACCCTAATTGGACAAGAACAAGCCTAGGGACGACGAAAATGACCTAATTGTTCGTCCAATGACACAAACACACCTATTGGATGCACAAGATTGCATAAAAACCCTAATTGGACAAGAATAAGACTAGGGAGGACGAAAATGACCTAAATGTTCCTCCAATGACACAAACACACCTATTGGATGCACAAGATTGGTTAAAAACCCTAATTGGACAAGAATAAGCCTAGGGAGGACGAAAATGACCTAAATGTTCGTTCAATGAAACAAACACACCTATTGGATGCACAAGATTGCATAAAAACCCTAATTGGACAAGAATAGGACTAGGGAGGACGAAAATGACCTAAATGTTCCTCCAATGACACAAATGAACTTATTGGATGCACAAGATTGGCTAAAAACCCTAATTGGACAAAAATAAGCCTAGGGAGGACGAAAATGACCTAAATGTTCATCCAATGACACAAATGAACTTATTGGATGCACAAGATTGGTTAAAAACCCTAATTGAACAAGAATAAGCCTAGGGAGGACGAAAATGACCTAAATGTTCGTCCAATGACACAAACACACCGATTGGTTAAAAACCCTAATTGGACAAGAATAAGCGTAGGGAGGACGAAAATGACCTAAATGTTCATCCAATGACACAAATGAACTTATTGGATGCACAAGATTGGTTAAAAACCCTAATTGGACAAGAATAAGCATAGGGAGGACGAAAATGACCTAAATGTTCAGCCAATGACACAAACACACATATTGGATGCACAAGATTGCTTAAAACCCTAATTGGACAAGAATAAGACTAGGGATGACGAAAATGACCTAAATGTTCATCCAATGACACAAATGAACTTATTGGATGCACAAGATTGGTTAAAAACCCTACTTGGACAAGGATAAGCCTCGGGAGGACGAAAAAGACCTAAATGTTCGTCCAATGACACAAACACACCTATTGGATGCACAAGATTGCATAAAAACCCTAATTGGACAAGAATAAGACTAGGGAGGACGAAAATGACCTAAATGTTCCTCCAATGACACAAACACACCTATTGGATGCACAAGATTGCATAAAAACCCTAATTGGACAAGAATAAGACTAGGGAGGACGAAAATGACCTAAATGTTCCTCCAATGACACAAACACACCTAGTGGATGCACAAGATTGCATAAAAACCCTAATTGGACAAGAATAAGACTAGGGAGGACGAAAATGACCTAAATGTTCCTCCAATGACACAAACACACCTATTGGATGCACAAGATTGGTTAAAAACCCTAATTGAACAAGAATAAGCCTAGGGAGGACGAAAATGACCTAAATGTTCCTCCAATGACACAAATGAACTTATTGGATGCACAAGGTTGGTTAAAAACCCTAATTGGACAAGAATGAGCCTAGGGAGGGCGAAAATGACCTAAATGTTCGTCCAATGACACAAACACACCTATTGGATGCACAAGATTGGTTAAAAACCCTAATTGGACAAGAATAAGCCTAGGGAGGGCGAAAATGACCTAAATGTTCGTCAAATTACACAAACACAACTATCGGATGCACAAGTTTGCATAAAAACCCTAATTGGACAAGAATAAGACTAGGGAGGACGAAAATGATCTAAATGTTCCTCCAATGACACAAATGAACTTATTGGATGCACAAGGTTGGTTAAAAACCCTAATTGGACAAGAATAAGCCTAGGGAGGACGAAAATGACCTAAATGTTCATCCAATGACACAAATGAACTTATTGGATGCACATGATTGGTTAAAAACCCTAATTGGACAAGAATAAGACTAGGGAGGACGAAAATGACCTAAATGTTCGTCTAATGACACAAATGAACTTATTGGATGCACAAGATTGGTTAAAAACCCTAATTGGACAAGAATAAGCATAGGGAGGAGGAAAATGACCTAAATGTTAATCCAATGACACAAACACACATATTGGATGCACAAGATTGCTTAAAACCCTAATTGGACAAGAATAAGACTAGGGAGGACGAAAATGACCTATATGTTCATCCAATGACACAAATCAACTTATTGGATGCACAAGATTGGTTAAAAACCCTAATTGGACAAGAATAAGCCTAGGGAGGGCGAAAATGACCTAAATGTTCATCCAATGACACAAACACACGTATTGGATGCACAAGATTGCATAAAAACCCTAATTGGACAAGAATAAGACTAGGGAGGACGAAAATGACCTAAATGTTCCTCCAATGACACAAATGAACTTATTGGATGCACAAGATTGGCTAAAAACCCTAATTGGACAAAAATAAGCCTAGGGAGGATGAAAATGACCTAAATGTTCATCCAATGACACAAATGAACTTATTGGATGCACAAGATTGGTTAAAAACCCTAATTGAACAACAATAAGCCTAAGGAGGACGAAAATGACCTAAATGTTCATCCAATGACACAAATCAACTTATTGGATGCACATGATTAGTTTAAAACCCTAACGGGACAAGAATAAGCCTAGGGAGGACGAAAATGACCTAAATGTTCCTCCAATGACACAAATGAACTTATTGGATGCACAAGATTGGCTAAAAACCCTAAATGGACAAGAATAAGCCTTGGGAGGACGAAAATGACATAACAGTTCATCCAATGACACAACTGAACTTATTGGATGCACAAGATTGGTTAAAAACCCTAATTGGAAAAGAATAAGCCTAGGGAGGACGAAAATGATCTAAATGTTCGTCCAATGACACAAACACACCTATTGATTGCACAAGATTACCTAAAAACCCTAATTGGACAAGAATAAGACTAGGGAGGACGAAAATGACCTAAATGTTTATCCAATGACACAAACACACCTATTGGATGCACAAGATTGGTTAAAAACCCTAATTGGACAAGAATAAGCCTAGGGAAGACGATAATGACCTAAATGTTCATCCAATGACACAAATGAACTTATTGGATGCACAAGATTGGTTAAAAACCCTAATTGAACAAGAATAAGCCTAGGGAGGACGAAAATGACCTAAATGTTCGTCCAATGACACAAATGAACTTATTGGATGCACAAAATTGGCTAAAAACCCTAATTAGACAAGAATAAGCCAAGGGAGGACGAAAATGACATAAATGTTCATCCAATGACACAAATGAACTTATTGGATGCACGAGGTTGGTTAAAAACCCTAATTGGACAAGAATAAGCCTAGGGACGACGAAAATGACCTAAATGTTCGTCCAATGACACAAACACACCTATTGGATGCACAAGATTGCATAAAAACCCTAATTGGACAAGAATAAGACTAGGGAGGACGAAAATGACCTAAATGATCCTCCAATGACACAAACACACCTATTGGATGCACAAGATTGCATAAAAACCCTAATTGGACAAGAATAAGACTAGGGAGGACGAAAATGACCTAAATGTTCCTCCAATGACACAAACACACCTATTGGATGCACAAGATTGCATAAAAACCTAATTCGACAAGAATAAGACTAAGGACGACGAAAATTACCTAAATGTTCATCCAATGACACAAATGAACTTATTGGATGCACAAGATTGGTTAAAAACCCTAATTGGACAAGAATAAGCCTAGGGAGGACGAAAATGACCTAAATGTTCGTCCAATGACACAAACACACCTATTGGATGCACAAGATTGCATAAAAACCCTAATTGGACAAGAATAAGACTAGGGAGGACGAAAATGACCTAAATGTTCCTCCAATGACACAAACACACCTATTGGATGCACAAGATTGCATAAAAACCCTAATTGGACAAGAATAAGACTAGGGAGGACGTAAATGACCTAAACGTTCCACCAATGACACAAATGAACTTATTGGATGCACAAGGTTGGTTAAAAACCCTAATTGGACAAGAATAAGACTAGGGAGGACGAAAATGACCTAAATGTTCATCCAATGACACAAATGAACTTATTGGATGCACAAGATTGGTTAAAAACCCTAATTGGACAAGAATAAGCCTAGGGAGGACGAAAATGACCTAAATGTTCATCCAATGACACAAATAAACTTATTGTATGCACAAGACTGGTTAAAAACCATAATTAGACAAGAATAAGCATAGGGAGGACGAATATGACCTAAATGTTCGTCCAATGACACAAACACACCTATTGGATGCACAAGATTGCATAAAAACCCTAATTGGACAAGAATAAGACTAGGGAGGACGAAAATGACCTAAATGTTCCTCCAATGACACAAATGAACTTATTGGATGCACAAGATTGACTAAAAACCCTAATTGGACCAGAATAAGCCTAGGGAGGACGAAAATGACCTAAATGTTCATCCAATGACACAAATGAACTTATTGGATGCACAAGTTTCGTTAAAAACCCTAATTGAACAAGAATAAGCCTAGGGAGGACGAAAATGACCTAAATGTTCGTCAAATGACACAAATGAACTTATTGGATGCACAAAATTGGCTAAAAACCCTAATTGCACAAGAATAAGCCAAGGGAGGACGAAAATGACATAAATGTTCATCCAATGACACAAATGAACTTATTGGATGCACGAGGTTGGTTAAAAACCCTAATTGGACAAGAACAAGCCTAGGGACGACGAAAATGACCTAATTGTTCGTCCAATGACACAAACACACCTATTGGATGCACAAGATTGCATAAAAACCCTAATTGGACAAGAATAAGACTAGGGAGGACGAAAATGACCTAAATGTTCCTCCAATGACACAAACACACCTATTGGATGCACAAGATTGGTTAAAAACCCTAATTGGACAAGAATAAGCCTAGGGAGGACGAAAATGACCTAAATGTTCGTTCAATGAAACAAACACACCTATTGGATGCACAAGATTGCATAAAAACCCTAATTGGACAAGAATAGGACTAGGGAGGACGAAAATGACCTAAATGTTCCTCCAATGACACAAATGAACTTATTGGATGCACAAGATTGGCTAAAAACCCTAATTGGACAAAAATAAGCCTAGGGAGGATGAAAATGACCTAAATGTTCATCCAATGACACAAATGAACTTATTGGATGCACAAGATTGGTTAAAAACCCTAATTGAACAACAATAAGCCTAGGGAGGACGAAAATGACCTAAATGTTCATCCAATGACACAAATCAACTTATTGGATGCACATGATTAGTTTAAAACCCTAACGGGACAAGAATAAGCCTAGGGAGGACGAAAATGACCTAAATGTTCCTCCAATGACACAAATGAACTTATTGGATGCACAAGATTGGCTAAAAACCCTAAATGGACAAGAATAAGCCTTGGGAGGACGAAAATGACATAACAGTTCATCCAATGACACAACTGAACTTATTGGATGCACAAGATTGGTTAAAAACCCTAATTGGAAAAGAATAAGCCTAGGGAGGACGAAAATGATCTAAATGTTCGTCCAATGACACAAACACACCTATTGATTGCACAAGATTACCTAAAAACCCTAATTGGACAAGAATAAGACTAGGGAGGACGAAAATGACCTAAATGTTTATCCAATGACACAAACACACCTATTGGATGCACAAGATTGGTTAAAAACCCTAATTGGACAAGAATAAGCCTAGGGAAGACGATAATCACCTAAATGTTCATCCAATGACACAAATGAACTTATTGGATGCACAAGATTGGTTAAAAACCCTAATTGAACAAGAATAAGCCTAGGGAGGACGAAAATGACCTAAATGTTCGTCCAATGACACAAATGAACTTATTGGATGCACAAAATTGGCTAAAAACCCTAATTAGACAAGAATAAGCCAAGGGAAGACGAAAATGACATAAATGTTCATCCAATGACACAAATGAACTTATTGGATGCACGAGGTTGGTTAAAAACCCTAATTGGACAAGAATAAGCCTAGGGACGACGAAAATGACCTAAATGTTCGTCCAATGACACAAACACACCTATTGGATGCACAAGATTGCATAAAAACCCTAATTGGACAAGAATAAGACTAGGGAGGACGAAAATGACCTAAATGTTCCTCCAATGACACAAACACACCTATTGGATGCACAAGATTGGTTAAAAACCCTAATAGGACAAGAATAAGCCTAGGGAGGACGAAAATGACCTAAATGTTCGTCCAATGACACAAACACACCTATTGGATGCACAAGATTGCATAAAAACCCTAATTGGACAAGAATAACACTAGGGAGGACGAAAATGACCTAAATGTTCCTCCAATGACACAAAGACACCTATTGGATGCACAAGATTGGTTAAAAACCCTAATTGGACAAGAATAAGCCTAGGGAGGACGAAAATGACCTAAATGTTCGTCCAATGACACAAACGCACCTATTGGATGCACAAGATTGCATAAAAACCCTAATTGGACAAGAATAAGACTAGGGAGGACGAACATGACCTAAATGTTCCTCCAATGAAACAAAGGAACTTATTGAATGCACAAGATTGGGTAAAAACCCTAATTGGACAAGAATAAGCCTAGGGAGGACGAAAATGACCTAAATGTTCATCCAATGACACAAATGAACTTATTGGATGCACAAGATTGGTTAAAAACCCTAATTGGACAAGAATAAGCCTAGGGAGGACGAAAATGACCTAAATGTTCATCCAATGACACAAATGAACTTATTCGATGCACAAGATTGGTTAAAAATCCTAATTGGACAAGTATAAGACTAGGGAGGACGAAAATGACCGAAATGTTCCTCCAATGACACAAACTAACCTATTGGATGCACAAGATTGCGTAAAAACCCTAATTCGACCAGAATAAGACTAGGGAGGACGAAAATGACCTAAATGTTCATCCAATGAAACAAATGAACTTATTCGATGCACAAGATTGGTTAAAAACCCTAATTGGACGAGAATAAGCCTAGGGAGGACGAAAATGACCTAAATGTTCATCCAATGACACAAATGAACTTATTGGATGCACAAGATTGGATAAAAACCCTAATTGGACAAGAATAAGCCTAGGGAAGGCGAAAATGACCTAAATGTTCGTCCAATGACACAAACACACCTATTGGATGCACAAGATTGCATAAAAACCCTAATTGGACAAGAATAAGACTTGGGAGGGCGAAAATGACCTAAATGTTCCTCCAATGACACAAACACACCTATTGGATGCACAAGATTGGTTAAAAACCCTAATTGGACATGAATAAGCCTAGGGAGGACGAAAATGACCTAAATGTTCGTCCAATGACACAAACGCACCTATTGGATGCACAAGATTGCATAAAAACCCTAATTGGAAAAGAATAAGACTAGGGAGGACGAACATGACGTAAATGTTCCTCCAATGAAACAAAGGAACTTATTGAATGCACAAGATTGGGTCAAAACCCTAATTGGACAAGAATAAGCCTAGGGAGGAAGAAAATGACCTAAATGTTCATCCAATGACACAAATGAACTTATTGGATGCACAAGATTGGTTAAAAACCCTAATTGGACAAGAATAAGCATAGGGAGGACGAAAATGACCTAAATGTTCATCCAATGACACAAATGAACTTATTCGATGCACAAGATTGGTTAAAAACCCTAATTGGACAAGTATAACACTAGGGAGGACGAAAATGACCGAAATGTTCCTCCAATGACACAAACAAACCTATTGGATGCACAAGATTGCATAAAAACCCTAATTCGACAAGAATAAGACTAGGGAGGACGAAAATGACCTAAATGTTCATCCAATGACACAAATGAACTTATTGGATGCACAAGATTGGTTAAAAACCCTAATTGGACAAGAATAAGCCTAGGGAGGACGAAAATGACCTAAATGTTCATCCAATGACACAAATGAACTTATTTGATGCACAAGATTGGTTAAAAACCCTAATTGGACAAGTATAAGACTAGGGAGGACTAAAATGACCGAAATGTTCCTCCAATGACACAAACAAACCTATTGGATGCACAAGATTGCCTAAAAACTCTAATTCGACAAGAATAAGCCTAGGGAGGACGAAAATGACCTAAATTTTCCTCCATTGACACAAATGAACTTATTGGATGCACAAGGTTGGTTAAAAACCCTAATTGGACAAGAATAAGCCTAGGGAGGACGAAAATGACCTAAATGTTCCTCCAATGACACAAATGAACTTATTGGATGCACAAGATTGGCTAAAAACCCTAATTGGACAAGAAAAAGCCTAGGGAGGACGAAAATGACCTAAATGTTCATCCAATGACACAAATGAACTTATTGGATGCACAAGATTTGTTAAAAACCCTAATTGGACAAGAATATGCCTAGGGAGGACGAAAATGACCTAAATGTTTATCCAATGACACAAATAATCTTATTGGATGCACATGATTGCTTAAAAACCCTAATTGGACAAGAATAAGCCTATGGAGGACGAAAATGACCTAAATGTTCCTCCAATGACACAAATGAACTTATTGGATGCACAAGATTGGCTAAAAACCCTAATTGGACAAGAAAAAGCCTAGGGAGGACGAAAATGACCTAAATGTTCATCCAATGACTCAAATGAACTTATTGGATGCACAAGATTTGTTAAAAACCCTAATTGGACAAGAATATGCCTAGGGAGGACGAAAATGACCTAAATGTTTATACAATGACACAAATAAACTTATTGGATGCACATGATTGATTAAAAACCCTAATTGGACAAGAATAAGCCTAGGGAGGACGAAAATGACCTAAATGTTCGTCCGATGACACAAACACACCTATTGGATGCACAAGATTGAATAAACACCCTAATTGGACAAGAATAAGACTAGCGAGGACGAAAATGACCTAAATATTCCTCCAATGACACAAACACACCTATTGGATGCACAAGATTGCATAAAAACCCTAATTGGACAAGAATAAGAATAGGGATGACGAAAATGACCTAAATGTTCCTCCAATGACACAAACACACCTATTGGATACACAAGATTGCATAAAAACCCTAATTGGACAAGAATAAGACTAGGGATGACGAAAATGACCTAAATGTTCGTCCGATGACTCAAATGAACTTATTGGATGCACAAGATTTGTTAAAAACCCTAATTGGACAAGAATATGCCTAGGGAGGACGAAAATGACCTAAATGTTTATACAATGACACAAATAAACTTATTGGATGCACATGATTGGTTAAAAACCCTAATTGGACAAGAATAAGCCTAGGGAGGACGAAAATGACCTAAATGTTCGTCCGATGACACAAACACACCTATTGGATGCACAAGATTGAATAAACACCCTATTTGGACAAGAATAAGACTATCGAGGACGAAAATAACCTAAATGTTCCTCCAATGACACAAACACACCTATTGGATGCACAAGATTGCATAAAAACCCTAATTGGACAAGAATAAGACTAGGGAGGACGAAAATGACCTAAATGTTCCTCCAATGACACAAACACACCTATTGGATGCACAAGATTGCATAAAAACCCTAATTGGACAAGAATAAGACTAGGGATGACGAAAATGACCTAAATGTTCCTCCAATGATACAAACACACCTATTGGATGCACAAGATTGCATAAAAATCCTAATTGGACAAGAATAAGACTAGGGATGACGAAAATGACCTAAATGTTCGTCCGATGACTCAAATGAACTTATTGGATGCACAAGATTTGTTAAAAACCCTAATTGGACAAGAATATGCCTAGGGAGGACGAAAATGACCTAAATGTTCATCCAATGACACAAATGAACTTATTCGATCCACAAGATTGGTTAAAAACCCTAATTGGACAAGAATAAGCCTAGGGAGGACAAAAATGACCTAAATGTTCATCCAATGACACAAATGAACTTATTGGAAGCACAAGATTGGATAAAAACCCTAATTGGACAAGAATAAGCCTAGGGAAGGCGAAAATGACCTAAATGTTCGTCCAATGACACAAACACACCTATTGGATGCACAAAATTGGTTAAAAACCTTAATTGGACAAGAATAAGCCTAGGGAGGACGAAAATGACCTAAATGTTCATCCAATGACACAAATGAACTTATTCGATGCACAAGATTGGTTAAAAACTCTAATTGGACAAGAATAAGACTAGGGAGGACGAAAATGACTGAAATGTTCCTCCAATGACACAAACAAACCTATTGGATGCACAAGATTGCATAAAAACCCAAATTGGACAAGAATAAGACTAGGGAGGACGAAAATGACCTAAATGTTCATCCAATGACACAAATGACCTAAATGTTCGTCCAATGACACAAACACACCTATTGGATGCACAAGATTGGTTAAAAACCCTAATTGGACAAGAATAAGCCTAGGGAGGACGAAAATGACCTAAATGTTCATCCAATGACACAAATGAACTTATTCGATGCACAAGATTGGTTAAAAACTCTAATTGGACAAGAATAAGACTAGGGAGGACGAAAATGACTGAAATGTTCCTCCAATGACACAAACAAACCTATTGGATGCACAAGATTGCATAAAAACCCAAATTGGACAAGAATAAGCCTAGGGAGGACGAAAATGACCGAAATGTACATCCAATGACACAAATGAACTTATTGGATGCACAAGATTGGATAAAAACCCTAATTGGACAAGAATAAGCCTAGGGAAGGCGAAAATGACCTAAATGTTCGTCCAATGACACAAACACACCTATTGGATGCACAAGATTGCATAAATAATTGGACAAGAATAAGACTAGAGAGGACGAAAATGACCTAAATTTTCCTCTAATGACACAAATGAACTTATTAGATGCACAAGGTTGGTTAAAAACCCTAATTGGACAAGAATAAGCCTAGGGAGGACGAAAATGACCTAAATGTTCCTCCAATGACACAAATGAACTTATTGGATGCACAAGATTGGTTAAAAACCCTAATTGGACAAGAATAAGCCTAGGGAGGACGAAAATGACCTAAATGTTCCTCCAAAGACACAAATGAACTTATTGGATGCACAAGATTGGCTAAAAACCCTAATTGGACAAGAAAAAGCCTTGGGAGGACGAAAATGACCTAAATGTTCATCCAATGACACAAATGAACTTATTGGATGCACAAGATTGGTTAAAAACCCTAATTGGACAAGAATAAGCCTAGGGAGGGCGAAAATGACCTAAATGTTCGTCATATAACACAAACACACCTATTGGATGCACAAGATTGCATAAAAACCCTAATTGGACAAGAATAAGACTACGGAGGACGAAAATGACCTTAATGTTCCTCCAATGACACAAAGGAACTTATTGAATGCACAAGATTGGCTAAAAACCCTAATTGGACAACAATAATCCTAGGGAGGACGAAAATGACCTAAATGTTCATCCAATGACACAAATGAACTTATTGGATGCACAAGATTGGTTAAAAACCCTAATTGGACATGAATAAGCCTAGGGAGGACGAAAATGACCTAAATGTTCCTCCAATGACACAAATGAACTTATTGGATGCACAAGATTGGCTAAAAACCCTAATTGGACAAGAAAAAGCCTAGGGAGGACGAAAATGACCTAAATGTTCATCCAATGACACAAATGAACTTATAGGATGCACAAGATTTGTTAAAAACCCTAATTGGACAAGAATAAGCCTAGGGAGGACTAAAATAACCTAAATGTGCATCCAATGACACAAATAAACTTATTGGATGCACATGATTGGTTAAAAACCCTAATTGGACAAGAATAAGACTAGGGATGATGAAAATGACCTAAATGTTCCTCCAATGACACAAACACACCTATTGGATGCACAAGATTGCATAAAAACCCTAATTGGACAAGAATAAGACTAGGGATGACGAAAATGACCTAAATGTTCCTCCAATGACACAAACACACCTATTGGATGCACAAGATTGCATAAAAACCCTAATTGGACAAGAATAAGACTAGGGAGGACGAAAATGACCTAAATGTTCATCCAATGACACAAATGAACTTATTGGATGCACAAGATTGGTTAAAAACCCTAATTGGACAAGAATAAGCATAGGGAGGACGAAAATGACCTAAATGTTCATCCAATGAAACAAATGAACTTATTGGATGCACAAGATTGGTTAAAAACCCTAATTGGACAAGAATAAGACTAGGGATGACGAAAATGACCTAAATGTTCCTCCAATGACACTAACACACCTATTGGATTCACAAGATTGCATAAAAACCCTAATTGTACAAGAATAAGACTAGGGAGGACGAAAATGACCTAAATGTTTCTCCAATAACACAAATGAACTTATTGGATGCACAAGATTGGCTAAAAACCCTAATTGGACAAGAAAAAGCCTAGGGAGGACGAAAATGACCTAAATGTTCATCCAATGACACAAATGAACTTATTGGATGCACAAGATTGGTTAAAAACCCTAATTGGACAAGAATAAGCCTAGGGAGGACTAAAATAACCTAAATGTTCATCCAATGACACAAATGAACTTATTGGATGCACAAGATTGCTTATAAACCCTAATTGGACAAGAATAAGCCTAGGGAGGACGAAAATGACCTAAATGTTCATCCAACGACACAAATGAACTTATTGGATGCGCAAGATTGGTTAGAAACCCTAATTGGACAAGAATAATTCTAGGGAGGATGAAAATGACCTAAATGTTCATCCAATGACACAAATGAACTTATTGGATGCACAAGATTGGTTAAAAACCCTAATTGGACAAGAATAAGCCTAGGGAGGACGAAAATGACCTAAATGTTCATCCAATGACACAAATGAACTTATTGGATGCACAAGATTGGTTAGAAACCCTAATTGGACAAGAATAAGCCTAGAGAGGACGAAAATGACCTAAATGTTCATCCAATGACACAAATGAACTTATTGGATGCAGAAGATTGCTTATAAACCCTAATTGGACAAGAATAAGCCTAGGGAGGACGAAAATGACCTAAATGTTCATCCAACGACACAAATGAACTTATTGGATGCGCAAGATTGGTTAGAAACCCTAATTGGACAAGAATAATTCTAGGGAGGACGAAAATGACCTAAATGTTCATCCAATGACACAAATGAACTTATTGGATGCACAAGATTGGTTAAAAACCCTAATTGGACAAGAATAAGCCTAGGGAGGACGAAAATGACCTAAATGTTCATCCAATGACACAAATGAACTTATTGGATGCACAAGATTGCTTAAAAACCCTAATTGGACAACAATAAGCCTAGGGTGGACGAAAATGACCTAAATGTTTATCCAATGACACAAATGAACTCATTGGATGCACAAGATTGGTTAAAAACCCTAATTGGACAAGAATAAGCCTTGGGCGGACGAAAATGACCTAAATGTTCATCCAATGACACAAATGAACTTATTGGATGCACAAGATTGGTTAAAAACCCTAATTGGACAAGAATAAGCCTAGGGAGGACGAAAATGACCTAAATGTTCATCCAATGACACAAATGAACTTATTGGATGCACAAGATTGGTTAAAAACCCTAATTGGACAAGAATAAGCCTAGGGAGGACGAAAATGACCTAAATGTTCATCCAATGACACAAACACACCTATTGGATGCACTAGATTGGTTAAAATCCCTAATTGGACAAGAATAAGTCTAGGGAGGACGAAAATGACCTAAATGTTCATCCAATGACACAAATGAACTTATTGGATGCACAAGATTGGTTAAAAACCCTAATTGGACAAGAATAAGCCTAGGGAGAACGAAAATGACCTAAATGTTTGTCCAATGACACAAACACACCTATTGGATGCACAAGATTGCATAAAAACCCTAATTGGACAAGAATAAGACTAGGGAGGACGAAAATGACCTAAATGTTCCTCCAATGACACAAACACACCTATTGGATGCACAAGATTGCATAAAAACCCTAATTGGACAAGAATAAGACTAGGGAGGACGAAAATGACCTCAATGTTCATCCTATGACACAAATGAACTTATTGGATACACAAGATTGGTTAAAAACCCTAATTGGACAAGAATAAGCCTAGGGAGGATGAAAATGACCTAAATGTTCGTCCAATGACACAAACACACCTATTGGATGCACAAGATTGCATAAAAACCCTAATTCGACAAGAATAAGACTAGGGAGGACGAAAATGACCTAAATGTTCCTCCAATGACACAAACACACATATTGGATGCACAAGATTGCTTAAAACCCTAATTGGACAAGAATAAGACTAGGGATGACGAAAATGACCTAAATGTTCATCCAATGACACAAATGAACTTATTGGATGCACAAGATTGGTTAAAAACCCTACTTGGACAAGGATAAGCCTAGGGAGGACGAAAATGACCTAAATGTTCGTCCAATGACACAAACACACCTATTGGATGCACAACATTGCATAAAAACCCTAATTCGACAAGAATAAGACTAGGGAGGACGAAAATGACCTAAATGTTCCTCCAATGACACAAACACACCTATTGGATGCACAAGATTGCATAAAAACCCTAATTGGACAAGAATAAGACTAGGGAGGACGAAAATGACCTAAATGTTCCTCCAATGACACAAACACACATATTGGATGCACAAGATTGCTTAAAACCCTAATTGGACAAGAATAAGACTAGGGATGTCGAAAATGACCTAAATGTTCATCCAATGACACAAATGAACTTATTGGATGCACAAGATTGGTTAAAAACCCTACTTGGACAAGGATAAGCCTAGGGAGGATGAAAATGACCTAAATGTTCGTCCAATGACACAAACACACCTATTGGATGCACAAGATTGCATAAAAACCCTAATTGGACAAGAATAAGACTAGGGAGGACGAAAATGACCTAAATGTTCCTCCAATGACACAAACACACCTATTGGATGCACAAGATTGCATAAAAACCCTAATTGGACAAGAATAAGACTAGGGAGGACGAAAATGACCTAAATGTTCCTCCAATGACAGAAACACACCTTTTGGATGCACAACATTGCATAAAAACCCTAATTCGACAAGAATAAGACTAGGGAGGACGAAAATGACCTCAATGTTCCTCCAATGACACAAACACACCTATTGGATGCACAAGATTGCATAAAAACCCTAATTGGACAAGAATAAGACTAGGGAGGACGAAAATGACCTAAATGTTCCTCCAATGACACAAACACACCTATTGGATGCACAAGATTGCATAAAAACCTAATTCGACAAGAATAAGACTAAGGACGACGAAAATTACCTAAATGTTCATCCAATGACACAAATGAACTTATTGGATGCACAAGATTGGTTAAAAACCCTAATTGGACAAGAATAAGCCTAGGGAGGACGAAAATGACCTAAATGTTCGTCCAATGACACAAACACACCTATTGGATGCACAAGATTGCATAAAAACCCTAATTGGACAAGAATAAGACTAGGGAGGACGAAAATGACCTAAATGTTCCTCCAATGACACAAACACACCTATTGGATGCACAAGATTGCATAAAAACCCTAATTGGAAAAGAATAAGACTAGGGAGGACGAAAATGAACTAAATGTTCATCCAATGACACAAACACACATATTGGATGCACAAGATTGCTTAAAACCCTAATTGGACAAGAATAAGACTAGGGAGGACGGAAATGACCTATATGTTCAACCAATGACACAAATGAACTTATTGGATGCACAAGGTTGGTTAAAAACCCTAATTGGACAAGAATAAGCCTAGGGAGGACGAAAATGACCTAAATGTTCATCCAATGACACAAATGAACTTATTGGATGCACAAGATTAGTTAAAAACCCTAATTGGACAAGAATAAGCCTAGGGAGGGCGAAAATGACCTAAATGTTCGTCCAATGACACAAACACACCTATTGGATGCACAAGATTGCATAAAAACCCTAATTGGACAAGAATAAGACTAGGGAGGACGAAAATGACCTAAATGTTCCTCCAATGACACAAAGGAACTTATTGAATGCACAAGATTGGCTAAAAACCCTAACTGGACAAGAATAAGCCTAGGGAGGACGAAAATGACCTAAATGTTCATCCAATGACACAAACGAACTTATTGGATGCACAAGATTGGTTAAAAACCCTAATTGGCCAAGAATAAGCCTAGGGAGGACGAAAATGACCTAAATGTTCCTCCAATGACACAAATGAACTTATTGGATGCACAAGATTGGCTAAAAACCTAATTGGACAAGAAAAAGCCTAGGGAGGACGAAAATGACCTAAATGTTCATCCAATGACACAAATGAACTTATTGGATGCACAAGATTTGTTAAAAACCCTAATTGGACAAGAAAATGCTTGGGAAGGACGAAAATGATCTAAATGTTTATCCAATGACACAAATAAACTTATTGGATGCACATGATTGGTTAAAAACCCTAATTGGACAACAATAAGCCTAGGGAGGCCGAAAATGACCTAAATGTTCGTCCCATGACACAAACACACCTATTGGATGCACAAGATTGAATAAAAACCCTAATTGGACAAGAATAAGACTAGGGATGACGAAAATGACCTAAATGTTCCTCCAATGACACAAACACACCTATTGGATGCACAAGATTGCATAAAAACCCTAATTGGACAAGAATAAGACTAGGGATGACCAAAATGACCTAAATGTTCCTCCAATGACACAAACACACCTATTGGATGCACAAGATTGCATAAAAACCCTAATTGGACAAGAATAAGACTAGGGAGGACGAAAATGACCTAAATGTTCCTCCAATGACACAAACACACCTATTGGATGCACAAGAATTGTTAAAAACCCTAATTGGACAAGAATAAGCCTAGGGAGGACGAAAATGACCTAAATGTTCGTCCAATGACACAAACACACCAATTGGATGCACAAGATTGCATAAAAACCCTAATTGGACAAGAATAACACTAGGGAGGACGAACATGACCTAAATGTTCCTCCAATGAAACAAAGGAACTTATTGAGTGCACAAGATTGGCTAAAAACCCTAATTGGACAAGAATAAGCCTAGGGAGGACGAAAATGACCTAAATGTTCATCCAATGACACAGATGAACTTATTCGATGCACAAGATTGGCTAAAAACCCTAATTGGACAAGAAAAAGCCTAGGGAGGACGAAAATGACCTAAATGTTGATCCAATGACACAAATGAACTTATTGGATGCACAAGATTTGTTAAAAACCCTAATTGGACCAGAATATGCCTAGGGAGGACGAAAATGACCTAAATGTTTATCCAATGATACAAATAATCTTATTGGATGCACATGATTGGTTAAAAACCCTAATTGGACAAGAATAAGCCTATGGAGGACGAAAATGACCTAAATGTTCATCCAATGACTCAAATGAACTTATTGGATGCACAAGATTTGTTAAAAACCCTAATTGGACAAGAATATGCCTAGGGAGGACGAAAATGACCTAAATGTTTATACAATGACACAAATAAACTTATTGGATGCACATGATTGGTTAAAAACCCTAATTGGACAAGAATAAGCCTAGGGAGGACGAAAATGACCTAAATGTTCCTCCAATGACACAAACACACCTATTGGATGCACAAGATTGGTTAAAAACGCTAATTGGTGAAGAATAAGCCTAGGGAAGACGAAAATGACCTAAATGTTCGTCCAATGACACAAACACACCTATTGGATGCACAAGATTGCATAAAAACCCTAATTGGACAAGAATAAGATAAGGAGGATGAACATGACCTAAATGTTCCTCCAATGAAACAAAGGAACTTATTGAATGCACAAGATTGGCTAAAAACCGTAATTGGACAAGAATAAGCCTAGGGAGGACGAAAATGACCTAAATGTTCATCCAATGACACAAATGAACTTATTTGATGCACAAGATTGGTTAAAAACCCTAATTGGACAAGAATAAGACTAGGGAGGACGAAATGACCTAAATGTTCCTCCAATGACACAAACACACCTATTGGATGCACAAGAATTGTTAAAAACCCTAATTGGACAAGAATAAGCCTAGGGAGGACGAAAATGACCTAAATGTTCGTCCAATGACACAAACACACCTATTGGATGCACAAGATTGCATAAAAACCCTAATTGGACAAGAATAAGACTAGGGAGGACGAACATGACCTAAATGTTCCTCCAATGACACAAAGGAACTTATTGAATGCACAAGATTGGCTAAAAACCCTAATTGGACAAGAATAAGCCTAGGGAGGACGAAAATGACCTAAATGTTCATCCAATGACACAGATGAACTTATTCGATGCACAAGATTGGTTAAAAACCCTAATTGGACAAGAATAAGCCTAGGGAGGACGAAAATGACCTAAATGTTCATCCAATGACACAAATGAACTTATTGGATGCACAAGATTGGATAAAAACCCTAATTGGACAAGAATAAGCCTAGGGAGGACGAAAATGACCTAAATGTTAATCCAATGACAAAAATGAACTTATTGGATGCACAAGATTGGTTAAAAACCCTAATTGGACAAGAATAAGACTAGGGAGGAAGAAAATGACGTAAATGTTCCTCCAATGACACAAATGAATTTATTGGATGCACAAGATTGGCTAAAAACCCTAATTGGACAAGAAAAAGCCTAGGGAGGACGAAAATGTCCTAAATGTTCATCCAATGACACAAATGAACTTATTGGATGCACAAGATTTGTTAAAAACCCTAATTGGACAAGAATATGCCTAGGGAGGACGAAAATGACCTAAATGTTTATCCAATGACACAAATAATCTTATTTGATGCACATGATTGGTTAAAAACCCTAATTGGACAAGAATAAGCCTATGGAGGACGAAAGTGACCTAAATGTTCCTCCAATGACACAAATGAACTTATTGAATGCACAAGAATGGCTAAAAACCCTAATTGGAAAAGAAAAAGCCTAGGGAGGACGAAAATGACCTAAATGTTCATCCAATGACTGAAATGAACTTATTGGATGCACAAGATTTGTTAAAAACCCTAATTGGACAAGAATATGCCTAGGGAGGACGAAAATGACCTAAATGTTTATACAATGACACAAATAAACTTATTGGATGCACATGATTGGTTAAAAACCCTAATTGGACAAGAATACGCCTAGGGAGGACGAAAATGACCTAAATGTTCCTCCAATGACACAAACACAACTATTGGATGCACAAGATTGCATAAAAACCCTAATTGGACAAGAATAATTATAGGGATGACGAAAATGACCAAAATGTTCCTCCAATGACACAAACACACCTATTGGATGCACAAGATTGCATTAAAACCCTAATTGGACAAGAATAAGACTAGGGATGACGAAAATAACCTAAATGTTCCTCCAATGACACAAACACACCTATTGGATGCACAAGATTGCATAAAAACCCTAATTGGACAAGAATAAGACTAGGGAGGACGAAAATGACCTAAATGTTCCTCCAATGACACAAACACACCTATTGGATGCACAAGTTTGGTTAAAAACGCTAATTGGAGAAGAATAAGCCTAGGGAGGACGAAAATGACCTAAATGTTCGTCCAATGACACAAACACACCTATTGGATGCACAAGATTGCATAAAAACCCTAATTGGAGAAGAATAAGATAGGGAAGACGAACATGACCTAAATGTTCCTCCAATGAAACAAAGGAACTTATTGAATGCACAAGATTGGCTAAAAACCCTAATTGGACAAGAATAAGCCCAGGGAGGACGAAAATGACCTAAATGTTCATCCAATGACACAAATGAACTTATTTGATGCACAAGATTGGTTAAAAACCCTAATTGGACAAGAATAAGCCTAGGTAGGACGAAAATGACCTAAATGTTCATCCAATGACACAAATGAACTTATTGGAAGCACAAGATTGGATAAAAACCCTAATTGGACAAGAATAAGCCTAGGGAAGGCGAAAATGACCTAAATGTTCGTCCAATGACGCAAACACACCTATTGGATGCACAAGATTGGTTAAAAACCCGAATTGGACAAGAATAAACCTAGGGAGGACGAAAATGACATAAATGTTCATCCAATGACACAAATGAACTTATTCGATGCACAAGATTGGTTAAAAACTCTAATTGGACAAGAATAAGACTAGGGAGTACGAAAATGACCGAAATGTTCCTCCAATGACACAAACAAACCTATTGGATGCAAAAGATTGCATAAAAACCCTAATTGGACAAGAATAAGACTAGAGAGGACGAAAATGACCTAAATGTTCATCCAATGACACAAATGAACTTATTCGATGCACAAGATTGGTTAAAAATCCTAATTGGACAAGAATAAGCCTAGGGAGGAAGAAAATGACCTAAATGTTCATCCAATGACACAAATGAACTTATTGGATGCACAAGATTGGATAAAAACCCTAATTGGACAAGAAAAAGCCTTGGGAGGACGAAAATGACCTAAATGTTCGTCTAATGACACAAACGAACTTATTGGATGCACAAGATTGGTTAAAAACCCTAATTGGACAAGAATAAGCCTAGGGAGGACGAAAATGACCTAAATGTTTATCCAATGACACAAATAAACTTATTGGATGCACATGATTGGTTAAAAACCCTAATTGGACAACAATAAGCCTAGGGAGGACGAAAATGACCTAAATGTTCCTCCAATGACACAAACAAACCTATTGGATGCACAAGATTGCATAAAAACCCTAATTGGACAAGAATAAGAATAGGGATGACGAAAATGACCTAAATGTTCCTCCAATGACACAAAGGAACTTATTGAATGCACAAGATTGGTTAAAAACCCAAATTGGACAAGAATAAGCCTAGGGAGGACGAAAATGACCTAAATGTTCATCTAATGACACAAACGAACTTATTGGATGCACAAGATTGGTTAAAAACCCTTATTGGACTAGAATAAGCCTAGGGAGGATGAAAATGACCTAAATGTTCCTCCAATGACACAAATGAACTTATTGGATGCACAAGATTGGCTAAAAACCTAATTGGACAAGAAAAAGCCTAGGGAGGACGAAAATGACCTAAATGTTCATCCAATGACACAAATGAACTTATTGGATGCACAAGATTTGTTAAAAACCCTAATTGGACAAGAAAATGCCTAGGAAGGACGAAAATGACCTAAATGTTTATCCAATGACACAAATAAACTTATTGGATGCACATGATTGGTTAAAAACCCTAATTGGACAACAATAAGCCTAGGGAGGACGAAAATGACCTAAATGTTCGTCCCATGACACAAACACACCTATTGGATGTACAAGATTGAATAAAAACCCTAATTGGACAAGAATAAGACTAGCGAGGACGAAAATGACCTAAATGTTCCTCCAATGACACAAACACACCTATTGGATGCACAAGATTGCATAAAAACCCTAATTGGACAAGAATAAGAATAGGGATGACGAAAATGACCTAAATGTTCCTCCAATGACACAAACACACCTATTGGATGCACAAGATTGCATAAAAACCCTAATTGGACAAGAATAAGACTAGGGATGACGAAAATGACCTAAATGTTCCTCCAATGACACAAACACACCTATTGGATGCACAAGATTGCATAAAAACCCTAATTGGACAAGAATAAGCCTAGGGAGGATGAAAATGACCTAAATGTTCATCCAATGACACAAATGAACTTATTCGATGCACAAGATTGGTTAAAAACTCTAATTGGACAAGAATAAGACTAGGGAGGACGAAAATGACCGAAATGTTCCTCCAATGACACAAACAAACCTATTGGATGCACAAGATTGCATAAAAACCCTAATTGGACAAGAATAAGACTAGGGAGGACGAAAATGACCTAAATGTTCATCCAATGACACAAATGAACTTATTCGATGCACAAGATTGGTTAAAAACCCTAATTGGACAAGAATAAGCATAGGGAGGACGAAAATGACCTAAACGTTCATCCAATGACACAAACCCACATATTGGATGCACAAGATTGCTTAAAACCCTAATTGGACAAGAATAAGACTAAGGAGGACAAAAATGACCTAAATGTTCGTCCAATGACACAAATGAACTTATTGAATGCACAAGATTGGTTAAAAACCCTAATCGGACAAGAATAAGCCTAGGGAGGACGAAAATGACCTAAATGTTCTTCCAATGACACAAACACACCTATTGGATGCACAAGATTGCATAAAAACCCTAATTGGACAAGAATAAGACTAGGGAGGACGAAAATGACCTAAATGTTCCTCCAATGACACAAACACACCTATTGGATGCACAAGATTGCATAAAAACCCTAATTCGACAAGAATAAGACTAGGGAGGACGAAAATGACCTAAATGTTCCTCCAATGACACAAACACACCTATTGGATGCACAAGATTGCATAAAAACCATAATTGGATAAGAATAAGACTAGGGAGGACGTAAATGACCTAAATGTTCCACCAATGACACAAATGAACTTATTGGATACACAAGGTTGGTTAAAAACCCTAATTGGACAAGAATAAGCCTAGGGAGGACGAAAATGACCTAAATGTTCATCCAATGACACAAATGAACTTATTGAATGCACAAGATTGGTTAAAAACCCTAATCGGACAAGAATAAGCCTAGGGAGGACGAAAATGACCTAAATGTTCTTCCAATGACACAAACACACCTATTGGATGCACAAGATTGAATAAAAACCCTAATTCGACAAGAATAAGACTAGGGAGGACGAAAATGACCTAAATGTGCCTCCAATGACACAAACACACCTATTGGATGCACAAGATTGCATAAAAACCCTAATTGGACAAGAATAAGACTAGGGAGGACGTAAATGACCTAAATGTTCGTCCAATGACACAAACACACCTATTGGATGCACAAGATTGCATAAAAACCCTAATTGGACAAGAATAAGACTAGGGAGGACGAAAATGACCTAAATGTTCATCCAATGACACAAATGAACTTATTGGATGCACAAGATTGGTTAAAAACCCTAATTGGACAAGAATAAGCATAGGGAGGACGAAAATGACCTAAATGTTCATCCAATGACACAAACACACATATTGGATGCACAAGATTGCTTAAAACCCTAATTGGACAAGAATAAGTATAGGGAGGACGAAAATGACCTAAATGTTCATCCAATGACACAAATGAACTTATTGGATGCACAAGATTGGTTAAAAACCCTAATTGGACAAGAATAAGCCTAGGGAGGACGAAAATGACCTAAATGTTCATCCAATGACACAAATGAACTTATTGGATGCACAAGATTGGTTAAAAACCCTAATTGGACAAGAATAAGCCAAGGGAGGACGAAAATGACCTAAATGTTCGTTCAATGACACAAACACACCTATTGGATGCACAAGATTGCATAAAAACCCTAATTGGACAAGAATAAGACTAGGGAGGATGATAATGACCTAAATGTTCATCCAATGACACTAATGATATTATTGGAAGCACAAGATTGGTTAAAAACCCTAATTGGACAAGAATAAGCATAGGGAGGACGAAAATGACGTAAATGTTCATCCAATGACACAAATGAACTTATTGGATGCACAAGATTGGTTAAAAACCCTAATTGGACAAGAATAAGCCTAGGGAGGACGAAAATGACCTAAATGTTCGTCCAATGACACAAACACACCTATTGGATGCACAAGATTGCATAAAAACCCTAATTGGACAAGAATAAGACTAGGGAGGACGAAAATGACCTAAATGTTCCTCCAATGACACAAACACACCTATTGGATGCACAAGATTGCATAAAAACCCTAATTGGACAAGAATAAGACTAGGGAGGACGTAAATGACCTAAACGTTCCACCAATGACACAAATGAACTTATTGGATGCACAAGGTTGGTTAAAAACCCTAATTGGACAAGAATAAGACTAGGGAGGACGAAAATGACCTAAATGTTCATCCAATGACACAAATGAACTTATTGGATGCACAAGATTGGTTAAAAACCCTAATTGGACAAGAATAAGCCTAGGGAGGACGAAAATGACCTAAATGTTCGTCCACTGACACAAACACACCTATTGGATGCACAAGATTGCATAAAAACCCTAATTGGACAAGAATAAGACTAGGGAGGACGAAAATGACCTAAATGTTCCTCCAATGACACAAACACACCTATTGGATGCACAAGATTGCATAAAAACCCTAATTAGACAAGAATAAGACTAGGGAGGACGAAAATGACCTAAATGTTCATCCAATGACACAAATGAACTTATTGGATGCACAAGATTGGTGAAAAACCCTAATTGGACAAGAATAAGCCTAGGGAGGACGAAAATGACCTAAATGTTCGTCCAATGACACAAACACACCTATTGGATGCACAAGATTGCATAAAAACCCTAATTGGACAAGAATAAGACTAGCGAGGACGAAAATGACCTAAATGTTCCTCCAATGACACAAACACACCTATTGGATGCACAAGATTGCATAAAAACCCTAATTGGACAAGAATAAGACTAGGGATGACGAAAATAACCTAAATGTTCCTCCAATGACACAAACACACCTATTGGATGCACAAGATTGCATAAAAACCCTAATTGGACAAGAATAAGACTAGGGAGGACGAAAATGACCTAAATGTTCCTCCAATGACACAAACACACCTATTGGATGCACAAGAATTGTTAAAAACCCTAATTGGACAAGAATAAGCCTAGGGAGGACGAAAATGACCTAAATGTTCGTCCAATGATACAAACACACCTATTGGATGCACAAGATTGCATAAAAACCCTAATTGGACAAGAATAATACTAGGGAGGACGAACATTACCTAAATGTTCCTCCAATGAAACAAAGGAACTTATTGAATGCACAAGATTGGCTAAAAACCCTAATTGGACAAGAATAAGCCTAGGGAGGACGAAAATGACCTAAATGTTCATCCAATGACACAAATGAACTTATTCGATGCACAAGATTGGTTAAAAACCCTAATTGGACAAGAATAAGCCTAGGGAGGACGAAAATGACCTAAATGTTCATCCAATGACACAAATGAACTTATTGGATGCACCAGATTGGATAAAAACCCAAATTGGACAAGAATAAGCCTAGGGAAGGCGAAAATGACCTAAATGTTCGTCCAATGACACAAACACACCTATTGGATGCACAAGATTGGTTAAAAACCCTAATTGGACAAGAATAAGCCTAGGGAGGACGAAAATGACCTAAATGTTCATCCAATGACACAAATGAACTTATTCGATGCACAAGATTGGTTAAAAACCCTAATTGGTCAAGAATAAGACTAGGGAGGACGAAAATGACCGAAATGTTCCTCCAATGACACAAACAAACCTATTGGATGCACAAGATTGCATAAAAACCCTAATTGGACAAGAATAAGACTAGGGAGGACGAAAATGACCTAAATGTTAATCCAATGACACAAATGAACTTATTCGATGCACAAGATTGGTTAAAAACCCTAATTGGACAAGAATAAGCCTAGGGAGGACGAAAATGACCTAAATGTTCATCCAATGACACAAATGAACTTATTGGATGCACAAGATTGGATAAAAACCCTAATTGGACAAGAATAAGCCTAGGGAAGGCGAAAATGACCTAAATGTTCGTCCAATGACACAAACACACCTATTGGATGCACAAGATTGCATAAAAACCCTAATTGGACAAGAATAAGACTAGAGAGGACGAAAATGACCTAAATTTTACTCCAATGACACAAATGAACTTATTAGATGCACAAGGTTGGTTAAAAACCCTAATTAGACAAGAATAAGCCTAGGGAGGACGAAAATGACCTAAATGTTCATCCAATGACACAAATGAACTTATTGGATGCACAAGATTGGTTAAAAACCCTAATTGGACAAGAATAAGCCTAGGGAGGACGAAAATGACCTAAATGTTCATCCAATGACACAAACACACCTATTTGATGCACAAGATTGGTTAGAAACCGTAATTGGACAAGAATAAGCCTAGGAAGGACGAAAATGACCTAAATGTTAATCCAATGACACAAATGAACTTATTGGATGCACAAGATTGGTAAAAAACCCTAATTGGACAAGAATAAGCCGAGGGAGGACGAAAATGACCTAAATGTTCATCCAATGACACAAACACACCTATTGGATGCACAAGATTGGTTAAAAACCCTAATTGGACAAGAATAAGCCTAGGGAGGACGAAAATGACCTAAATGTTCATCCAATGACACAAATGAACTTATTGGATGCACAAGATTGGTTAAAAACCCTAATTGGACAAGAATAAGCCTAGGAAGGACGAAAATGACCTAAATGTTCATCCAATGACATAAATGAACAAATTGGATGCACAAGATTGCGTAAAAACCCTAATTGGACAAGAATAAGCCTAGGGAGGATGAAAATGACCTAAATGTTCATCCAATGACACAAATGAACTTATTGGATGCACAAGATTGGTTAAAAATCCTAATTGGACAAGAATAAGCCTAGGGAGGACGAAAATGACCTAAATGTTCATCCAATGACACAAATACACCTATTGGATGCACAAGATTGGTTAAAAACCCTAATTGGACAAGAATAAGCCTAGGGAGGACGAAAATGACCTAAATGTTCATCCAATGACACAAACACACTTATTGGATGCACAAGATTGGTTAAAAACCCTAATTGCACAAGAATAAGCCTAGGGAGGACGAAAATGACCTAAATGTTCATCCAATGACACAAATGAACTTATTGGATGCACAAGATTGGTTAAAAACCCTAATTGCACAAGAATAAGCCTAGGGAGGACGAAAATGACCTAAATGTTCCTCCAATGACACAAATGAACTTATTGGATGCACAAGATTGGCTAAAAACCTAATTGGACAAGAAAAAGCCTAGGGAGGACGAAAATGACCTAAATGTTCATCCAATGACACAAATGAACTTATTGGATGCACAAGATTTGTTAAAAACCCTAATTGGACAAGAAAATGCCTAGGAAGAACGAAAATGACCTAAATGTTTATCCAATGACACAAATAAACTTATTGGATGCACATGATTGGTTAAAAACACTAATTGGACAACAATAAGCCTAGGGAGGACGAAAATGACCTAAATGTTCGTCCCATGACACAAACACACCTATTGGATGTACAAGATTGAATAAAAACCCTAATTGGACAAGAATAAGACTAGCGAGGACGAAAATGACCTAAATGTTCCTCCAATGACACAAACACACTTATTGGATGCACAAGATTGCATAAAAACCCTAATTGGACAAGAATAAGAATAGGGATGACGAAAATGACCTAAATGTTCCTCCAATGACACAAACACACCTATTGGATGCACAAGATTGCATAAAAACCCTAATTGGACAAGAATAAGACTAGGGAGGACGAAAATGACCTAAATGTTCATCCAATAACACAAATGAACTTATTGTATGCACAAGATTGGTTAAAAACCCTAATTGGACAAGAATAAGCCTAGGGAGGACGAAAATGACCTAAATGTTCATCCAATGACACAAATGAACTTATTGGATGCACAAGATTGGTTAAAAACCCTAATTGGACAAGAATAAGCCTAGGGAGGACGAAAGTGACCTAAATGTTCATCCAATGACACAAATGAACTTATTGGTTGCACAAGATTGGTTAAAAACCCTAATTGGACAAGAATAAGACTAGGGAGGACGAAAATGACCCAAATGTTCATCCAATGACACGAATGAACTTATTGGATGCACAAGATTGGTTAAAAACCCTAATTGGACAAGAATAAGCTTAGGGAGGATGAAAATGACCTAAATGTTCATCCAATGACACAAATGAACTTATTGGATGCACAAGTTTGGTTAAAAACCCTAATTGGACAAGAATAAGCCTACGGAGGACGAAAATGACCTAAATGTTCGTCCAATGACACAAACACACCTATTGGATGCACAAGATTGCATAAAAACCCTAATTGGACAAGAATAAGACTAGGGAGGACGAAAATGACCTAAATGTTCGTCCAATGACAAAAACACACCTATTGGATGCACAAGATTGCATAAAAACCCTAATTGGACAAGAATAAGACTAGGGAGGACGAAAATGACCTAAATGTTCCTCCAATGACACAAACACACCTATTGGATGCACAAGATTGCATAAAAACCTAATTCGACAAGAATAAGACTAGGGACGACGAAAATGACCTAAATGTTCATCCAATGACACAAATGAACTTATTGGATGCACAAGATTGGTAAAAAACCCTAATTGGACAAGAATAAGCCTAGGGAGGACGAAAATGACCTAAATGTTCATCCAATGACACAAATGAACTTATTGGATGCACAAGATTGGTTAGAAACCCTAATTGGACAAGAATAAGCCTAGGCAGGACGAAAATGACCTAAATGTTCATCCAATGACACAAATACACCTATTGGATGCACAAGATTGGTTAGAAACCCTAATTGGACAAGAATAAGCCTAGGGAGGACGAAAATGACCTAAATGTTCATCCAATGACACAAACACACCTATTGGATGCACAAGATTGGTTAAAAACCCTAATTGGACAAGAATAAGCCTAGGGTGGACGGAAATGACTTAAATGTTCATCCAATGACACAAATGAACTTATTGGATGAACAAGATTGGTTAAAAACCCTAATTGGACAAGAATAAGCCTAGGGAGGACGAAAATGACCTAAATGTTCATCCAATGACACAAACACACCAATGGGATGCACAAGATTGGTTAAAAACCCTAACTGGACAAGAATAAGCCTAGGGAGGACGAAAATGACTTAAATCTTAATCCAATGACACAAATGAACTTATTGGATGCACAAGATTGCTTAAAACCCTAATTGGATAAGAATAAGACTTGGGAGGACGAAAATGACCTAAATGTTCATCCAATGACACAAACACACCTATTGGATGCACAAGATTGGCTTAAAACCCTAATTGGACAAGAATAAGACTAGGGAGGACGAAAATGACCTAAATGTTCATCCAATGACACAAACACACCTATTGGATGCACAAGAATTGTTAAAAACCCTAATTGGACAACAATAAGCCTAGGGAGGACGAAAATGTCCTGAATGTTCATCTAATGACACAAACACACCTATTGGATGCACAAGATTGGTTAAAAACCCTAATTGGACAAGAATAAGCCTAGGGAGGACGAAAATGACCTAAATGTTCATCCAATGACACAAATGAACTTATTGGATGCACAAGATTGGTTAAAAACCCTAATTGGACAAGAATAAGCCTTGGGAGGACGAAAATGACCTAAATGTTCATCCAATGACACAAATGAACTTATTGGAGGCACAAGATTGGTTAAAAACCCTAATTGGACAAGAATAAGCCTAGGGTGGACGAAAATGACCTAAATGTTTATCCAATAACACAAATGAACTTATTGGATGCACAAGATTGGTTAAAAACCCTAATTGGACAAGAATAAGCCTAGGGAGGACAAAAATGACCTAAATGTTCATCCAATGACACAAACACACCTATTGGATGCACAAGATTGCATAAAAACCCTAATTGGACAAGAATAAGCCTAGGGAGGACGAAAATGACCTAAATGTTCATCCAATGACACAAATGAACTTATTGGATGCACAAGATTGGTTAAAAACCCTAATTGGACAAGAATAAGCCTAGGGACGACGAAACTGACCTAAATGTTCATCCAATGACACAAATGAACTTATTGGATGCACAAGATTGGTTAAAAACCCTAATTGGACAAGAATAAGCCTAGGGAGGACGAAAATGACCTAAATGTTCATCCAATGACACAAATGAACTTATTGGATGCACAAGATTGGTTAAAAACCCTAATTGGACAAGAATAAGCCTAGGGAGGACGAAAATGACCTAAATGTTTATCCAATGACACAAATGAACTTATTGGATGCAAAAGATTGGTTAAAAACCCTAATTGGACAAGAATAAGCCTAGGGAGGACGAAAATGACCTAAATGTTCATCCAATGACACAAATGAACTTATTGGATGCACAAGATTGGATAAAAACCCTAATTGGACAAGAATAAGCCTAGGGAAGGCGAAAATGACCTAAATGTTCGTCCAATGACACAAACACACCTATTGGATGCACAAGATTGCATAAAAACCCTAATTGGACAAGAATAAGACTAGAGAGGATGAAAATGACCTAAATTTTCCTCCAATGACACAAATGAACTTATTAGATGCACAAGGTTGGTTAAAAACCCTAATTGGACAAGAATAAGCCTAGGGAGGACGAAAATGACCTAAATGTTCATCCAATGACACAAATGAACTTATTGGATGCACAAGATTGGTTAAAAACCCTAATTGGACAAGAATAAGCCAAGGGAGGACGAAAATGACCTTAATGTTCATCCAATGACACAAACACACTTATTGGATGCACAAGATTGGTTAAAAACCCTAATTGGACAAGAATAAGCCTAGGGAGGACGAAAATGACCTAAATGTTCATCCAATGACACAAATGAACTTATTGGATGCACAAGATTGGTTAAAAACCCTAATTGGACAAGAATAAGCCTAGGGAGGACGAAAATGACCAAAATGTTCATCAAATGACACAAATGAACTTATTGGATGCACAAGATTGGTTAAAAACCCTAATTGGACAAGAATAAGCCTAGGGAGGACGAAAATGACCTAAATGTTCATCCAATGACACAAATGAACTTATTGGATGCACAAGATTGGTTAAAAACCCTAATTGGACAAGAATAAGCCTAGGGTGGACGAAAATGACCTAAATGTTCTTCCAATGACACAAATGAACTTATTGGATGCACAAGATTGGTTAAAAACCCTAATTGGACAAGAATAAGTCTAGGCAGGACGAAAATGACCTAAATGTTCATCCAATGACACAAATCAACTTATTGGATGCACATGATTGGTTAAAAACCCTAATTGGACAAGAATAAGCCTAGGGAGGACGAAAATGACCTAAATGTTCGTCTAAAGACACAAATGAACTTATTGGATGCACAAGATTGGTTAAAAACCCTAATTGGACAAGAATAAGCCTAGGGAGGACGAAAATGACCTAAATGTTCGTCCAATGACACAAACACACCTATTGGATGCACAAGATGGCATAAAAACCCTAATTGGACAAGAATAAGCCTAGGGAGGACGAAAATGACCTAAATGTTCATCCAATGACACAAATGAACTTATTGGATGCACAAGATTGGTTAAAAACCCTAATTGGACAAGAATAAGCCTAGGGAGAACGAAAATGACCTAAATGTTCGTCCAATGACACAAACACACCTATTGGATGCACAAGATTGCATAAAAACCCTAATTGGACAAGAATAAGCCTAGGGAGGACGAAAATGACCTAGATGTTCATCCAATGACACAAATGAACTTATTGGATGCACAAGATTGGTTAAAAACCCTAATTGGACAAGAATAAGCCTAGGGAGGACGAAAATGACCTAAATGTTCGTCCAATGACACAAACACACCTATTGGATGAACAAGATTGCATAAAAACCCTAATTGGACAAGAATAAGACTAGGGAGGACGAAAATGACCAAAATGTTCCTCCAATGAAACAAATGAACTTATTGGATGCACAATGTTGGTTAAAAACCCTAGTTGGACAAGAATAAGCCTAGGGAGGACGAAAATGACCTAAACGTTCAACCAATGACACAAATGAACTTATTGGATGCACATGATTGGTTAAAAACCCTAATTGGACAAGAATAAGCATAGGGAGGACGAAAATGATCTAAATGTTCGTCCAATGACACAAACACACCTATTGGATGCACAAGATTGCATCAAAACCCTAATTGGACAAGAATAAGACTAGGGAGGATGCAAATGACCTAAATGTTCCTCCAATGACACAAACACACCTATTGGATGCACAAGATTGGTTAAAAACCATAATTGGACAAGAATAAGCCTAGGGAGGACGAAAATGACCTAAATGTTCGTCCAATGACACAAACACACCTATTGGATGCACAAGATTGCATAAAAACCCTAATTGGACAAGAATAAGATAGGGAGGACGAACATGACCTAAATGTTCCTCCAATGAAACAAAGGAACTTATTGAATGCACAAGATTGGCTAAAGACCCTAATTGGACAAGAATAAGCCTAGGGAGGACGAAAATGACCTAAATGTTCATCCAATGACACAAATGAACTTATTCGATGCACAAGATTGGTTAAAAACCCTAATTGGACAAGAATAAGCCTAGGGAGGACGAAAATGACCTAAATGTTCATCCAATGACACAAATGAACTTATTGGAAGCACAAGATTGGATAAAAACCCTAATTGGACAAGAATAAGCCTAGGGAAGGCGAAAATGACCTAAATGTTCGTCCAATGACACAAACACACCTATTGGATGCACAAGATTGGTTAAAAACCCTAATTGGACAAGAATAAGCCTAGGGAGGATGAAAATGACCTAAATGTTCATCCAATGACACAAATGAACTTATTCGATGCACAAGATTGGTTAAAAACTCTAATTGGACAAGAATAAGACTAGGGAGGACGAAAATGACCTAAATGTTCCTCCAATGACACAAACAAACCTATTGGATGCACAAGATTGCATAAAAACCCTAATTGGACAAGAATAAGACTAGGGAGGACGAAAATGACCTAAATGTTCATCCAATGACACAAATGAACTTATTCGATGCACAAGATTGGTTAAAAACCCTAATTGGACAAGAATAAGCCTAAGGAGGACGAAAATGACCTAAATGTTCGTCCAATGACACAAACACACCTATTGGATGCACAAGATTGCATAAAAACCCTAATTGGACAAGAATAAGACTAGGGAGGACAAAAATGACCTAAATGTTCCTCCAATGACACAAACACACCTATTGGATGCACAAGATTGCATAAAAACCCTAATTGGACAAGAATAAGACTTAAGAGGACGATAATGACCTAAATGTTCATCCAATGACACAAATGAACTTATTGGATGCACAAGATTGGTTAAAAACCCTAATTGGACAAGAATAAGCCTAGGGAGGACGAAAATGACCTAAATGTTCATCCAATGACACAAATGAACTTATTGGATGCACAAGATTGGTTAAAATCCCTAACTGGACAAGAATAAGCCTAGGGAGGACGAAAATGACCTAAATGTTCGTCCAATGACACAAACACACCTATTGGATGCACAAGATTGCATAAAAACCCTAATCGGACAAGAATAAGACTAGGGAGGACGAAAATGACCTAAATGTTCATCCAATGAAACAAATGAACTTATTGGATGCACAAGATTGGTTAAAAACCCTAATTGGACAAGAATAAGCCTAGGGAGGACGAAAATGACCTAAATGTTCCTCCAAAGACACAAATGAACTTATTGGATGCACAAGATTGGCTAAAAACCCTAATTGGACAAGAAAAAGCCTTGGGAGGACGAAAATGACCTAAATGTTCATCCAATGACACAAATGAACTTATTGGATGCACAAGATTGGTTAAAAACCCTAATTGGACAAGAATAAGCCTAGGGAGGGCGAAAATGACCTAAATGTTCATCCAATGCCACAAACACACCTATTGGATGCACAAGATTGGTTAAAAACCCTAATTGGACAAGAATAAGCCTAGGGAGGACGAAAATGACCTAAATGTTCATCCAATGACACAAACACACCTATTGGATGCACAAGATTGGTTAAAAACCATAATTGGATAAGAATATGCATAGGGAGGACGAAAATGACCTAAATGTTCATCCAATGACACAAATGAACTTATTGGATGCACAAGATTGGTTAAAAACCCTAATTGGACAAGAATAAGCCTAGGGAGGACGAAAATGACCTAAATGTTCATCCAATGACACAATTGAACTTATTGGATGCACAAGATTGGTTAAAAACACTAATTGGATAAGAATAAGCATAGGGAGGACGAAAATGACCTAAATGTTCATCAAATGACACAAATGAACTTATTGGATGCACAAGATTGGTTAAAAACCCTAATTGGACAAGAATAAGCCTAGGGAGGACGAAAATGACCTAAATGTTAATCCAATGACACAAATGAACTTATTGGATGCACAAGATTGGATAAAAACCCTAATTGGACAAGAATAAGCCTAGGGAAGGCGAAAATGACCTAAATGTTCGTCCAATGACACAAACACACCTATTGGATGCACAAGATTGGTTAAAAACCCTAATTGGACAAGAATAAGCCTAGGGAGGATGAAAATGACCTAAATGTTCATCCAATGACACAAATGAACTTATTCGATGCACAAGATTGGTTAAAAACTCTAATTGGACAAGAATAAGACTAGGGAGGACGAAAATGACCTAAATGTTCCTCCAATGACACAAACAAACCTATTGGATGCACAAGATTGCATAAAAACCCTAATTGGACAAGAATAAGACTAGGGAGGACGAAAATGACCTAAATGTTCATCCAATGACACAAATGAACTTATTCGATGCACAAGATTGGTTAAAAACCCTAATTGGACAAGAATAAGCCTAAGGAGGACGAAAATGACCTAAATGTTCGTCCAATGACACAAACACACCTATTGGATGCACAAGATTGCATAAAAACCCTAATTGGACAAGAATAAGACTAGAGAGGACGAAAATGACCTAAATTTTACTCCAATGACACAAATGAACTTATTAGATGCACAAGGTTGGTTAAAAACCCTAATTGGACAAGAATAAGCCTAGGGAGGACGAAAATGACCTAAATGTTCATCCAATGACACAAATGAACTTATTGGATGCACAAGATTGGTTAAAAACCCTAATTGGACAAGAATAAGCCTAGGGAGGACGAAAATGACCTAAATGTTCCTCCAAAGACACAAATGAACTTATTGGATGCACAAGATTGGCTAAAAACCCTAATTGGACAAGAAAAAGCCTTGGGAGGACGAAAATGACCTAAATGTTCAACCCATGACACAAATGAACTTATTGGATGCACAAGATTGGTTGAAAACCCTAATTGGATAAGAATAAGCCTAGGGAGGGCGAAAATGACCTAAATGTTCGTCCAATGACACAAACACACCTATTGGATGCACAAGATTGCATAAAAACCCTAATTGGACAAGAATAAGACTAGGGAGGACGAAAATAACCTAAATGTTCCTCCAATGACACAAACGAACTTATTGGATGAACAAGATTGGTTAAAAACCCTAATTGGACAAGAATAAGCCTAGGGAGGACGAAAATGACCTAAATGTTCCTCCAATGACACAAATGAACTTATTGGATGCACAAGATTGGCTAAAAACCTAATGGGACAAGAAAAAGCCTAGGGAGGACGAAAATGACCTAAATGTTCATCCAATGACACAAATGAACTTATTGGATGCACAAGATTTGTTAAAAACCCTAATTGGACAAGAAAATGCCTAGGAAGGAAGAAAATGACCTAAATGTTTATATAATGTCACAAATAAACTTATTGGATGCACATGATTGGTTAAAAACCCTAATTGGACAACAATAAGCCCAGGGAGGACGAAAATGACCTAAATGTTCGTCCCATGACACAAACACACCTATTGGATGCACAAGATTGAATAAAAACCCTAATTGGACAAGAATAAGACTAGCGAGGACGAAAATGACCTAAATGTTCCTCCAATGACACAAACACACCTATTGGATGCACAAGATTGCATAAAAACCCTAATTGGACAAGAATAAGACTAGGGATGACGAAAATGACCTAAATGTTCCTCCAATGAAACAAAGGAACTTATTGAATGCACAAGATTGGCTAAAAACCCTAATTGGACAAGAATAAGCTTAGGGAGGACGAAAATGACCTAAATGTTCATCCAATGACACAAATGAACTTATTCGATGCACAAGATTGGTTAAAAACCCTAATTGGACAAGAATAAGCCTAGGGAGGACGAAAATGACCTAAATGTTCATCCAATGACACAAATGAACTTATTGGATGCACAAGATTGGATACAAACCCTAATTTGACAAGAATAAGCCTAGGGAAGGCGAAAATGACCTAAATGTTCGTCCAATGACACAAACACACCTATTGGATGCACAAGATTGGTTAAAAACCCTAATTGTACAAGAATAAGCCTAGGGAGGACGAAAATGACCTAAATGTTCATCCAATGACACAAATGAACTTATTCGATGCACAAGATTGGTTAAAAACCCTAATTGGACAAGAATAAGACTAGGGAGGACGAAAATGACTGAAATGTTCCTCCAATGACACAAACAAACCTATTGGAAGCACAAGATTGCATAAAAACCCTAATTGGACAAGAATAAGACTAGGGAGGACGAAAATGACCTAAATGTTAATCCAATGACACAAATGAACTTATTCGATGCACAAGATTGGTTAAAAAGCCTAATTGGACAAGAATAAGCCTAGGGAGGACGAAAATGACCTAAATGTTCATCTAATGACACAAATGAACTTATTGGATGCACAAGATTTGTTAAAAACCCTAATTGGACAAGAAAATGCCTAGGGAGGACGAAAATGACCTAAATGTTTATCCAATGACACAAATGAACTTATTGGATGCACATGATTGGTTAAAAACCCTAATTGGACAACAATAAGCCTAGGGAGGACGAAAATGACCTAAATGTTCGTCCCATGACACAAACACACCTATTGGATGCACAAGATTGAATAAAATCCCTAATTTGACAAGAATAAGACTAGCGAGGACGAAAATGACCTAAATGTTCCTCCAATGACACAAACACACCTATTGGATGCACAAGATTGCATAAAAACCCTAATTGGACAAGAAAATGCCTAGGAAGGACGAAAATGACCTAAATGTTTATCCAATGACACAAATAAACTTATTGGATGCACAAGATTGCATAAAAACCCTAATTGGACAACAATAAGCCTAGGGAGGACGAAAATGACCTAAATGTTCGTCCCATGACACAAACACACCTAATTGATGCACAAGATTGAATAAAAACCCTAATTGGACAAGAATAAGACTAGCGAGGACGAAAATGACCTAAATGTTCCTCCAATGACACAAACACACCTATTGGATGCACAAGATTGCATAAAAACCCTAATTGGACAAGAATAAGACTAGGGATGACGAAAATGACCTAAATGTTCCTCCAACGACACAATCATACCTATTGGATGCACAAGATTGCATAAAAACCCTAATTGGACAAGAATAAGACTAGGGATGACGAAAATGACCTAAATGTTCCTCCGATGACACAAACACACCTATTGGATGCACAAGATTGCATAAAAACCCTAATTGGACAAGAATAAGACTAGGGAGGACGAAAATGACCTAAATGTTCCTCCAATGACACAAACACACCTATTGGATGCACAAGAATTGTTAAAAACCCTAATTGGACAAGAATAAGCCTAGGGAGGACGAAAATGACCTAAATATTCGTCCAATGACACAAACACACCTATTGGATGCACAAGATTGCATAAAAACCCTAATTGGACAAGAATAAGACTAGGGAGGACTAACATTACCTAAATGTTCCTCCAATGAAACAAAGAAACTTATTGAATGCACAAGATTGGCTAAAAACCCTAATTGGACAAGAATAAGCCTAGGGAGGACGAAAATGACCTAAATGTTCATCCAATGACACAAATGAACTTATTCGATGCACAAGATTGGTTAAAAACCCTAATTAGACAAGAATAAGCCTAGGGAGGACGAAAATGATCTAAATGTTAATCCAATGACACAAATGAACTTATTCGATGCACAAGATTGGTTAAAAACCCTAATTGGACAAGAATAAGCCTAGGGAGGACGAAAATGACCTAAATGTTCCTCCAATGACACAAACAAACCTATTGGATGCACAAGATTGCATAAAAACCCTAATTGGACAAGAATAAGACTAGGGAGGACGAAAATGACCTAAATGTTCCTCCAATGACACAAACACACCTATTGGATGCACAAGAATTGTTAAAAACCCTAATTGGACAAGAATAAGCCTAGGGAGGACGAAAATGACCTAAATATTCGTCCAATGACACAAACACACCTATTGGATGCACAAGATTGCATAAAAACCCTAATTGGACAAGAATAATACTAGGGAGGACGAACATTACCTAAATGTTCCTCCAATGAAACAAAGGAACTTATTGAATGCACAAGATTGGCTAAAAACCCTAATTGGACAAGAATAAGCCTAGGGAGGACGAAAATGACCTAAATGTTCATCCAATGACACAAATGAACTTATTCGATGCACAAGATTGGTTAAAAACCCTAATTGGACAAGAATAAGCCTAGGGAGGACGAAAATGACCTAAATGTTAATCCAATGACACAAATGAACTTATTCGATGCACAAGATTGGTTAAAAACCCTAATTGGACAAGAATAAGCCTAGGGAGGACAAAAATGACCTAAATGTTCCTCCAATGACACAAACAAACCTATTGGATGCACAAGATTGCATAAAAACCCTAATTGGACAAGAATAAGACTAGGGAGGACGAAAATGACCTAAATGTTCATCCAATGACACAAATGAACTTATTCGATGCACAAGATTGGTTAAAAACCCTAATTGGACAAGAATAAGCATAGGGAGGACGAAAATGACCTAAACGTTCATCCAATGACACAAACCCACATATTGGATGCACAAGATTGCTTAAAACCCTAATTGGACAAGAATAAGACTAGGGAGGACGAAAATGACCTAAATGTTCATCTAATGACACAAATGAACTTATTGGATGCACAAGATTGGTTAAAAACCCTAATTGGACAAGAATAAGCCTAGGGAGGACGAAAATGACCTAAATGTTCGTCAAATGAGACAAACACACCTATTGGATGCACAAGATTGCATAAAAACCCTAATTGGACAAGAATAAGACCAGGGAGGATGAAAATGACCTAAATGTTCCTCCAATGACACAAATGGACTTATTGGATGCACAAGGTTGGTTAAAAACCCTAATTGGACAAGAATAAGCCTAGGGAGGACGAAAATGACCTAAATGTTCAACCAATGACACAAATGAACTTATTGGATGCACAAGGTTGGTTAAAAACCTTAATTGGACAAGAATAAGCATAGAGAGGACGAAAATGACCTAAATGTTCGTCCAATGACACAAACACACCTATAGGATGCACAAGATTGCATAAAACCCTAATTGGACAAGAATAAGACTAGGGAGGACGAAAATGATCTAAATGTTCATCCAATGACACAAATGAACTTATTGTATGCACAAGATTGGTTAAAAACCCTAATTGGACAAGAATAAGCATAGGGAGGACGAAAACGACCTAAATGTTCATCCAATGAAACAAACACACATATTCGAATCACAAGATTGCTTAAAACCCTAATTGGACAAGAATAAGACTAGGGAGGACGAAAATGACCTAAATATTCATCCAATGACACAAATGAACTTATTGGATGCACAAGATTGGTTAAAAACCCTAATTGGACAAGAATAAGCCTAGGGAGGACGAAAATGACCTAAATGTTCATCCAATGACACAAATGAACTTATTGGATGCACAAGATTGGTTGAAAACCCTAATTGGACAAGAATAAGCATAGGGAGGACGAAAATGACCTAAATGTTCATCCAATGACACAAATGAACTTATTGGATGCACAAGATTGGTTAAAACCCCTAATTGGACAAGAATAAGCCTAGGGAGGACGAAAATGACCTAAATGTTCATCCAATGACACAAAGACACCTATTGGATGCACAAGATAGGTTAGAAACCCTAATTGAACAAGAATAAGCCTAGGGAGGACGAAAATGACCTAAATGTTCATCAAATGACACAAATGAACTTATTGGATGCACAACATTGCTTAAAAACCCTAATTGGACAAGAATAAGCCTAGGGAGGACGAAAATGACCTAAATGTTCATCCAATGACACAAATGAACTTATTGGATGCACAAGATTGCTTAAAAACCCTAATTGGACAAGAATAAGCCTAGGGAGGACGAAAATGACCTAAATGTTCATCCAATGACACAAATGAACTTATTGGATGCACAAGATTGGTTAGAAACCCTAATTGGACAAGAATAAGCCTAGGTAGGACGAAAATGACCTAAATGTTCATCCAATGACACAAATGAACTTATTGGATGCACAAGATTGCTTAAAACCCTAATTGGACAAGAATAAGACTAGGGAGGACGAAAATGACCTAAATGTTCATCCAATGACACAAACACACCTATTGGATGCACAAGATTGGTTAAAAAACCTAATTGGACAAGAATAAGCCTAGGGAGGACGAAAATGACCTAAATGTTCATCCAATGACACAAATGAACTTATTGGATGCACAAGATTGGTTAAAAACCCTAATTGGACAAGAATAAGCCTAGGGATGACGAAAATGACCTAAATGTTCCTCCAATGACACAAACACACCTATTGGATGCACAAGATTGCATAAAAACCCTAATTGGACAAGAATAAGACTAGGGAGGACGAAAATGACCTAAATGTTCATCCAATGACACAAATGTACTTATTGGATGCACAAGATTGGTTAAAAACCCTAATTGGACAAGAATAAGCCTATGGATGACGAAAATGACCTAAATGTTCGTCCAATGACACAAATGAACTTATTGGATGCACAAGATTGGTTAAAAACCCTAATTGGACATGAATAAGCCTAGGGAGGACGAAAATGAGCAAAATGTTCGTCCAATGACACAAACACACCTATTGGATGCACAAGATTGCATAAAAACCCTAATTGGACAAGAATAAGACTAGGGAGGACGAAAATGACCTAAATGTTCCTCCAATGACACAAACACACCTATTGGATGCACAAGATTGCATAAAAACCCTAATTGGACAAGAATAAGACTAGGGAGGACGAAAATGACCTAAATGTTCATCCAATGACACAAATGAACTTATTGGATGCACAAGATTGGTCAAAAACCCTAATTAGACAAGAATAAGCTTAGGGAGGACGAAAATGACCTAAATGTTCCTCCAATGACACAAACACACCTATTGGATGCACAAGATTGCATAAAAACCCTAATTGGACAAGAATAAGACTAGGGAGGACGAAAATGACCTAAATGTTCATCCAATGACACAATTGAACTTATTGCATGCACAAGATTGGTTAAAAACCTTAATTGGACAAGAATAAGCCTAGGGAGGACGAAAATGACCTAAATGTTCGTCCAATGACACAAACACACCTATTGGATGCACAAGATTGCATAAAAACCCTAATTGGACAAGAATAAGACTAGGGAGGACGAAAATGACCTAAATGTTCATCCAATGACACAAATGAACTTATTGGATGCACAAGATTGGTTAAAAACCCTAATTGGACAAGAATAAGCATAGGGAGGACGAAAATGACCTAAACGTTCATCCAATGACACAAACCCACATATTGGATGCACAAGATTGCTTAAAACCCTAATTGGACAAGAATAAGACTAGGGAGGACGAAAATGACTTAAATGTTCATCCAATGACACAAATGAACTTATTGAATGCACAAGATTGGTCAAAAACCCTAATCGGACAAGAATAAGCCTAGGGAGGATGAAAATGACCTAAATGTTCTTCCAATGACACAAACACACCTATTGGATGCACAAGATTGCATAAAAACCCTAATTGAACAAGAATAAGACTAGGGAGGACGAAAATGACCTAAATGTTCCTCCAATGACACAAACACACCTATTGGATGCACAAGATTGCATAAAAACCCTAATTGGACAAGAATAAGACTAGGGAGGACGAAAATGACCTAAATGTTCATCCAATGACACAAATGAACTTATTGGATGCACAAGATTGGTTAAAAACCCTAATTGGACAATAATAAGTTTAGGGAGGACGAAAATGAACTAAATGTTCGTCCAATGACACAAACACACCTATTGGATGCACAAGATTGCATAAAAACCCTAATTGGACAAGAATAAGACTAGGGAGAACGAAAATGACCTAAATGTTCCTCCATTGACACAAACACACCTATTGGATGCACAAGATTGCATAAAAACCCTCATTCGACAAGAATAAGACTAGGGAGGACGAAAATGACCTAAATGTTCATCCAATGAAACAAATGAACTTATTGGACAAGAATAAAACTAGGGAGGACGAAAATGACCTAAATGTTCCTACAATGACACAAACACACCTATTGGATGCATAAGATTGCATAAAAACCCTAATTGGACAAGAATAAGACTAGGGAGGACGAAAATGACCTAAATGTTCATCCAATGACACAAATGAACTTATTGGATGCACAAGATTGGATAAAAACCCTAATTGGACAAGAATAAGCCTAGGGAAGGCGAAAATGACCTAAATGTTCGTCCAATGACACAAACACACCTATTGGATGCACAAGATTGCATAAAAACCCTAATTGGACAAGAATAAGACTAGAGAGGATGAAAATGACCTAAATTTTCCTCCAATGACACAAATGAACTTATTAGATGCACAAGGTTGGTTAAAAACCCTAATTGGACAAGAATAAGCCTAGGGAGGACGAAAATGACCTAAATGTTCATCCAATGACACAAATGAACTTATTGGATGCACAAGATTGGTAAAAAACCCTAATTGGACAAGAATAAGCCTAGGGAGGACGAAAATGACCTAAATGTTCATCCAATGACACAAATGAACTTATTGGATGCACAAGATTGGATAAAAACCCTAATTGGACAAGAATAAGCCTAGGGAAGGCGAAAATGACCTAAATGTTCGTCCAATGACACAAACACACCTATTGGATGCACAAGATAGCATAAAAACCCTAATTGGACAAGAATAGGACTAGAGAGGACGAAAATGACCTAAATTTTCCTCCAATGACACAAATGAACTTATTAGATGCACAAGGTTGGTTAAAAACCCTAATTGGACAAGAATAAGCCTAGGGAGGACGAAAATGACCTAAATGTTCATCCAATGACACAAATGAACTTATTGGATGCACAAGATTGGTAAAAAACCCTAATTGGACAAGAATAAGCCTAGGGAGGACGAAAATGACCTAAATGTTCATCCAATGACACAAATGAACTTATTCGATGCACAAGATTGGTTAAAAACCCTAATTGGACAAGAATAAGACTAGGGAGGACGAAAATGGCCGAAATGTTCCTCCAATGACACAAACAAACCTATTGGATGCACAAGATTGCATAAAAACCCTAATTGGACAAGAATAAGACTAGGGAGAACGAAAATGACCTAAATGTTCATCCAATGACACAAATGAACTTATTTGATGCACAAGATTGGTTAAAAACCCTAATTGGACAAGAATAAGCCTAGGGAGGACGAAAATGACCTAAATGTTCATCCAATGACACAAATGAACTTATTGGATGCACAAGATTGGATAAAAACCCTAATTGGACAAGAATAAGCCTAGGGAAGGCGAAAATGACCTAAATTTTCGTCCAATGACACAAACACACCTATTGGATGCACAAGATTGCATAAAAACCCTAATTGGACAAGAATAAGACTAGAGAGGTTGAAAATGACCTAAATTTTCCTCCAATGACACAAATGAACTTATTAGATGCACAAGGTTGGTTAAAAACCCTAATTGGACAAGAATAAGCCTAGGGAGGACGAAAATGACCTAAATGTTCATCCAATGACACAAATGAACTTATTGGATGCACAAGATTGGTTAAAAACCCTAATTGGACAAGAACAAGCCTAGGGAGGACGTAAATGACCTAAATGTTC